>SJYW01032312.1:1738235-1750420 GCA_006410735.1 Raphicerus campestris | reverse complement strand
CCATTTTTTTCCTTTTTTTTTTTTTTTTTTTTGGTAAATGATACTGGTTTTCCATTTAGGTCAAAGATTAATGAAATTTCCTCCTTAATAAAAATGTTTTTGATAAATAAATAATATCCCAAGAGGCTTTCAGATATGGCTAAAAGTATGAATTTCACCTAAGTCTGCCTTCTGATGGAGTAGGTAACGCATTGTGATTTGGTGTTAGCCAGGACGTATTCCAAACCTTTTGTATATGTACCAGTTCACTGAGCTTTCTTTGCTACCCCTTGAGGTAGAGCTTATTATTATCCATGTTTTTAAGGGAAAAACTGAAACATGAAGAGTGTAAGTCATTTTCCCAGAAGTCATATCTAGGAAGTGCAGCTCTGCACTGGAGGATCTGGGCCGTAGGACACACGCTCATAAATGCCGTGCTGTCTTGCGATCCGGAGGCCTAGCAGTGCTCCCGGATGGAAATGGCCTGTGGTCACTGGTGGAAATGGTCATTCCAATGACCAGTGACTATGGATTTGAGTGGGGAGAAGCATTTGTCGAGCATTTTAATTTGTAAATAGAGGGTTTGGGGACGAAACTCATGACTAAGCAGAAATGTGATAAATGAACACCAATATGATGTTCTTAAATGCTGCATTCTCCCAGATCCCAGGGAGGGCTGAGCAAGCAATGAGTATCTCAGAGAATGGCCCAGTGGAGCCTCAGGCGAGAGGGATGACTGGTGTCTTCATCAACTGAAGCAACGTTGTCGAGGGAAGATCTTACACTGCTTCACCTTTAAGACATGATGGAAATCCCACTTTTCAAAAGGGAAGTTGAGAAATAACCAAAAGCAAGGATAATTGAAGATTCCTCACAAAAAGGATTAGAGGCTTGAGGGGTAAAGGATCAAAAAGACTTAAGCTGAAAAGGCTCTCAGAAGCTCTGGATGGACGGAATCTGTTACTGAGCTGGTGAGTTTCCAGACCTCTCTCATTAAACAGCTTCTAAGTGGGAATTAGTATCAGCGACTGAGGGGATCTTGAAAGTATGGGGAGAAAAAGTGACAGAAGAACTAAAAATTATGACTCAGTTGGGTAATTTTTGCTCAAAAATTCTCTGGATTTTGACTTGACTCTAATAAAATACATCTTTGTTTAAGCTTGCAACTCTCCAAATCAGTTGATGTAGATTATTTCACTTGAGCTTTACAATGATCCTGTGAAAGAGGGGCTGGGAAAGCATCTTAATACTATTTTTAAGAAAATAAAATTGAGGCACTAGACATCAGGATTCTACCTAACAGAGTGTCAGCTAGTAATAAACGACATTCAGTGAAAGCCGGCGTCAGTGCAGGATGCAGCGCAAACCGCCTTACCGGGTTTTGTCATGGTTAGTCCTAAATCCTTCTAACAACCTTTGAAGTTGGTACTTCCTTCTGCCCCGTGTCTGGAGGCTGGAGAGACTCAGCGATTTGTGGCACACGAGATGTGCAAGACCCAGCGCATCTCAGCCTACAGGAGCTTGTGAAAGCCCAGTGTGTGCGTTTCTTCTCACAGTGGGACAGCTTATACCACAGACATCGATGGTGATGGTTAGTCATTAAGTTGCGTCCAACTCTTTGCAACCCCATGGACCATAGCCCACAGTCCAGAGGGTCTGTCCGGGGGATTTCCCAGGCAAGAATCCTGGGGTGGGTTGCTGTTTCACAGAGGTCGGTAAATGCTTGGTGAGGGCTTGGTTATCCCTGGAGAGCCAGTGTGTAAACACTCACAAGCGCCCCCTGGGTGCACAGCAGGTAACTGGGGGAGCAGAATTCAGGCCCGTGGAGCCTGGTTCCAGACTCTTCCCCTCGCACATCCTAGTGGCGCCCATTCACTCCGAACGATAGCCCCGTCGCCGGCACGGTGCAGGAGACTGAGACCTGCCTTGGAATTATCATGTATTAATCTATGTGGGAAAATTTTATTTCTAGAAGTGCACAGATCTGAAAAATACTCATACGGTCAGCATTAAAGAACATGAGTTTTGCTTAATGGATGTGAGTTTCAAGTTTTTTTTATTTTTTATTTTTTTGCCATGCCATACAGCACGCGGGACGTTAGTTCTCCAACCAGAGACTGAACCTGCTTTTGCTGCTTCGGGAGCATGGAGTCTTAGCCACTGGATCACCAGGAAAGTGACCCCTCTGCCACCCCGGCTCTCATTTTCAATGATGGATCTTATTTCATTGGGACTATCCACCTGTCTGATTAAAATATTGACTATAAGTGGACCAGTGATGAGAATGCATCCTCAACCAAAGTTGAGCCTGATTCCACCTCTGTGGGAGGACAAACAAGAAGGAGGCAGAGAGGCAGTGTAGACGCATGCAGCTTTGATTCCAGCTCTGCTGCCTGCTGGAGAGTGGGGTGGCAGCCCACTCCAGGATTCTGGCCTGGAGAATCCCATGGACACAGGAGCCTGGTGGGCTACGGTCCACGTGGTCGCCGAGAGTCGGACGCACCTGAGTAGCTGACACACACACATTGCTGCCTACTAGCGTGTGACTTCGGCCAGGTTACTTCCCAGGCTGCAACTGAAAGGGGTGCCACAGTGCTGTTGGAGAGATTAAAGGAGCTGACGCAGGAGGACCGGACAGGATGAAAACCCTCGGTCAGCTGCAGCCACTGTTCTGGGTACTGTAGATACTGTTCATACTCATACAGTGTGGGAAAGCAGATCATAGTCAGAAAGTGGCTTCTACTGGCCAGGGGATGACATCCAGATGCAGTTCAGGAAGAGCTGGTGAGAGGCTAGAGAAGCCGCTGAGCGCCTGGCAACTGGATTCAGAAACCCTCCAAATGAATGCTCAGCCTCCTTCCCCACCACTGCCAGGGCAGAGGCTTAAGGCACAGACCACTCCAGACTAAATCTTCCTTCGTCACCTGCAAGAACTGACTGAGCAGCCTACGGTGCTTCAGTTTTCTTATCTGTAAACTGTGGGCTATAATCGTGCTTGCCTCATAGACTAATGCGCTAGTAGTATTTATTACTAGTAACATTATCACATATGACTTTTTCCACTTGAGGCTAGACATCCAATGCACAGTAGCCAAGTTCTTTCCTGTGGGGAAATTTGGATGCATCCTGACAAAATTATGAAATGCTTTTCCTTTTAAAAAATGCTCTATTGACTGTTCTTTGACATATATTTTTCTCTTAAAAAATTAATAATAAAGTCTGGGCCACAGTGTCAGTACATCCATGGCTGTAAGGAAGGGCATTCATTCCTCATGGCAGAAATCAGAAATGGGCTGGCCCTGCCTTTCTTGCAGCTGAGTGCAGACACAGGTCTCGGGGCCCGCCCATCTTACATCTTACACGATGTAAGACGCTGAGGCCGGAGGTGCATCGTGGGGACGTAGGTTCAGGACAGCTTCTAGGCTGGCAGGCTAAAGGCCACCTGCATGCCAGAGGCGAGAGGGGAGCTTCTAAGGGGAAGCTGGTGTGAGATGGGGGTCTGTGCACTTGCTGGTACAGGGGTGGTTCCACGCCACAGACCTGGCTTTAATCTGGGTGTGAGGGATTGATGCATGGTCTTCAAATCCNTCATAAATGCCGTGCTGTCTTGCGATCCGGAGGCCTAGCAGTGCTCCCGGATGGAAATGGCCTGTGGTCACTGGTGGAAATGGTCATTCCAATGACCAGTGACTATGGATTTGAGTGGGGAGAAGCATTTGTCGAGCATTTTAATTTGTAAATAGAGGGTTTGGGGACGAAACTCATGACTAAGCAGAAATGTGATAAATGAACACCAATATGATGTTCTTAAATGCTGCATTCTCCCAGATCCCAGGGAGGGCTGAGCAAGCAATGAGTATCTCAGAGAATGGCCCAGTGGAGCCTCAGGCGAGAGGGATGACTGGTGTCTTCATCAACTGAAGCAACGTTGTCGAGGGAAGATCTTACACTGCTTCACCTTTAAGACATGATGGAAATCCCACTTTTCAAAAGGGAAGTTGAGAAATAACCAAAAGCAAGGATAATTGAAGATTCCTCACAAAAAGGATTAGAGGCTTGAGGGGTAAAGGATCAAAAAGACTTAAGCTGAAAAGGCTCTCAGAAGCTCTGGATGGACGGAATCTGTTACTGAGCTGGTGAGTTTCCAGACCTCTCTCATTAAACAGCTTCTAAGTGGGAATTAGTATCAGCGACTGAGGGGATCTTGAAAGTATGGGGAGAAAAAGTGACAGAAGAACTAAAAATTATGACTCAGTTGGGTAATTTTTGCTCAAAAATTCTCTGGATTTTGACTTGACTCTAATAAAATACATCTTTGTTTAAGCTTGCAACTCTCCAAATCAGTTGATGTAGATTATTTCACTTGAGCTTTACAATGATCCTGTGAAAGAGGGGCTGGGAAAGCATCTTAATACTATTTTTAAGAAAATAAAATTGAGGCACTAGACATCAGGATTCTACCTAACAGAGTGTCAGCTAGTAATAAACGACATTCAGTGAAAGCCGGCGTCAGTGCAGGATGCAGCGCAAACCGCCTTACCGGGTTTTGTCATGGTTAGTCCTAAATCCTTCTAACAACCTTTGAAGTTGGTACTTCCTTCTGCCCCGTGTCTGGAGGCTGGAGAGACTCAGCGATTTGTGGCACACGAGATGTGCAAGACCCAGTGCATCTCAGCCTACAGGAGCTTGTGAAAGCCCAGTGTGTGCGTTTCTTCTCACAGTGGGACAGCTTATACCACAGACATCGATGGTGATGGTTAGTCATTAAGTTGCGTCCAACTCTTTGCAACCCCATGGACCATAGCCCACAGTCCAGAGGGTCTGTCCGGGGGATTTCCCAGGCAAGAATCCTGGGGTGGGTTGCTGTTTACAGAGGTCGGTAAATGCTTGGTGAGGGCTTGGTTATCCCTGGAGAGCCAGTGTGTAAACACTCACAAGCGCCCCCTGGGTGCACAGCAGGTAACTGGGGGAGCAGAATTCAGGCCCGTGGAGCCTGGTTCCAGACTCTTCCCCTCGCACATCCTAGTGGCGCCCATTCACTCCGAACGATAGCCCCGTCGCCGGCACGGTGCAGGAGACTGAGACCTGCCTTGGAATTATCATGTATTAATCTATGTGGGAAAATTTTATTTCTAGAAGTGCACAGATCTGAAAAATACTCATACGGTCAGCATTAAAGAACATGAGTTTTGCTTAATGGATGTGAGTTTCAAGTTTTTTTTATTTTTTATTTTTTTGCCATGCCATACAGCACGCGGGACGTTAGTTCTCCAACCAGAGACTGAACCTGCTCTTGCTGCTTTGGGAGCATGGAGTCTTAGCCACTGGATCACCAGGAAAGTGACCCCTCTGCCACCCCGGCTCTCATTTTCAATGATGGATCTTATTTCATTGGGACTATCCACCTGTCTGATTAAAATATTGACTATAAGTGGACCAGTGATGAGAATGCATCCTCAACCAAAGTTGAGCCTGATTCCACCTCTGTGGGAGGACAAACAAGAAGGAGGCAGAGAGGCAGTGTAGACGCATGCAGCTTTGATTCCAGCTCTGCTGCCTGCTGGAGAGTGGGGTGGCAGCCCACTCCAGGATTCTGGCCTGGAGAATCCCATGGACACAGGAGCCTGGTGGGCTACGGTCCACGTGGTCACCGAGAGTCGGACGCACCTGAGTAGCTGACACACACACATTGCTGCCTACTAGCGTGTGACTTCGGCCAGGTTACTTCCCAGGCTGCAACTGAAAGGGGTGCCACAGTGCTGTTGGAGAGATTAAAGGAGCTGACGCAGGAGGACCGGACAGGATGAAAACCCTCGGTCAGCTGCAGCCACTGTTCTGGGTACTGTAGATACTGTTCATACTCATACAGTGTGGGAAAGCAGATCATAGTCAGAAAGTGGCTTCTACTGGCCAGGGGATGACATCCAGATGCAGTTCAGGAAGAGCTGGTGAGAGGCTAGAGAAGCCGCTGAGCGCCTGGCAACTGGATTCAGAAACCCTCCAAATGAATGCTCAGCCTCCTTCCCCACCACTGCCAGGGCAGAGGCTTAAGGCACAGACCACTCCAGACTAAATCTTCCTTCGTCACCTGCAAGAACTGACTGAGCAGCCTACGGTGCTTCAGTTTTCTTATCTGTAAACTGTGGGCTATAATCGTGCTTGCCTCATAGACTAATGCGCTAGTAGTATTTATTACTAGTAACATTATCACATATGACTTTTTCCACTTGAGGCTAGACATCCAATGCACAGTAGCCAAGTTCTTTCCTGTGGGGAAATTTGGATGCATCCTGACAAAATTATGAAATGCTTTTCCCTTTAAAAAATGCTCTATTGACTGTTCTTTGACATATATTTTTCTCTTAAAAAATTAATAATAAAGTCTGGGCCACAGTGTCAGTACATCCATGGCTGTAAGGAAGGGCATTCATTCCTCATGGCAGAAATCAGAAATGGGCTGGCCCTGCCTTTCTTGCAGCTGAGTGCAGACACAGGTCTCGGGGCCCGCCCATCTTACATCTTACACGATGTAAGACGCTGAGGCGGGAGGTGCATTGTGGGGACGTAGGTTCAGGACAGCTTCTAGGCTGGCAGGCTAAAGGCCACCTGCATGCCAGAGGCGAGAGGGGAGCTTCTAAGGGGAAGCTGGTGTGAGATGGGGGTCTGTGCACTTGCTGGTACAGGGGTGGTTCCACGCCACAGACCTGGCTTTAATCTGGGTGTGAGGGATTGATGCATGGTCTTCAAATCCGATTCAAATAGACCTCTGGGTACTTCCATGAGCCATATAATAATACTTAACTAATTTCTTTTCTGTTAGCTGGTGCAGATTCTGTGATAGGCAACTGAGAATCCTGCTGGAACCCTCAATTTTCTGACCGGTGTGTTTAGGGTGGCTGGCTTTCCCCAGGTGAACTAGAGAGGTTTTCTTCAGTTTTCAAGTTCTTGGGGGGGCATGACCACGTCACTTCTCTCCATCCTTCCACCCTACCTCCAGTAAGATCTACCACACAGGACAAAGGCTTCCCTGTGACTCAGCCGGTAAGGAACCTGCCTGCAACAGGGGAGACCTAGTTTCGACTCGATCCCTGGATCAGAAAGATTCCGTGGAGAAGGGAATGGCTATCCACTCCAGTATTCTTTCCTGGAGCATTCTACGGATAGAGGAGCCTTGCAGGCCACCGTCCCTGGGGTTGCAAAGAGCTGGACACAACTGAGTGAGTGACACTTTCGCACAGGACAAGGATCAGCAGACTTTCTCTGTTAAGGGCCAGATAATACATATTTTCTAAAGGAAATCAATCTTGAATATTCATTGGAGAGACTGAAGCTAAGGCTGAAGCTCTAATACTTTGGTCACCTGATGCAAAGAGCTGACTCATTGGAAAAGACCCTGATGCTGGGAAAGATTGAGGGCAGGAAGAGAAGGGGACGACAGAGGATGAGATGGTTGGATGGCATCACTGACTCCATGGACATGAGTTTGAGCCAGCTCTGGGAGCTAGTGAATGACAGGGCGTACTGTCCTGGCGTGCTGCAGTCCATGGGGTTGCAAGGGGTCGGACACGACTGAGCAGCTGGACAGCAGTAAAGATGCTGGGTTTTGGGGGCCATACAGTCTCTGCCACAACCGCCCAGCTCTGCCGTTATAGCCACAGCAACAGCTAAACAAATGGCGTGGCTGTATTTTAATAAAATTAATTTACAAAAACTAGCAGTGAGCTAGGTAGCCCTTTGGAGATTACGATGAGCAAACTAAAACCTCCTGAGAGTGGACGTTGACTCGAGTTTTCGTCTCAGCTTTGACGGTGGTGCCTGAGTCATCTTGATCACATCCATTCCGTCACTGCCCCTGTCTTTCCACATATGCCAATGATAACACAAGTCATACTTGTGTTTCCTCTCTCCCAGATTGCTGGAGAGACCAAATGAAGTAACAGATCTCAAAGCACTTTATTAAAATCTTAACTTAAAAATTATGGAGTATATTACTTTAATCATATTTTTGCATGTGTACCTTCTTCTCATGGAGTTCTTTGTTTTCTGGGGAGTAAAACTATACTTGTAAAATATAAAAAAGTATACAAATAAAGAATATAATTATATTTTTACTCCCTATAAAACAAAGAACTCCCTGAGAAGGGCTGTATCTTTTAGCTCTTCTGTTTTCCGGCATATAACATTTCACAAGTCCACCTTTTATAAACGCTTGTTAAACAAGTGGTTTAGCTCTTGGTTTAGAGGACTTTTTATCATAGTCTGGTGGCTCAGATGGTAAAGAATCTGCCTGCAATGTAGGAGACCTGGATCTGATCTCTGTATCGGGAAGATCCCCGGAAGAAGGGAATGGCTATTCACTCCAAAATTCTTGAATGGCGAACCGCATGGAAAGAAGAGCCCGGAGGGCTACATACCGTCTATGGGGTCACACAGAGTTGAACATGGCTGAGTGACTAAGCACACACATGCCCGTAGATGTAAGTTAGTGTTTGAATAATCACACATGAACCAAAATGAACAGGTTAAGTGTGAAGAGTATGAATCTGTAAAACTGTGGCCCAAAATGTAAATGCTTATAGACACCAAGCAAAAAATAAATCGATTCAAAAACATAAAAGAATTGCTGTGAGGTACTGGGAGGTGGTGGGAATGAAGCACATCCGTTCAGAGGGGCTGTCGTTCCTTGGCTCCAAACGACTCTGTGTGGGAATATGGAGTCACCACTGACAATTTTTCCATTTTTTTTCAAGAGAAGCTGAAAATACAGATTTTTAAAGCAATGTCTCTCATTTTTTAAACCTCAGCAATGAATCCTCAAGGTTAAAACACACTACACCTCTTTCTCGGGTGATTTTGTAATCTTGTGTAATTTCTAGAAGATCTAGATGACAGTTATAATTGAAACATAGCAATGTAGGGAATTCTTAGCTCTCATTGCCTTTTGATTCCCTGGTTGTAATGAATGGTCCTTATCACCCATGGCAAAATTTTCGGTCATTTCGATTTTCACTGATGCTTTGATGGTAGTATTATTTCTCTGATGACTTATCCAGTTGCCATGATTGTTAGAAACTGACTTTGTACAACTCCCAAGATATCCTCAGGCTTCCTCCTTCAATTTATTCATCCCTCAGCTCAGATGTCCCCTACTCAGACAAGCCTTTCGTAAACAGCCTGTCTAAAATAGCACCCACTGGTCTCCTTTTCCTTTTCTGACTGCTTATCAGCCTCTGACATATCATATTTTTTGTTTAGGATCTGTCTGCCTCCGCTAGAATGTCAGTTTCTTGAAAGTAGGGATGTTGTCTTGTTCGGCACAATTCCAGAACACGCTGCCACTTCTGGCAGCAGAGGCTCCTAATAAATCTGTCCAATAAATGAATGAGCGATCCTGTTGATCACTGTTGATGAGTTACCAAGCCTTTTTGTTCTCCAAGACACTGGGGGAAAACAGGCATGTGAGGAAAACAGGTTCCTATTAGCAGCAATCTTAATGATTGCTTAATCTAAACCTTACTGGGGCTTCCCTGGAGGCTCAGTGGTGAAGAGCCTGCCTGCCAGTGCAGAAGACGTAGGTTCAATCCTTAGGTCGGGAAGATCCCCTGGAAAAGGAAACTGCAACTCACGTTAGTATACTTGCCTGGAAAATTCCATGAACAGAGGAGCCTGGTGGGCTACTGTCCATGAGGTCACAAAAGAGTTAGACATGACTGAGCGACTAAACGACCACAAGCCTATGACCACAAGCCAATGACGTGTTTTGACATAGCGGGAAATTTATAAATTTGTCTAAAGTCAGCCTTTCTCACCATATTTAAGCCCCAATAATTTCCAATAGGCAGTCTCCTTGTAGTGGTTGAGGAGAATTTTACAGTGGCCAGAAGGAAGCTTGAAGATAAAACATTGCGAACTGCTCTAACAAATGACAGGAGGAGATCTGAAGAGCTTGCCATAGAATATGAAGATTTTCCATTTTGAAATACTCTTGGAGGGGGAAAAAAAAGCTGGAAGTCATTAAAATTTTTAAAGGTGTGAGTAATTCAGGTAAAATAAGAAAAATATTGACTTTTAAAAAATGACTTCTGCCTTCATCTCCTTTGAATTTTCTTTGTTGTCAAAGTGCCATAAGCACACAGAAATAATTTTAGAGGAAAAAAATTCCAAAATACCACCACGCTGGCATAGCGACTAGTATTTCCCAAGTTTTTGCCAATCTTAGTCTCAAAGCAAGTTTACTAACCTTTCAGACAATCAAAGCACATCTGATCTTCTGGGGATATTCGACAGATCAGCAACAGCTGCTCACCCTGTGAGCGGCATGTGCCCAGCTGCATTCTTCTGAATCCACGACAATTCTGAGGGTCCCCCTGTGTGTTACTCCTGCATCGCTATCATCAACATCTGACCTAGAACGCTTGGAGACCACGTCAGAGCATAAGGGACGCCCGCCCCCTGTGGGCCAGACCCCGAGCCGTGTTTGGTGAACGCAATGTCTTTATTGGAGGGAGCTCAGAGTCGAGTGGAAAAGATCAGAAATATTTTAGAGAATTCAGAACAGTTAAAATGGACAACTGGAAAATTGCCACAGGATTTCTCCATACACAAGGAAGCTCATTAGTATTATGCCTAGTTTTGTGTCTTTGACAAAGTTCAGCATATTGAGAATGCTGAATAAATGCTTATTAATGACATAAAGAGGCTTCCCAGGTGGCTCAGTGATAAAGAATCTGGCAAGCAGTAGATGCGGGTTCGATCCCTGGGTTGGAAAGATTCCCTGGAGAAGGAAATAGCAGCCCACTCCAGTATTCTTGCCTGGAGAATCCCATGGACTGTGGAGCCTGGTGGGCTACAGTCCCTGGGGTTGCAAAGAGTCAGACATAACTTAGCAACTAAACAGTAACCAACAACAACAATGCCATAAAGTAGCTTTTGCTCCACTCCTGGCAAGGCTGAGGGTTCCTCTCCTGAGAGCCCGTGACTCCATCACAGCACTCACGTCCAGCACTGAAATCGTGTATTTGTCTTCTCCTTATCCCCTCTATCACGCTCCCCTCAAGGGAGGGACAGTGTGTGGTCATATTACATCCTCAACATCTAGCCTAGCATCTGGCACCTGGTCATCAGCTCAGAAGTGTTACATATCTGCATGAACCTGTGGAAAACAAGACGACCTCAGGGTGAAAGACTGAGAAAAGCTGGCTATTTCTCCCCTAAGACGAAGACGATAAGAAGGGACACCTGCATTCAAAAACAGACCAGTGAGTTTTCTTCCTGTCCTGAGCAGGGAAAATGCTTGAAAGGTAATCCACGGTGGAGTCGGTGGATGGAATCTTGGGAGCTCTTTCCCTCCTCCTAGACTCTTCCTTCCACACTTTCTTCTCTGCACTCCCAGCCCTGACGTCTATAACTGGAAGGTGCTGTGCTTGCCTCACAAAGCCGCATGACAGAATTTTCTTTTAATTAGCACGTTCATAACAGCAACAATAATTCTAATCATTAATAAGCCGCTCACCCTACTTAGGAACAAACTAAATGGCAAGAAGTCAATGTTAATTTTAAAACACATGTAAACAAGAATCCAGGAAAGGCCAAACACAATAACCTTTTGGCATTATTATCGGCAAAGAACTGTTTCTGCTAGGCTTGAGAAGTAACTGCTACAGTAACCGTGCCCTGTATTCCTCCACTCACACTCTGCATAAGGGAAACTGACCCTCTGGTGGCTCAGGGGTAAAGAGTCCACTTGCCAGGGCAGGACATCAGGTTCCGTCCCTGGTCTTCAAACATCTCCTGGGGTGGGAACTGGCAACCCACTCAGTATCTCGCCTGGAAAACCCCACGGACAGAGGAGCCTGGGGGGCTACAGTCCATGGGGCTGCCAAGAGTTGAACATGACTTAGCAACTCAACAGTAACAACGATTTCTTTAAAGACATGTTTCGTCCAAGCACCATCGGCTTCATGAGGGCGGGGTGCCTGTCCTTGCGGCTCTGAGTCTGCAGACTGTGCACATGGTAGGTATTCAATACATCAAAGATGAATGAATGAATTAATCAAACCCCAGAGGTGTGCTAACAGATCTCCTTCAAAAGAACAGAACCTGAGTGCTGCAGAATGTCACAAAAGGTCCTGGGCACCAGTACCATTTCTCAAATACGAAACTGGCCCAGCACTGGGGCTACGAAGGTTGAAGTGTTCACTCCAGGA
>SJYW01032312.1:1725477-1735945 GCA_006410735.1 Raphicerus campestris | reverse complement strand
GGTCATCAGCTCAGAAGTGTTACATATCTGCATGAACCTGTGGAAAACAAGACGACCTCAGGGTGAAAGACTGAGAAAAGCTGGCTATTTCTCCCCTAAGACGAAGACGATAAGAAGGGACACCTGCATTCAAAAACAGACCAGTGAGTTTTCTTCCTGTCCTGAGCAGGGAAAATGCTTGAAAGGTAATCCACGGTGGAGTCGGTGGATGGAATCTTGGGAGCTCTTTCCCTCCTCCTAGACTCTTCCTTCCACACTTTCTTCTCTGCACTCCCAGCCCTGACGTCTATAACTGGAAGGTGCTGTGCTTGCCTCACAAAGCCGCATGACAGAATTTTCTTTTAATTAGCACATTCATAACAGCAACAATAATTCTAATCATTAATAAGCCGCTCACCCTACTTAGGAACAAACTAAATGGCAAGAAGTCAATGTTAATTTTAAAACACATGTAAACAAGAATCCAGGAAAGGCCAAACACAATAACCTTTTGGCATTATTATCGGCAAAGAACTGTTTCTGCTAGGCTTGAGAAGTAACTGCTACAGTAACCGTGCCCTGTATTCCTCCACTCACACTCTGCATAAGGGAAACTGACCCTCTGGTGGCTCAGGGGTAAAGAGTCCACTTGCCAGGGCAGGACATCAGGTTCCGTCCCTGGTCTTCAAACATCTCCTGGGGTGGGAACTGGCAACCCACTCAGTATCTCGCCTGGAAAACCCCACGGACAGAGGAGCCTGGGGGGCTACAGTCCATGGGGCTGCCAAGAGTTGAACATGACTTAGCAACTCAACAGTAACAACGATTTCTTTAAAGACATGTTTCGTCCAAGCACCATCGGCTTCATGAGGGCGGGGTGCCTGTCCATGCGGCTCTGAGTCTGCAGACTGTGCACATGGTAGGTATTCAATACATCAAAGATGAATGAATGAATTAATCAAACCCCAGAGGTGTGCTAACAGATCTCCTTCAAAAGAACAGAACCTGAGTGCTGCAGAATGTCACAAAAGGTCCTGGGCACCAGTACCATTTCTCAAATACGAAACTGGCCCAGCACTGGGGCTACGAAGGTTGAAGTGTTCACTCCAGGATTCCTAAATTTTACTTCAATACAAAATTAATCCCATTGTATCTTGGGTCATCAGGAGAACAGACTTACTGAACACAGCTGGATGAAATCAATGACTATGCTTGCTTTGTTACTGTGATTGAGAAGATGCCCAGTAATCAGGAAAAAGGACACGGTTCGGCTTTTTCCATAGAATGTTCCCCACTATCTGGGGGCCTGCATGCTCTCTCCGTTCCCAAGTTTGGAAGAACGGTTGTAGCTCATCTCCGCCACACCTCGCGGTGGCACCGGGAAATCTGGGCAATGCCCGGGGTCACCATCCGTCGGCCTCGCCCACGACCCCGTGGAGCAGCGTCAGGAGACACAGCCAGGCCCGTGTGTCAGTGCCGGCCCTCCTGATGGACCCGGGCTGTCTCCGATCATTTCCTCCGCTGCCTTTCATATCACTGAACTGAAACGATCAGGCCTGTCAAGAGCGAGGGCCCCGGATGAAAGGCCAGTGCATTAAGACAGAGCATAATTGCCAGCTTCTGAATTTCTGACATTAATCGTTTTACTGAAAGGAGACAGTGCAGCTCTTCTCTCTCTCTCTCTCTCTCTCCCTCTCTCTGTCTGTCTCTCCCTCTCTCTCTCTCTCTGTCTCTCTTTTATTGCCAACTCACAGTATTTATTGGGGGGAGCGGGTGCTATGGGAAAAAAAAACACCCCACCAACCACAAGGTTTGCTAATTAAAAGTAATATGTTTTCCCATTTTTTTGGCAATTTGATAACACAAAACGCTTACTTGGGGGCCACAGGGGGAAACAAACTGAGACAGATAAAAAATGTTTTGCGTTCATCCAAGCACAACTATGTTAATGCGTATTATCCCATTAATGTGCATCAACATCGGGCCTCGGCTCACCAATGCAAGCAAGAAGCATACACTTATCATCATTTGATAACATGTTTAATGACAGATTGACGGGAGATTTGCAAATGTGAACTGGCATCAGTGTTGCTAACTTCAGCTTCTGCCGCCGCCTCTGCTATGCCAGCATATTTATGTGCATAATTTGATTTCTCAGCCACACTGTTAGTACATTTTTAATATTAACTATGCACGAGCAGACAGCCGAACTTAAGTTGCACTGATGGTTGGAGTTCATTAGATAGAAAAAGATGGGCATGCATGACTAAGATGGAGGGGGCAGTCCGACATCCAAGAAGCAACACTGAACACACTCCGCCCTCACCAAGTCCAGGCTACACATTTCTTGTTGTCAGAGGCGGCAGAGCTCTTGGGAATGAAGGAAGAAGTGGAAGAAGGGGAAGGAGAAGGCCCCTGCCCTGGGCATTCGGTTAGAAAGTCAACCCGAGGCCAGGAGGTGGCCAGACACGTTTGTATTCCTCTCACCCCTAACCCATCACAACTCTGCACGAATCCGAGCATTCCGGCGTACTTATTCTTCCCCGGTGGCTCAGATGATGAAAGAATTCGCCTGCCGATGCAGGAGCCGCAGGTTCGTTCCCTGGGTCAGGAAGATCCCCTGGAGAAGGAAATGGCAACCCAGTCCAGTATTCTTGCCTGTAGAATCCCACGGACACGGGAGCCTGGCGAGCTACAGCCCACAGGGTTGCAAAAAGTGGGACCCAACTGAAGCGACTGTGCACGCACGCATGCACGATGCCTAAGACTGTGCATTTTCTAGTTGCATCCTTCAGGTGGAATTTAGAAGGAATAGATACGAATTGGCTAGTTTGTTTCTATTAGTTGCTGGCATGCACTGCGCCTGGAGTAGGGAGGAGTCGCTGCAGTTCCAAGGCGCGGATTCGCCTCACTCGCCTGCATAGCGATGCGGCTTGGCTGGGGCCTCACGGCCCCGGAAACCAGATTTAGACCCTGGCCGCGGTGAGAACCGCCTGCAGAGGGCGATGTCGAGACGCCCTGAACACTGTCCTGCGCCCACGCCTGGCTTCCCACAGACGCACGCGCAGCTGCCCTTTGGGGAGGGTCCGCAGCTTCTGAAGCCGCTTTGCCTGCGTGTGCTCTGCGCCTCCAGCGCCTGCAGAGCTCATGTGGCTGGGGACGGGCCTTCACCAATGACTGACCAATGCAGGTGTCCCAGAGCCCAGCCCTCGCTCCAGGGGGCCTAAACTCGGGGGCAGAACAAGCGCCCTAGAGCTCCCGGTGCGCTCAGGCTGAGCCTCGGGCTTCGCCTGGACTCACACCTGCGCCTGGCTTCCCTCCTTCTCTGTCGCGCTTATCCACTCCCTCACTGGTTTCTCCTGAGAGCCTGTTCCTAAAAAAAAACCCTTGTCTGCGGATCCTGAGGTTGGGGTCTGCTCCTGGGATGCCCCTCCTGAAACCTTATCCTACTAGACCAGGGGCTGGAAAAGTTCAACCCGTGGGCCTAATCCGGCCCTCCATCTGCTTTTATAAATAAAGTTTTATTGGAACGCAGCCATGGGATGGCAGAGTTGAGTCGCTGGGATA
Source organism: Raphicerus campestris (assembly GCA_006410735.1). Taxonomy (NCBI): domain Eukaryota; kingdom Metazoa; phylum Chordata; class Mammalia; order Artiodactyla; family Bovidae; genus Raphicerus; species Raphicerus campestris. Next base: position 1,732,399 of record SJYW01032312.1, on the reverse strand, counting down.
AACACCGCACAGCCCACAAAGCCTTCGGTATTTATTATCTAATCTCGTGAGGAAGTTTGCCTGCTCTCGTACTAGATCGTGCTTTGGACATATTATCTATTATAATAAATTATAATAATTAATAATAATTATTATCAGACCAAGCTTTTCCTCACCTCAGGAGCTTTGCGTGAGCTATTCCTTCTGCCTGTGGATCTTATTCCCTCACTTAATGGATGATGGCTGCTTCTCATTTCTTAGATCTCAGTAGAAACATCACTTCCTCAGAAAGGTCTTCCCTGCCCATCCGCCCAAGGTAGCCTTTCCCACCCCCGACCCCTTGCCCTCTATTCTGAACACTTGAGCTGTGAGATTCTTGCCTCTGTTTAAGGACTCCTGTCCCCCCCCAGGTATTACCCACTGGCACGTAAGCTCCATGAGGGACAGAAACCTTCTCTGTTTTGGTGGTTTCCGGATCCCAGCGCCTGGCCCAGTATGCACTCCAGAATATCTACTGACAGAGACGAGGTCCGTATATGCAGTGGTGTATCACTCAGCTACTGAAAGGAACCAAACTGGGCCATTTGTGAGGATGTGGATGGATCTGGAGACTGTCACACAGAGTGAAGTCAGAAAAACAAACATTGTCTATTGACACATATATGTGAAATCTAGAGCATGGTAGAGATAGCTTATTTGCAAAGCAGAAAAAGAGACAGAGACACAGGGAACAAGTATATGGACACCCAAGGGGGAGAGGGGGGTGGGGTGAACTGGGAGGTCGGGGCTGACCACAGACAGCACCACGCGTGAAACAGCTGGCTAACAGAACCCGCCTTACAGCACTGGAAAGCTGCCGAATGCTCGGCACTCACCGAAACTAGTGCAACACCGTAAAGCAACTGTGCCCCAATCAATATTAATAACAAAAGAGAAAGTGTGCTGATTGAATGACGAGGAAGAATGGGAAGTATTCAGTGGGCTGCACCTATTCCAGCTGGATTTAGAAATCAAGTGCTCCGTTTAGATGGGCAGTTCCAACTTTGTTTTGAGCCCTTACTCCCAAAGTGATGGGAACATATTTTACGCTTAAGCTGTGTTAGTGCCTGGACATTTATAACCTCTGGTATTAATGTGCTTGTTTTGCCACATTATATAATGGGAGGTCACTTTATGTGATAAGCTGTAAATTTTGAATTTTATGATATAAATTGAGCTGCTTCAAGAACCCGGATATAAAAAGCCTTGCTGTCAAGGGATCAAGTTTTACTCTGTTAATGGTTTAATTGGTGCATTAATTTCATAAAGCTTTTGTTGAGGGTTTAATACGTGCAGGCTCCATGTCTGTGATCTTCAAGGAACTTCCTGGTAAGGAAAGAAATGCGCATTCCCACACATATCCATCTGTGATCCATGCTCTTTGGGTAGCAGCCAGAGTGATTTTTAGAAGTGCCAGCTGGGTCATGCCATTCCTTTGTATAACCACCCGCCCGCCCACAGTGAACTCAGAATAATCTAAACTCGTAACCATAGCCTGCACTATTGGGTCTGTGTAAACACTCAAACTTGTCTGACCCTGAGATCACGGAGTTCCGGCAACAGGGTCCTTCTTTCCGTTTCCCCCAGCGCTCCAGCACCCACGGGCCTCAGGGCCTTTGCACTTTCCCTCTCTAAAACCCTCTTCTTCATTTCGGGGCTAGATCCCTCAGTGCTTCACGCCTCAGTTCTTCCCTCTCAAAGAGGCCTTCCTGCAGCAGCCCCCCAGAGTAAACCAGCGCCGCTGCCACCCAGGTGCTCAGCGCTTCATTTTCCTCGTGGATCTGACGCGACCTTGTTTATTAATTTGTTTCCTGGTTTTGATCTTTCTCCTCCTATAAGATCTGCCAGGGGAAGGAAAATGCCATCTATTCTTCCCTGCTGTGCCCTTGGAGTCCAGCGTGGTGCCAGACACCAAGGCGAGCACAGACAGAAGATCAGAGAGTCGTAAATGTCGCAAAGGAGGCCCAACAGGGTGATGAGAACAGGACACGCGAAGGGCTGGGCGGCTTAGAGTCAGAGAGGCGGACTGTGTCCTGGGGCCACACCTAGCCGCCTGTTTCTGTGGGCCCCAGAAACTAAGGATGGTTTTTACATTTTTAATTTTTAAAATCTTTATTTATTCATTTTTAATGACATGGCGTGACCCAGCTGACACTTCTAAAAATGGCTGCTACCCATAGAGAATGGATCACAGATGGATATGTGTGGGAACGTGCATTTCTTTCCTTACCAGGAAACTCCTTGAAGACCACAGACATGGAGCCTGCACATGTTAACCCTCAATAAAACTGTGTTCCATAGTGGCTGCACAAATTTACATTCCTGCCAACAGTGTTTCGGGATTCCCTTTTCTCCATACCCTCTCTAGCATTTGTTATTTGTAGACGTTTTGATGATGGCCATTCTGACCAGTGTGAAGAAGAACCTCATTGTAGCTTTCTAAAATTTATTTTTAATTGAAGGATACTTGCTCTACAATCTTTTGCTGGTTGCTGCTGTACAGCAACGTGAATCAGCTCTATGCACGCATATGTNAGGCAAGCATACTGAAGTGAGTTGCCATTTCCTTCTCCAGGGGATCTTCCCAACCCAAGATGGAGCCCGTGCCTCCCGCATGGGCAAGCAGGTTCTTTACCACTGAGCCACAGGAGAAGCCCAGCCATGGGTTAGCCCAGCCCATCTTCTTCCCAGGCTGCCATATAAGCCCTGTTGTTAGGGTTGCCAGGTCTAGCAAATAAAAACACAGAATGCCCAGTTACAGCTAAACCTCAGATAAGCAATGAACACTTTTTAGTATAAATATGGCCCATGTGCTATTTGGGACATGCTTATTCCAAAAACGCATTTGTCATTTACCTGAAATGCTAGTTTAGCTGGATACCCTATATTTTATCTGGGAACCTCACATGCTGCTCACCCTAAACATGGATTTTATCAAATCATCCACAACAAAGGTGGCAGCTTATTGGACTAGAATTCATCCCCTCTATCAATTTCAAGGTTAGGTGTGATGCTAAACTTGTACACTCTTGTGCACTGCAGTAATGACTGTAATTTCAAGTCCTTATGCATCTTAGACTCATTGATTTGCTCTTTGTTTAATTTCTGATTTTCAAGAGCATGTGGTTTTTAAAGGTATATACAAATATCTACTAAAATGGCCTCAGATTACTTATGCCCTAAATTAGGGATCCCTTTCAACATATTCTAATTAATTTCTCATGAAAAGTTGCGTTTAATATTTGGCAGAGAATTTTATAGAATTTAAGACTTATCTTTTTTTTTTTTTTTAAAGACCTATCTAAGAAAAGAAATAAAATTCAGGTCAAAATTCCCATCTTGCATAGAACATGAAAGTGAAAGTGAAGTCGCTCAGTTGTGTCTGACTCTTTGTGACCCCATGGACTGTAGCCCGCCAGGCTCCTCTGTCCATGGGATTTTCCAGGCAAGACTACTGGAGGTGGGGTGCCATTTCCTTCTCCAGGGGATAGAATATAGAACATAGATACTGTAAAACTCTCAAAATTTCCATAAAGCCTTGACCGTCTCTCCCAGAATGACATGTCATTTTTGTACAATTCGTGTGATCAGGCATCCTAACTGAAACTAGAGTTCCAGATAGCAGTGATCTCATTTTGTGATCATTTAGAAACACATAAGCATCACTCTGAGCAGTGGGCAGGGATTTGCATGCATATTGTTGTCAAAGAGCACCGTGGGGTCGGGTGGGGGGCATCGTTTGCAGCTGACCAGAGCCCCAGAAAGCTGCCTCTGTGCAGGTGTGGGAACTGTGGGGTGGGCGGGCGCATTCTTAGTGGCGACGTGAACGCTGTTTTTTTAGGTGCACGCGGCACATACAGTCTGAATGATTCCCCAACACTCAAACCTGTTTTTCTGTGATCCGCTGTCAGAATCACAGCATACCAGTGTTTATCTAAGAAGGGAGCTTTGTTTTCATATAATGATAATTCTGTAATATGATGCTTTGAAGGTCCAAATCAGAAATATTTATTCCATACAGACGCAGAAGGATGAGACAAGAGCTAGCCTATCTGTGTATTTAATAGACTTTTAAGTTCCTCTGAGCTGGCCACAAGTGAAGAGCGTCAAGCCCCTTTGCAGAGGTTTTGTCCACTTCCTGGGTTTTCTTGGCTTCCCTAGAACAGTTCTGTGTGTTTCAGATTTTGACTGAGGCTTTCTAGTTCTCCTTATTCTGTATCTACCTATTGTAATGTTTGCACTATGATATTAATTTAAAAAATGATTACAGACCTAACATGGAAATGGTGGAAAATTGGTCTTTATTGTAGCACAGATAAACACACCTATTTGTCGTTTTCATCAGGTTTGGACCTACTCCTCTGTGACGGGAAACATTTCTCTATGTGCGTCCACCTTTTTTTTTTTTTTTTTTTTTTTTTTTTAAGGACCAGGAAAGCATAATAGCAAGTTACATAAAATTTAAAACATCGTATCGCAAATAAACAGGTGTATGGAACCCAAGCCCACATGTAGATTCAATAGGTGTATTTCAGCTTTTCTCTCAACATAGTGTGAGCGGAACAAGCCATGCTTTAGAAAGCAAGAGAGGAATCTGCCAGTAACACACTTTAATTATCATGATAAAAACATGCAAACAAAACCAAGTTCTCATCTGGGCCCAGAGAGCCTTCTGCGTGATGGGATGGGTTCCCCTGCCATCAGAGGCTCTCAGATCATCTCACTGAGGGGATAGTTCCAGATTTCAACCCCTTGTTTCATTCTGAGCATCCTCACACTCAGTAAATCCTCCTATATGACGTGAGCCCACATCCACACCCTAGTCACACCCGTCCCCACCTGCAACTCTGCTCCTGCTGGTCGCTTGGTGGCTTGATCTGAAATCTCCTGTTTAACAAGTGCTCTGACAGTGGGGGGTGGGGAGGGCTTATAGAGTTGACCCTGAGCAGCAGGTGTTTGAACCTAAGGAGGCCACCTATAGGTGGGGGTTTTTCAAAAGTACAGATAAATACTATAGCACTACACAGTCTGGGTTGGTAGAATCCACAGGTGTGGGGCCTCGGATACAGGAGAGGCAGGAATACGGAGGAACTGTCACGAGGAGGGCCGACTAGCAGTTGCACACGGATTTTCTGCCGTGCAGAGGGTTGATGCCCCAACCCCTGCGTTATCCAAGGGTCAACTGCATGCCATTATTAGCTATTCATATCTTATCGCATATGCAACTAAAAAGACTAATCTGTGACCTAGCATGACATAAACTGGGTTGGCAAGTGCCAGAGTTTTAAGTCAGGTGGGGTCTCGTTTTGGGTTGCAGCCCAGAGTGCAGGACAATTGATGTATGTGTGGGAGTTTCTAGCACATGGGGGCGGCGTCATGCCGGGGAGGAGAGGAAAGGAAGGGGAGAAAATACACAAAGGGCGGCTAAAATAATTGCCGCCTTGTTTATGCCCAGTGTTTGAAAACGGCTGGTGTGACTAGTGTGCCAAGGTATTTGGCCCTGGAATCTGTCTGCCTTCCTGAAGGTGACAGAGATCGGCTGGGCCCTGCTGACTCTGCCAGGCATGGAACTTCGACGATATGGGATGCAAATTATCTCGAAGTCGTGGGACCCCACATGCATTGGCAGTGAGTGGGCCATTTGCTTCTTTATATAAAATAAAGTCTCAAGCCATGCTCTGGATCCGCCTTTGCTAAAGGTGGACTCTGATATTAGCTTTAACTTAAGAGCCACCAAAAGATCGGGAAGAAAATAAGCCTCCTCTCGTTTCATCGAGTGTCCTGCAGAGAAGAGTATTTTCCTACCATCCGACTACAGGGCACATGCCCTTTCACAGGAAACCGAAGGCACGGGAAATAAACCAATCGGAGGGGGAGGGCAGTGGAAGTTAGCAATCGCTGCAAACAAGCTGCCAAAAGCATTAATTATAACTAATAATGATAAAGCCAGCTGTAATCTATTCATGAGTTGATTAAGAAATCTGTCGAGTGGCTGCCCCCAGGAACTCTACAATCTTTATTCTCTTGCTCACTATTTCTTTTTTAAAATTTTCATCACTTTATAGGTCATTAGCATGGCTATAGGAAGGGGAGGTAGGGAAATGGGATAATAAGAGAAGTCGGTGCTTATTAATTACAATGAAGCAGAGACTTAACGGGACCTTGAGACTTGGGCCCTGGGTCACTAAGGAGATCATGGATCAAGAAGCAGTAACCTGTGAGCTCCAACTCTCTAAATACTTTGTGTTCTATTCCCCAACGCTAAACTGCAGAAATTGAGAGAATGGATAGGACTTATTTATGTTCTGGTCTATTCCAGTAGGCTACAGTCCTCTCGCGGTAGGGAGAGGTCAGCTGCCTCTAAATAGAACCATCTCCCTTCTAGAAGCGCCTCACAAAGTCACCGGCACAAGTGCCTGGGAGCAAACCCATACCTGCGGAGCTATTCTTCATCCACGTCTGTTACAAACTGTGAGTGGTGCTCGGGGGACTTGCTGTGCGTTTTGCTTAGGTGGAGTTTTACCGCATGTTTGCTCGCAAATGTCCGGCAGCACAACTTACACTTGAATTTAGAGTCTGTGTCCTCTTCGCCAGCTATGCTTTCCGGTGACCGCTGAGCCGACGACACCCGGGAGAGCTCCTGCTCCGCTTTGCCTTGCTGCTCCACGGCCAGGCGGGTCATGTCCTTCATTTGGAAACCCAGGTGGGACTCTAAGTGGCTGATGTAGGTAGACGGGGTTCTGAACTGGGAGGCACAGTCACTGCAGTAAAAGATGGGGTGTCCTCTGTCCATGTTCTTCAGGAACTTGGTCCCGCCCGTCTTCCTAAGCTGGTACTTGACATTGGCCAGCCAGTGGCTGATGGTGGTCATCGAGAGTCCCGTGAACTTCGAGATCTGCATCCG
>SJYW01032312.1:1694175-1725229 GCA_006410735.1 Raphicerus campestris | reverse complement strand
GCTTGATCTGAAATCTCCTGTTTAACAAGTGCTCTGACAGTGGGGGGTGGGGAGGGCTTATAGAGTTGACCCTGAGCAGCAGGTGTTTGAACCTAAGGAGGCCACCTATAGGTGGGGGTTTTTCAAAAGTACAGATAAATACTATAGCACTACACAGTCTGGGTTGGTAGAATCCACAGGTGTGGGGCCTCGGATACAGGAGAGGCAGGATTACGGAGGAACTGTCACGAGGAGGGCCGACTAGCAGTTGCACACGGATTTTCTGCCGTGCAGAGGGTTGATGCCCCAACCCCTGCGTTATCCAAGGGTCAACTGCATGCCATTATTAGCTATTCATATCTTATCGCATATGCAACTAAAAAGACTAATCTGTGACCTAGCATGACATAAACTGGGTTGGCAAGTGCCAGAGTTTTAAGTCAGGTGGGGTCTCGTTTTGGGTTGCAGCCCAGAATGCAGGACAATTGATGTATGTGTGGGAGTTTCTAGCACATGGGGGCGGCGTCATGCTGGGGAGGAGAGGAAAGGAAGGGGAGAAAATACACAAAGGGCGGCTAAAATAATTGCCGCCTTGTTTATGCCCAGTATTTGAAAACGGCTGGTGTGACTAGTGTGCCAAGGTATTTGACCCTGGAATCTGTCTGCCTTCCTGAAGGTGACAGAGATTGGCTNAGTGCAGGACAATTGATGTATGTGTGGGAGTTTCTAGCACATGGGGGCGGCGTCATGCCGGGGAGGAGAGGAAAGGAAGGGGAGAAAATACACAAAGGGCGGCTAAAATAATTGCCGCCTTGTTTATGCCCAGTGTTTGAAAACGGCTGGTGTGACTAGTGTGCCAAGGTATTTGGCCCTGGAATCTGTCTGCCTTCCTGAAGGTGACAGAGATCGGCTGGGCCCTGCTGACTCTGCCAGGCATGGAACTTCGACGATATGGGATGCAAATTATCTCGAAGTCGTGGGACCCCACATGCATTGGCAGTGAGTGGGCCATTTGCTTCTTTATATAAAATAAAGTCTCAAGCCATGCTCTGGATCCGCCTTTGCTAAAGGTGGACTCTGATATTAGCTTTAACTTAAGAGCCACCAAAAGATCGGGAAGAAAATAAGCCTCCTCTCGTTTCATCGAGTGTCCTGCAGAGAAGAGTATTTTCCTACCATCCGACTACAGGGCACATGCCCTTTCACAGGAAACCGAAGGCACGGGAAATAAACCAATCGGAGGGGGAGGGCAGTGGAAGTTAGCAATCGCTGCAAACAAGCTGCCAAAAGCATTAATTATAACTAATAATGATAAAGCCAGCTGTAATCTATTCATGAGTTGATTAAGAAATCTGTCGAGTGGCTGCCCCCAGGAACTCTACAATCTTTATTCTCTTGCTCACTATTTCTTTTTTAAAATTTTCATCACTTTATAGGTCATTAGCATGGCTATAGGAAGGGGAGGTAGGGAAATGGGATAATAAGAGAAGTCGGTGCTTATTAATTACAATGAAGCAGAGACTTAACGGGACCTTGAGACTTGGGCCCTGGGTCACTAAGGAGATCATGGATCAAGAAGCAGTAACCTGTGAGCTCCAACTCTCTAAATCCTTTGTGTTCTATTCCCCAACGCTAAACTGCAGAAATTGAGAGAATGGATAGGACTTATTTATGTTCTGGTCTATTCCAGTAGGCTACAGTCCTCTCGCGGTAGGGAGAGGTCAGCTGCCTCTAAATAGAACCATCTCCCTTCTAGAAGCGCCTCACAAAGTCACCGGCACAAGTGCCTGGGAGCAAACCCATACCTGCGGAGCTATTCTTCATCCACGTCTGTTACAAACTGTGAGTGGTGCTCGGGGGACTTGCTGTGCGTTTTGCTTAGGTGGAGTTTTACCGCATGTTTGCTCGCAAATGTCCGGCAGCACAACTTACACTTGAATTTAGAGTCTGTGTCCTCTTCGCCAGCTATGCTTTCCGGTGACCGCTGAGCCGACGACACCCGGGAGAGCTCCTGCTCCGCTTTGCCTTGCTGCTCCACGGCCAGGCGGGTCATGTCCTTCATTTGGAAACCCAGGTGGGACTCTAAGTGGCTGATGTAGGTAGACGGGGTTCTGAACTGGGAGGCACAGTCACTGCAGTAAAAGATGGGGTGTCCTCTGTCCATGTTCTTCAGGAACTTGGTCCCGCCCGTCTTCCTAAGCTGGTACTTGACATTGGCGAGCCAGTGGCTGATGGTGGTCATCGAGAGTCCCGTGAACTTCGAGATCTGCATCCGCTCCTGGGGGCCCAGGTCAGACAGCAGGTATTTGCCCTCGGAGGTCTGGAAGAGGCTGGAGGCAAACTGGGCCTGCAGGATCAGAAGATGCTGGGGGTTCCAGTTGGACTGCCGGCCTTTCCTCTTATGCAACGTGGAGACCTCACTGGACACGTCCTCGAAGCGCCTGACATCCATCTCCAGCTTCACGGGAGGGACCCTGGGGGAGGTGGCGGGCTTCGGGGTGGTGGCCTTGGGGAGGACCTTGACCATGTCGGCGATGTCGGACAGGGCGTGCTTCTGGGGTGGGGACGTGCAAGACTGAGCTTGCGAGGACTCGGCCTTCTTGCTCTTGGACTTGGTCAGGTCGATGGGCTGATCGTTGTTCTCAAACAGATAGCGTCTGGACACGCTGGCCGGCCTCGTGGAGGGGGGACTCAGGACTGGCTTGTCCATGACGCTGAGGCTCGGCTTGTGAAACATGGACATTGTGCTTGAGCTTGGGCTGGAGCAGGAGGGCGCGCGCAAGGGTTCCGTGGCTTTGCCCAGGTGATTGTTCAGGACAGACTGCAGGGCGCTGAGCGGGTTGATGCCTGGCAGGGCCGCTGCAGGGCTGGTGAGGGCACAGCCGTTGCTGAGCGGAGATGCTGGCTCCAAAGCCTGGGCTTTCTCTTTCTCACTGCCCTCTCTCATCAGCTTGTCCTCCTCCTTCGTGGGACGTGGCTCAGCCTTTTTGGACTCCACAGGCGGTTCGCTTTTGGAGAAAGCGTGCCCCTCACTGTGGCTGAACGAGGACGCCTCCTCGCGGGGACTCTCTTTCCCACACTCCCTCACCGCTTCCTCTTTGTCCGTCGGCTCTTTCTTCACTTGCGTGTAGGGAGCCAGGTGTGCAGGCACGGACACCAGCGGCATCGCTTTCCACTTGGGTGCGATCGGCCTCAGCTTGTTGCTGAGGTTGGGTCGGATCTGCAGGACCTGGGAGCCCATAGGCAAGGAAGGCTTGGTGCCCTCCGAGAGCTGGTAGGCTGCGTGGATGCTGGGGTACGCACTCCAGCTGGGAGCCCCATTCTGGGCTTTGTTGATGGCAGTGGTAACAGTATTTTCCAAAGACTTCAAAATGTCCCCTCCGCCCTTCGAGCCATCTTCCAAGTCCTCCTCCCTCAGATACTGGTACTTTATTGTAGGATCTAGTGGCTTTTGGAGAGGGTCTTCATAGTCCTCGCTTTTCATGACTTTCTCATCCTTGTTGATCTCCTCTGGTTTTTCCTTTTTGCTCTCCTTCAGCTCTGTCGAGGAGGCTGGGCCATCACAGGCGGAGTTGCTTGATGGCTTGGGAGCCAGGGCATCACTGTTTGGGGCATCTGACAATGACTGCATCTTCTCCATGGCCAGGGGGTCGAGCACCAGCTGCTTGCCTTTCTTGGAGGCGGAGCTGGTGACCTTGAGAAAGTGGCCGGTGACCATCATGTGGGTGGTGAGCTGCTGCAGAGTGTCGTGGGAGCTGCCGCACTCCATGCACTTCAAGATCTGGGACTTGCAGGCCTCGAACTGCCAGGTGTAGCTGGCTCCGTTTTGGTAGCCATAGCGGTTGTTGCAGGACAGCTGGAGGTTGGTGTTCTTCTGGGGTGGAAACGAATCGGCAAAGGACCCAGTGGTCGAATCCGGGGAGCAGGGCCGATTGACGTCGAAGACGCGTTTCTTGGCGGGAGTGACCATTTTTGATGAAATGGTTGGGACTGGCTCCTTCAAAGGCACTTTTTGGTAATGTTTTGTTTTGATCATGTGGACACTCAAGTCTTGGAGGGAATCAAAGGAATCACCACAGAACATGCATTTCAGGACCTTCTGAGCGTCCTCCTTGTCCATGTCCTGGAAAGCCCTCTTCCGGGGCTTGGCGTAGCTCGTGGGTCTGAGCTTGTCCTTCTTGCGGTTGTCGTCTTGATAATGGCCGGTTTCGTTCATGTGGACGGTCAGCTCGACCAGGGTGTCGTAGGCAGCGCTGCACTGCCGGCACCGGAACCTGCTGGCCCCGGTGAAAACGGTCCCGCACATCTTGCTGCTCTGCCGGTACAGCTGGACCGAGCTGAACAGGCTGGGCTTCGACACGGACCGCGACGGCAAGCTCTGCCGCAGGCTTTTGGACAGAGCGTCTTGGTGCCAGTCGAAATCCGTCTTGCCGCCGCCGTTCCGGGTGTCACAATTCCGCCTCTCGCTGTTGGACAGCTTGAAGCCGAGACCCAGGCCTGACCAGTAGGAATCGGACAAGATGTTGGCGTAGACGGCGGTCATCTTGTCCATGCAGCTGTGGGCTTCATTTGGAAGCTTGGGGTGCACGCTGGCTCTCTCATCCGGGGCATCTCGGCCGCACACGCTCTTGGCGTCTGACGCCTGGTCGCTGGCATCGCTCAGCAGGGACTCGTTCTCAGCGTCCTGGTTGGACAGGTGGCTTCCTGGAGAGTTCTGGTAGCTGAAGCAGCCCTTTTGTTCGGGGCCCGTTTCCAGCTCCTCGTCTGTCCCCGCATCATTGCTGCCCTGAGGCTGAGCTCCCGATCCACTATCTTCCTCGTCCTCCTCTTCCTCTTTGATTTCCTCCTCTTCCTTCAGCTGTTCCTCCTGGGCATAGCCTGTGAGAGGAGAGGAAGAAGACGTGAAATAACAATAGCGGGTGACATATTCCACCCCCAGGTCCCCTCTCAGACCAAGTGCCTCCCACACAGAACGAACAATTGACGCTTTTATGAGCAATGAGCAATGAACAAAGGAAAAAGCCAAACGATGCCTTTTGTGCCATCCGATGCCTTCTTAAAAGAAAACTGGCAGCAGTCATCTTTTGAACTGTGGTGTTGGAGAAGGCTCTTGAGGGTCCCTTGGACAGCAAAGAGATCCAACCAGTTCATCCTAAAGGAAATCATCCCTGACTATTCATTGGAAGGACTGATGCTGAAGCTCCAATACTTTGGCCACCTGATGTGAACAGCTGACTCATTTGAAAAGCCCCTGATGCTGGGAAAGATTGAAAGAAGAAGAAGAGGGCGACAGAGGATGAGATGGTTGGATGGCATCACCGACTCAATGGACACGAGTTTGAGTGAACTCTGGGAGATAGTGAAGGACAGAGAAGCCTGGTGGGCTACAGTCCATGGGCTCACAAAGACTTAGTGATTGAACAACAACAAGCATTCTTTATAAATGCTTAGAATCCCAACTTAATCATTTTAATGTTTAAGGGCTATCATTCTAATACTCCTGTAATGGGACAGTCTAAATTCACGTGCATGCCTTTCAGGAAAGCTGGACTGAAATTCAAATCCTATTGAAGACCTATCTCTATAAGAAGGACATTGGCTCATAAGCAAACTAAGATGACCCTTGGCATCTTCATGGCAAGGTTTACTGTGACACTTGGCCCTGTTGCCATACAGTCATCTTAATAAATCATTTTTGATGCTCAGAAGTCATTTGGATACACAGCCATTATATTTTTGAGAGCCAGTGTCTCTTTGGGTACAACAGCTTTATTTGTAGAGAGTCGCACAGCAGGAAGAGAGATTATGGAGTATCAAATAAAGTCTTCCACTGATAGCTCAAAAATTATGTAAGCTCAGCAAATATAATGGTTTTGAAATAATAGCAAATGGTGTTAGAATGGGAGATTTGGGAACTCTTCTAATATTCTCAAACAGGTTTATGAAGACCTTTTCAGAGAAGGCTGAAAGTGCCCTCTCGATCTTGTGCCTGTAATTTCAAATGCACTGTGATTTGTGGGTCCCCGTCATGAGATGCCAATTATACGTTTGATTTGTGAATGCAAAATGCTACTGGGGATGCATGCTTTCCTTTCTCAGAAAGGATTTAGGACCAATAATTGCATAGGGAAAATGAAGGCATGAGAGAGCCGGTGCGAAGGGAATTGATAGGCAAGTATCCATCAGTGAGATAAGGAATGTGGTTATTTATGCCCATGTACTCATTTTCTGCACCTGGCCTTTTCAGAGCCACGTGGATAAAATGCAACCAAAGTTGTACCAAAGCAAGAGACGTTTGGTCTTAGGTTGGCACGGGCTGCACAATGCCAATGCATAGTCTCCCTGTGAGGCTCTACCTCCCCCTCAGTGCAGGCGGGTGCCTGGGAGACTTCCCCAGAGCAGTGGTTCTGTTTCCATGCACCAGTGATAATACTCGAAAGAGGGGTGACAAGCACGGGAGGCCTCTCCTGTGAGAGAGGGAGAGAGGAGAGATGGGGTAGTATTAGAAGGAAAGTGCCTGCAGTCAGGAATTCCAAGGGCTCCAAAGACTGAACATGAAGAGTATCTTTTTTTTCAGATTTTTATTTATTTATTTTCCAAAATTACTTCTTTTTAATTGAACTGTAGTTGATTTACAATATTGTGTTAGTTTCTGGAGTACAGCAAAATGATTCGTCATATGCATTTATATATGTATATACATACACCTTTTTAGATAATTTTCCGTCTTAGGTTATTACAAGATAGTGGCTGTAGCTCCCTGTGCTGCACAGTGGGCCCCTGGGTCACCTGTTTCGGGTTTGCGAGTGTGTGCATGTGAATCCCGTGCCTCTCATTTGTCCTTTCTCGATCCCCCTTGGTGGCCAGGTTTGATTTCTGTGTCTGTGAGTCCGTTTCTGCTTTGTAAATAAGTTTATCTGTATTGTTTTTAGATCCCACCTATAAATGGTATCATTTGCCATCGGTTTTTCTCTGTCTGACTTACTTCACTTGGTATGATAAACCCTGGGTCCGTCCATGTTGCTGCACATGGCCATACTGCACTCTTTTGTATGGCTTACTAGTATTTCACTGTGTGTGTATTCCATGCATATGTATATGGACCACACGGGAGATGAAGAACATTTGTTGAGTAAATGTTCTCTCTAAATACTTTCTTTCATTTTTATCAATATCCATATGAAGTAGGAACTATTACTGTTTTCATTTCACAGATGCAGAAACTGAGGCTCTGAAGTTAAGAAATTTTCCCAAGGCCACAAAGTTAGCATTGCAAGATCATGCCTGAACCCCCCTGTGTGATGAGAGAATCCACGGTTGTTACCACCAGGCTCCACTCTCTTTTTATTACCAATTAATGAATAAGGAAACTTTGCAGAGAGCCAAAGGTTAAAGGCTGAGATTTCCTTGAGATGTCTCTGAACAGATAACGAGCTCCGAGGGGAGAGTTCCGGGAATAGAGGGGGCGGCCACCGCTTTGAGGGTCGACCGCGAGGCCGGCGCGAGCGTGGGCGCCCAGCCTCGCCGCCGGGTTTCTGGTCGCGCTAGTTCGTTTTCGCCGCCTCTAGTGTCGTGCTTTTCCTCCCTAGCAAGTGAATTTTTCATTCAACTCGTATTGCTGGTCTCTAGTTCCATAAATTGATTTGAAGGAAAAAAAGCTTCTCAATCTAGACAATCATTAATAAATGGTCACCACCTGCAAGGAAACGCTGCGTGGTGTGTGAGCCAAGTCACTTCAGGCGTGTCCCACTCTGTGCCACCCCAGGGACTGTGGCCCGCCAGGCTCCTCTGTCCGTGGGCTTCTCCAGGCAAGGACGCTGGAGTGGGTTGCTCTGCCCTCCTCCAAGGGATCTTCCNAGAATGGGAGATTTGGGAACTCTTCTAATATTCTCAAACAGGTTTATGAAGACCTTTTCAGAGAAGGCTGAAAGTGCCCTCTCAATCTTGTGCCTGTAATTTCAAATGCACTGTGATTTGTGGGTCCCCGTCATGAGATGCCAATTATACGTTTGATTTGTGAATGCAAAATGCTACTGGGGATGCATGCTTTCCTTTCTCAGAAAGGATTTAGGACCAATAATTGCATAGGGAAAATGAAGGCATGAGAGAGCCGGTGCGAAGGGAATTGATAGGCAAGTATCCATCAGTGAGATAAGGAATGTGGTTATTTATGCCCATGTACTCATTTTCTGCACCTGGCCTTTTCAGAGCCACGTGGATAAAATGCAACCAAAGTTGTACCAAAGCAAGAGACGTTTGGTCTTAGGTTGGCACGGGCTGCACAATGCCAATGCATAGTCTCCCTGTGAGGCTCTACCTCCCCCTCAGTGCAGGCGGGTGCCTGGGAGACTTCCCCAGAGCAGTGGTTCTGTTTCCATGCACCAGTGATAATACTCGAAAGAGGGGTGACAAGCACGGGAGGCCTCTCCTGTGAGAGAGGGAGAGAGGAGAGATGGGGTAGTATTAGAAGGAAAGTGCCTGCAGTCAGGAATTCCAAGGGCTCCAAAGACTGAACATGAAGAGTATCTTTTTTTTCAGATTTTTATTTATTTATTTTCCAAAATTACTTCTTTTTAATTGAACTGTAGTTGATTTACAATATTGTGTTAGTTTCTGGAGTACAGCAAAATGATTCGTCATATGCATTTATATATGTATATACATACACCTTTTTAGATAATTTTCCGTCTTAGGTTATTACAAGATAGTGGCTGTAGCTCCCTGTGCTGCACAGTGGGCCCCTGGGTCACCTGTTTCGGGTTTGCGAGTGTGTGCATGTGAATCCCGTGCCTCTCATTTGTCCTTTCTCGATCCCCCTTGGTGGCCAGGTTTGATTTCTGTGTCTGTGAGTCCGTTTCTGCTTTGTAAATAAGTTTATCTGTATTGTTTTTAGATCCCACCTATAAATGGTATCATTTGCCATCGGTTTTTCTCTGTCTGACTTACTTCACTTGGTATGATAAACCCTGGGTCCGTCCATGTTGCTGCACATGGCCATACTGCACTCTTTTGTATGGCTTACTAGTATTTCACTGTGTGTGTATTCCATGCATATGTATATGGACCACACGGAAGATGAAGAACATTTGTTGAGTAAATGTTCTCTCTAAATACTTTCTTTCATTTTTATCAATATCCATGTGAAGTAGGAACTATTACTGTTTTCATTTCACAGATGCAGAAACTGAGGCTCTGAAGTTAAGAAATTTTCCCAAGGCCACAAAGTTAGCATTGCAAGATCATGCCTGAACCCCCCTGTGTGATGAGAGAATCCACGGTTGTTACCACCAGGCTCCACTCTCTTTTTATTACCAATTAATGAATAAGGAAACTTTGCAGAGAGCCAAAGGTTAAAGGCTGAGATTTCCTTGAGATGTCTCTGAACAGATAACGAGCTCCGAGGGGAGAGTTCCGGGAATAGAGGGGGCGGCCACCGCTTTGAGGGTCGACCGCGAGACCGGCGTGAGCGTGGGCGCCCAGCCTCGCCGCCGGGTTTCTGGTCGCGCTCGTTCGTTTTCGCCGCCTCTAGTGTCGTGCTTTTCCTCCCTAGCAGGTGAATTTTTCATTCAACTCGTATTGCTGGTCTCTAGTTCCATAAATTGATTTGAAGGAAAAAAAGCTTCTCAATCTAGACAATCATTAATAAATGGTCACCACCTGCAAGGAAACGCTGCGTGGTGTGTGAGCCAAGTCACTTCAGGCGTGTCCCACTCTGTGCCACCCCAGGGACTGTGGCCCGCCAGGCTCCTCTGTCCGTGGGCTTCTCCAGGCAAGGACGCTGGAGTGGGTTGCTCTGCCCTCCTCCAAGGGATCTTCCTGACCCAGGGATTGATTGAGCCCCAGTCTCTTATGTCTCATGCATTGGCAAGCGGGTTCTTTACGACTCATAAAGCCCCAAGAAAACTCTAGCTTAGAACAACTGAATGAGATAGCCCCACCGCATTCACACTGCATTTTTTTTTTTTTCTGGACTAGTTTGTATGTTTGCAAAAACAGTCATACCATTAAGCTGAGGAAGGTCTATTCACAAAATCAATAAATGACTTGTTACAGAGCCAAGCAAAATACTCCAAAGAATCAGGCAGATTTTGCCCATAATACAGAGTCTCTTTTGAAAATCATAAAGGCTTTACTATTCATACGTTGGGAGGATACAGATTGGCCAGGTCTGTCCCAGGTTAAGACATATAGTCACTTCACCTGTGAGTGAAAGAATCGCCAGAACTCCGCCCCCCGCCCCCGACACACACACACAGAGCTGGTGAAGACGCGATGGGGCAGGAGGCGGCTGCTCATCTCTGCTGGCTGATGCCTGCCTCACTATCTGCAGTTTCTAGCCCAAGGCCTGACTGGTCACTCAGTTGTGTCCAACTCTTTGCGACCCCGTGGACTGTAGCCCACCAGGCTCTTCTGTCCATGGAATTCTCCAGAAGAACACTGAAGGGGGTTGCCCTTCCCTTCTCCAGGGGATTTTCCCAACCCAGGGATCGAACCCAGGGATCTCCTGCATTGCAGGCAGATTCTGAGCCACAAGAGAAGCCTGACGCTTAATAGGAAGTTGGGAAATAATTCATATTATGTTGTGTGTGCTGAAAAAATACATGCAATCAAGGACAGGCGTTTGCACACACACACACACACACACACACACACACACACACACACACCACGGACAATCTGCCTGGCCAATATAGCCACTTTCACACAAGGAGAAAAGGAGTGTGTGTGTGTGTGTGTGTTTTTTAGGAGTGTTCTTTTTTAATGCTGATATTTGGAAGCTGAGCTTTCCAGCCCAGCTCAGCTTCACAGTCTACTATGTCCTTCTAAATGGATTCCCCAGAAGAAAAGTCGAAGACGGCAAATGCCTCCCCCACAATACAGATAAAATTTTCTGCTTAATTAGGCATTGACATGTTTACTATAACCTTTACAGAAGAGTAACTCGTGCTGAGAGACCCTTTTTGTCTGTTTTCTTCTGCAGAACAGACTCAATCTCATGCACCCGATAAAGTAACACATTGAAAAGCCTCATAAAAAAAATGCCAAAGCATCTATCAGAATAAGTGTGTTTGAACAATGGCTAGGGGTTCCAGGGAGTTTTACAAAACACATTTTAATATTATACATCGAAGACTGTTCACTTAAGTGGCTTTGTTTGCCGTCGGCAGCTGAGAGGAGAAAGAGGGGAGACAGGCAGAGTGTGGGTGATTGGGTGCATAATGAGTGTCTGTCTCTCTCTGTATTGATGAGATTTGTTTAATAAGATTTCATCATGTGTAAATCTTGGTAAAGTGGATTAGTTGACGTTATTCCTGGCAGGTTTACTCCTATGAATACCTATTTAGCTAAGATGATGATCACAGTGACTCCAGGCCCAAAGAGAAAGGCGTGTCCTCTGCAGAGCCTCCTTGTGGATTCTGGGTTGAAGGTCACACTTTCTGGGGCAAACATCTCGCTTTCCAACCTAAATGTCTAATTTCATCCCTTACCACCACCTGACACTGGCCACTCGAAGCGTCCATGTTGCCAGGACAGCTGATTCATGAGCACACTCGGTTCCGTGTCTAGAAACTCTCCGGTCCAGAGAACTCCCTTCTGCCCCCTCGGTCACGGCTCTCACTGCTCTGCCACCACCGTTCTTTCCAGCGACTAAATGGACTTCCTGCTCCCCCTTCTTCTAGGCTGTTTTCCAGAGAACTAACTGCTAGAACGGGCTTCCCATGTGGCGCTAGTGGTAAAGAATCCACCCGCCAGTGCAGGGGGGCTTCCCTCGTGGCTCAGCTGGTAAAGAATCCTCCTGCAATACAGGAAACCTGGGTCCTTTCCCTGGGTTGGGAAGATCCCTTGGAGAAGGGAGAGGCTACCTATTCTAATATTCTTGCCTGGGAATCCCATGGACAGAGGAGCCTGGCGGGCTACAGTCCAGAGAGTCGCACAGAGTCAGACACGATGGAAGCAAGAGGCTCAAGGGACACAGTTTTGATCCCTGGGTCAGGAAGATTCCCCTGGAGAAGGAAATGGCTCCCCACTCAAGTATTCTTGCCTGGGAATCCCACGGACAGAGGAGCCTGGCGGGTGACAGCCCATGGGGTTGCAAAGGAGTCGACACACCCGATCTCACACACACACACACACACACACACACACACACACACACCTGCTAGAATATTCCTTATCAAAGATATTAATAAGCAACTGGCTGTTGTAACTCCTGCAAGTCTTTCTGTTGCATTACACACATATGAATAAATTGTAATAAAATTNTCCCCTGGAGAAGGAAATGGCTCCCCACTCAAGTATTCTTGCCTGGGAATCCCACAGACAGAGGAGCCTGGCGGGTGACAGCCCATGGGGTTGCAAAGGAGTCGACACACCCGATCTCACACACACACACACACCCCTGCTAGAATATTCCTTATCAAAGATTAATAAGCAACTGGCTGTTGTAACTCCTGCAAGTCTTTCTGTTGCATTACACACATATGAATAAATTGTAATAAAATTCAAACCCTTCGCCTGGAGTCTGAGCGCCTGTGGGATTTGGCAGCTGCCTTTCTGCTTTATCACCCAGTACTCTTGCCTTGCCCTCTGTGCCCACAGGACAACAACCCGCTTGCTCCTTCTTGCATCTGCCAATCTCTCCTCAACTGTGACTCTCTGCGATGGCAGGTTTCTCTGCTTAGAAAGCTCTTCCTCTATGGAAGTTGGTTGCTTTTCATGCTTTACAATTCAGCTCAAATGGCCCCTTCTGGGAGAGGTCCTCCCTGACAAGTCACCCCTTCTCTGTAATTCTAGAGCATATCAGCCTATTTACTGAAAGTACCATGGCACTGACCAGACTCTGAAGTCATCTTCAGGGCTTGCTTATTGATTGATTGTTTTCTCACTAAATGTAGAGATAGAATATCTGTCTCCTTGAAGACAGAGACCTTGCTTCTCCCCGCACTCAGATCATATCCTGGCTCTGAAAGATGTNTAGAATATCTGTCTCCTTGAAGACAGAGACCTTGCTTCTCCCCGCACTCAGATCATATCCTGGCTCTGAAAGATGTCCACAAGTTATCTAAGTGAATGAACAAACAGATAGATCATATAATGAAAGGGGATTAGTCTGGTCACAATCTCTGTCTCTACTTCTCAGCCGTGCAGTCCGCGCCTGTGATGGGTAAATCTCCCCATCCCACCCCCGATCTAGATCAGATGTGAGTTACAACCATTCTGATCAACTTTCCTCAATGACAAAACCAGAGAGGGCCCTCACATCATCTTTTCAGAGCATCCCAGCCCCCTCAGTTCTTGTTGCCAGAAATCCCTGACCTGTGGATTGCAGCTTTTTAAGTATGAAGACTGCAAATAAGCATCAAGACTGCAAAACACCAGAAAATACACTTATCAGGAGCAGATTTTGATTCAAAAAAGAGTCACACACTTTCAAAGTACGGGTAGTGTTTGTCATAGATAAAACTCATTATCTGTTCTATGATATATATTACATAAATATCAGCCTGGTCTTCTCCCAGGCTAATTGATTGAAAAAGGGGAGAGATGTCATTAGAAAAATATACTTTTCGAGCTACAAACGTTTTACTCTGTCAATAGATGGGTAAAATTTGGGAACAAATCCTTAAATTTTAGACATTTCCTTTTAAATCAAACATTAAAAACAAAAGGGAAACAATAAAAAAAAAAATACCGCCTCAGTTGTTCCCAAAACCTGTAGTCCGAATGGTTCAGATAAAATTGTGCAAGATAATTCATGGGTAGCAGGATGTGAGATACCAGACTTCTGCTAGGCATCCATTTTTGCAGTTGCCTTGAAAATCCACAATAGAGTGTTTACAGGAAAAGCACTGACAGTTTCTAAAGCAGCAGAAGAGGTGGGAGAGTTACAACCTGAGACGATGATAAAACTCAAGAAGGGTGATTTTTTAAAACGAAACTAGAATTCAACCAAGACCTCATTTTAAAACATACCCCGTGGTGACAGGATCGTTTTCGCCAACCCACCCCACTAAATGACAGTTTAAAATCACAAGAAGATCNACTGTAAAATAGAATAAGGTAAAAAAAAAAAAAAAAAAAAGCAAGAACATTAAAAAAAAAAAAAAAGAATATTGGAGTGGGCTGCCATTTACTCCTCCAGGGGAGCTTCTTGACTCAGGGATCGAACCTGCGTAAATTCTCTACATCTGAGCTACCAGGGAAGCCCCAGCTTGCTGTAAGTCTGTGCTTAACAGCGGTTTCCTCCTGAAAATCACTCAGCTGGCTTTGTCGAATCTGCAGCCGGTCTCCGGTTCCCGGTTCCTCCACTCCACGCTGCTTATCTCTTTCCACAGCACTTACCGCCTGACGCTGTAGTTCTGACGCCTCTGTTCCCTCTGCTGTTCATTGTGAGCTTTCTTTATTGTTTGTAGGCTCCCTTAGGGCAGGGGTCTTGGTCTGGTGACTCCATGCTGCAGTGTGAGCGCCTAGAGGTGGTGCCGAGTAAGCCCTCACTGAAGGAATCAATGGCCACGTAAGGACCCTGTGCATCTTGAACTCGGGGCTTCCCAGGTGGCTCAGTGGTAAAGAATCCACCTGCCGTTGCAGGAGATGTGGGTGACTTGGGTTCAATCCCTGGGTCAGGAAGATCCCCTGGAGGAGGAATTGGTAACCCATGACAATATTCTTGCCTGGAAAATCCCAAGGACAGAGGAGCCTGGTGGACTACAGTCCACGTGGTCGCAGCTGAGTGACTGAGCGTGCAGGCGTGTGCATTTTTAGCTTCACAAAGTGAGCAAGACTCACCCTCTCACCATACCCTTCCTGGGCTGCTGTGGGTTCCTCCCACATTCTATCTTCTGGTAAACAGTGGCCCCAGGAACTAGCCTTGGGTCCCAGATTTTCAACATTTGCTTAGTATAATAGCCTTTAAAAAAATCTAGTCAGGTTCTATATCTAGGAGTAAATTCAANCATTCTATCTTCTGGTAAACAGTGGCCCCAGGAACTAGCCTTGGGTCCCAGATTTTCAACATTTGCTTAGTATAATAGCCTTTAAAAAAATCTAGTCAGGTTCTATATCTAGGAGTAAATTCAACAGCTGCTGCTGCTCCTGCTGCTGCTAAGTCGCTTCAGTTGTGTCCGACTCTGTGCAACCCCATAGATGGCAGCCTACCAGGCTCCCCCATCCCTGGGATTCTCCAGGCAAGAACACTGGAGTGGGTTGCCATTTCCTTCTCCAAAGCATGAAAGTGAAAATGAAGTTGCTCAGCCGTGTCCAACTCCTAGCGACTCCATGGACTGCAGCCTACCAGGCTCCGCTGCCCATGGGATTTTCCAGGCAAGAGTACTGGAGTGGGGTGCCATTGCCTTCTCTGAAATTCAACAGCAGAACACAAAAATCCCTGCTGTAAAGTTAGACATGCCTCTTAATTGGAAAAATTCTCAATGGGTCCATTCTTTCAGCTGGGTTGGACCTACAGCCACATGGACTGTGGGCTTCTGTATATGTTTTCAGAAGTTACTGAAGCCACAGATTTAAAAACCTAATTGTTTGGAAGAAAGTTCCAGAACATGTTCTTTTATTGCACCCAGATTTCTGGTTCTATGACACTGACAGTGAAGTGAAGTGACTCAGTCCCGTCCCACTCTTTGCTACCCCGTGGTCTATGCAGTCTGTGGAATTCTCCAGGCCAGAACACTGGAGTGGGTAGCCTTTCCCTTCTCCAGGGATCCTCCCAACCCAGGGACTGAACCCAGTCCCTGGTGCCGGGATACATGGAGTCTGTGATGTAAATAAACTCTTTTTTCTTTGTTAGCATTGAAACTATTTAATATCATCAGGATTTACACTGAAGGGTCTCTCTCACTGGAAGTCCCTCTTCACTCTCTCTCTAAAGCAGGAAGAACTGAATCTGCCCATCTGAACAAATGGAGCAGTTCATTGGTTGAGAGGAAAAAGACCCCAGCTTGAACATTTACTAGTTGTGGGTTCTTAGGCAATTTACTGAAGCTTTCTAATTCTCCGTTTCCTCGTCTGTAAAATGTGGATAATTAGAGTACTATCCAAATACGGCTGTTGAAAGACTTTAATGAAAAAATGCTACTTTTTCTTTACCTCTTTTTCTGTCTCCAGCTCATCTTTCCAGTTTTAATAGAAAGATCCTTGGAGGATCTTCCCTGACCCCCTGGTGAGTAAGGCTCACCTTGTAGATAGCCTTATGAGATTCTTCTCTTGTGGTTCCCATCAAACTTGCAATCAAACAATTATACATGTAATTGTTAAATTCTGGACTCTGCCATTTAGACTCCATCAGGATTAGGATGTTGTATCTCATACGTTGCTGTATATTCAGCACTTTTTCAGGGAACCTGGAGCATAGGACATATCTTACAAATAGCATTTAATTGATTCTAAGACCTTTCTTTTATATTTTAACATCTCAGAAATTAGGGTGAATCTTTAATCAATGCTATCTTAAAATGGCTGCCAAGGGGCAGTCAGAAGATATTTCAGGAATGCCTTAACGAATTTATGTGGTTTATCTTTTCCTTTTTCATATAAATACAGGAGTGTCAAATTATAAATATCTTTAAAAAAATAAATTTCAAAGAGTCTCTCAGTGAATATAAAATAGAAATTCTAAGTGCTAGGAAGAGAGCAATGGGTCATGGTTTAATTATAAGCATTTTTTTCCCTCAGTGGTACAAATATAAGCAGTATAGTTTAGTGAATGGCCTCAGATTTAAAACAGTAATTGTTGAATGAATGAAAAAGATAAAAGAGCTTTGCACAGTTCTTGGCGCATGGAAATTGCTCAATAACTTATTCTGCTATTATGATTTTTAGGATCTGGCTAATTCAGTGTTTAAGGAGATCAGCCCTGGGATTGCTTTGGAAGGAATGATGCTAAAGCTGAAACTCCAGTACTTTGGCCACCTCATGCGAAGAGTTGACTCACTGGAAAAGACCCTGATGCTGGGAGGGGTTGGGGGCAGGAAAGGAGGGGGACGACAGAGGATGAGATGGCTGGAAGGCATCACGGACTCGATGGACGCGAGTCTGAGTGAACTCTGGGAGTTGGTGATGAACAGGGAGGCCTGGCGTGCTGCGATTCATGGGGTCGCAAAGAGTCGGACACGACTGANCAGTTTAATAGAAAGATCCTTGGAGGATCTTCCCTGACCCCCTGGTGAGTAAGGCTCACCTTGTAGATAGCCTTATGAGATTCTTCTCTTGTGGTTCCCATCAAACTTGCAATCAAACAATTATACATGTAATTGTTAAATTCTGGACTCTGCCATTTAGATTCCATCAGGATTAGGATGTTGTATCTCATACGTTGCTGTATATTCAGCACTTTTTCAGGGAACCTGGAGCATAGGACATATCTTACAAATAGCATTTAATTGATTCTAAGACCTTTCTTTTATATTTTAACATCTCAGAAATTAGGGTGAATCTTTAATCAATGCTATCTTAAAATGGCTGCCAAGGGGCAGTCAGAAGATATTTCAGGAATGCCTTAACGAATTTATGTGGTTTATCTTTTCCTTTTTCATATAAATACAGGAGTGTCAAATTATAAATATCTTTAAAAAAATAAATTTCAAAGAGTCTCTCAGTGAATATAAAATAGAAATTCTAAGTGCTAGGAAGAGAGCAATGGGTCATGGTTTAATTATAAGCATTTTTTTCCCTCAGTGGTACAAATATAAGCAGTATAGTTTAGTGAATGGCCTCAGATTTAAAACAGTAATTGTTGAATGAATGAAAAAGATAAAAGAGCTTTGCACAGTTCTTGGCGCATGGAAATTGCTCAATAACTTATTCTGCTATTATGATTTTTAGGATCTGGCTAATTCAGTGTTTAAGGAGATCAGCCCTGGGATTGCTTTGGAAGGAATGATGCTAAAGCTGAAACTCCAGTACTTTGGCCACCTCATGCGAAGAGTTGACTCACTGGAAAAGACCCTGATGCTGGGAGGGGTTGGGGGCAGGAAAGGAGGGGGACGACAGAGGATGAGATGGCTGGAAGGCATCACGGACTCGATGGACGCGAGTCTGAGTGAACTCTGGGAGTTGGTGATGAACAGGGAGGCCTGGCGTGCTGCGATTCATGGGGTCGCAAAGAGTCGGACACGACTGAGTGACTGAACTGAACTGAACATCTTCACTGGGGCTTCCCAGGTGGCGCTAGTGGTAAAGAACCTGCCCGCCAATGCAGGAGACAGCAGGAGACGCAGGTTTGATCCCTGGGTTGGTAAGATTCCTGGAGGAGGAAGGCAACACACTCCAGCATTCTTGCCTGGAGAATCCCATGGAGAGAGGAGCCTGGCGGGCTACAGTCCGTGGGGTTTCGAATAGTTGCGCGTGACTGAAGCGAGAGCAGGTAGGTAATATTTTTACTTAATGGTTGCTTTGGATGTCTTTGCTATATATCTAAGTTTTGGCAGAAATGTTCAACAATGGAATCTTTCGGTTAGGTAAATTCAGCCTCAACTGGAACTGTGATCCTTGCTGCAACTATGATCAGTCTTTTCCTCTTGACTGTGGGCTCCTTGGAGCCCAGTCTAAGCAGTCTGGGCGTCCTCGTTTCCACAGAGCCTGGAGCATGGTGGGCCGAATAAATGTTAGACGACTAATTAAAAAAAACAAAACAGCAAAACCCAAGAGCGTGAGTTACTGGAGCTCAGGGTCCTGAGGGTGGCGGTGAGTGGGGCTCCCGTGCTGCCTGGTTTTGCAGGGAAAGGCGGGAACTCTGCTCGGCAACCGCACGGGCTCAATTGTGTTTTGTACGTTCACCCTCTAGCCCCGATTCCCAGGGATGCACCACGCATGATGAAAACATCCCAGCGCATTTGACTGAACTTTCAGATTGGAAAGCTTGCCGTGCCTTCACTGAGTAGCGAGACACAGTTAGTGGGTGAGCGTGCATTTCTCTGGCCTTCCCAGTGGTGGAGAAGCTGCCTGCCGATGCAGGAGACGCAGGAGAGGTGGGTTCAGTCCCTGGGCCAGGAAGACCCCCTGGAGGAGGAACTGACAGCTCACTCGAGAATTCTTGCCTGAAAAATCCCATGGAGAGAGGAGCCTGGCGGGCTACAGTCCACGTGGTCACAAGAGTCAGACACGACTGAGTGACCGAGTACACACACTATTTCTCCACCTTCTCCTGTAGAAGTCGGTGGTCACAGCGGTGAGGAAGCGTGCCATCTGCTGCGGATCCTGTCCTTGATGGGCTGGGGAATTTACTGAAGACCAGGAAAGTGGACTTCTCCCAGGCACCTGGCAGGAACTCAGGAACTCAGGTCGAGTCAAGCTCGTCGCCAGGGTCACGACTAGTCCACGGATGACCCTCCACCATGTTCTGCCCTCTGTTTTGCTTCCAGCCCCTCGAGACTCCATTGCACACCCACCCCAGAGCTTAAACACTCTTCATGGCCTGGGTCTAGGGGCTTCTGGGTCATCTCTTTGTGTGACCAGCTCAATATATGTTGAGCGCTGGTTTTGAGGATAACCCAAGAACAGCTCTTCAACAATCCGATTCCTCTTTTGCCAGCCGAAGTCAGATCACTTTCCTGCAGACTCTTTCTGAAGGGGTGCCTGGGTTGATTTACAGGAGCGGCTAGTTAGAAAGACACTCCGTGATTTGTATATGCGGGATGTCAAGGATGTCCTGTGTTCTCCCTCCCGTCATGATATGAATGATATCCTCTCTGCTGTTTATTCTGTTTGTTTTAGCCAAACATAAATAGACTGCAGACATGTCTGGGGCTGAAGGCACTTGCAGAAAATAAGCTTCTTCAACTCGAGATACACTGGCAGCGGAGACGAAGCGAAGCTGCTGCTTTTTGACAAATGCTCTCCTTCTCTCAAGAAAGCAAAGCAGACAGAACGTCCAGCGTCTCCATGCAGCTAAGCGCTTTGTAAACCACTTTCTACTTTGAATCTCTATGGTTAACTTAATTTTAATCTCCACGACTCTTGGTAGGAACTGGAAAATATTTTTTCCTTTCTTTTCTCGATTTTGTTCTTTTTCATTAAGCCAACATCCATTTCACCCTTCCATCAGCCTGCTGGCAGAAGGCAGGGCACCGTGTCCCCATGCCGTTGGGCTCTTCGGGCATGTGGGCACCTCGCGTATGTGCTCNTTCCTTTTTCATATAAATACAGGAGTGTCAAATTATAAATATCTTAAAAAAAATAAATTTCAAAGAGTCTCTCAGTGAATATAAAATAGAAATTCTAAGTGCTAGGAAGAGAGCAATGGGTCATGGTTTAATTATAAGCATTTTTTTCCCTCAGTGGTACAAATATAAGCAGTATAGTTTAGTGAATGGCCTCAGATTTAAAACAGTAATTGTTGAATGAATGAAAAAGATAAAAGAGCTTTGCACAGTTCTTGGCGCATGGAAATTGCTCAATAACTTATTCTGCTATTATGATTTTTAGGATCTGGCTAATTCAGTGTTTAAGGAGATCAGCCCTGGGATTGCTTTGGAAGGAATGATGCTAAAGCTGAAACTCCAGTACTTTGGCCACCTCATGCGAAGAGTTGACTCACTGGAAAAGACCCTGATGCTGGGAGGGGTTGGGGGCAGGAAAGGAGGGGGACGACAGAGGATGAGATGGCTGGAAGGCATCACGGACTCGATGGACGCGAGTCTGAGTGAACTCTGGGAGTTGGTGATGAACAGGGAGGCCTGGCGTGCTGCGATTCATGGGGTCGCAAAGAGTCGGACACGACTGAGTGACTGAACTGAACTGAACATCTTCACTGGGGCTTCCCAGGTGGCGCTAGTGGTAAAGAACCTGCCCGCCAATGCAGGAGACAGCAGGAGACGCAGGTTTGATCCCTGGGTTGGTAAGATTCCTGGAGGAGGAAGGCAACACACTCCAGTATTCTTGCCTGGAGAATCCCATGGAGAGAGGAGCCTGGCGGGCTACAGTCCGTGGGGTTTCGAATAGTCGCGCGTGACTGAAGTGAGAGCAGGTAGGTAATATTTTTACTTAATGGTTGCTTTGGATGTCTTTGCTATATATCTAAGTTTTGGCAGAAATGTTCAACAATGGAATCTTTCGGTTAGGTAAATTCAGCCTCAACTGGAACTGTGATCCTTGCTGCAACTATGATCAGTCTTTTCCTCTTGACTGTGGGCTCCTTGGAGCCCAGTCTAAGCAGTCTGGGCGTCCTCGTTTCCACAGAGCCTGGAGCATGGTGGGCCGAATAAATGTTAGACGACTAATTAAAAAAAACAAAACAGCAAAACCCAAGAGCGCGAGTTACTGGAGCTCAGGGTCCTGAGGGTGGCAGTGAGTGGGGCTCCTGCGCTGCCTGGTTTTGCAGGGAAAGGCGGGAACTCTGCTCGGCAACCGCACGGGCTCAATTGTGTTTTGTACGTTCACCCTCTAGCCCCGATTCCCAGGGATGCACCACGCATGATGAAAACATCCCAGCGCATTTGACTGAACTTTCAGATTGGAAAGCTTGCCGTGCCTTCACTGAGTAGCGAGACACAGTTAGTGGGTGAGCGTGCATTTCTCTGGCCTTCCCAGTGGTGGAGAAGCTGCCTGCCGATGCAGGAGACGCAGGAGAGGTGGGTTCAGTCCCTGGGCCAGGAAGACCCCCTGGAGGAGGAACTGACAGCTCACTCGAGAATTCTTGCCTGAAAAATCCCATGGAGAGAGGAGCCTGGCGGGCTACAGTCCACGTGGTCACAAGAGTCAGACACGACTGAGTGACCGAGTACACACACTATTTCTCCACCTTCTCCTGTAGAAGTCGGTGGTCACAGCGGTGAGGAAGCGTGCCATCTGCTGCGGATCCTGTCCTTGATGGGCTGGGGAATTTACTGAAGACCAGGAAAGTGGACTTCTCCCAGGCACCTGGCAGGAACTCAGGAACTCAGGTCGAGTCAAGCTCGTCGCCAGGGTCACGACTAGTCCACGGATGACCCTCCACCATGTTCTGCCCTCTGTTTTGCTTCCAGCCCCTCGAGACTCCATTGCACACCCACCCCAGAGCTTAAACACTCTTCATGGCCTGGGTCTAGGGGCTTCTGGGTCATCTCTTTGTGTGACCAGCTCAATATATGTTGAGCGCTGGTTTTGAGGATAACCCAAGAACAGCTCTTCAACAATCCGATTCCTCTTTTGCCAGCCGAAGTCAGATCACTTTCCTGCAGACTCTTTCTGAAGGGGTGCCTGGGTTGATTTACAGGAGCGGCTAGTTAGAAAGACACTCCGTGATTTGTATATGCGGGATGTCAAGGATGTCCTGTGTTCTCCCTCCCGTCATGATATGAATGATATCCTCTCTGCTGTTTATTCTGTTTGTTTTAGCCAAACATAAATAGACTGCAGACATGTCTGGGGCTGAAGGCACTTGCAGAAAATAAGCTTCTTCAACTCGAGATACACTGGCAGCGGAGACGAAGCGAAGCTGCTGCTTTTTGACAAATGCTCTCCTTCTCTCAAGAAAGCAAAGCAGACAGAACGTCCAGCGTCTCCATGCAGCTAAGCGCTTTGTAAACCACTTTCTACTTTGAATCTCTATGGTTAACTTAATTTTAATCTCCACGACTCTTGGTAGGAACTGGAAAATATTTTTTCCTTTCTTTTCTCGATTTTGTTCTTTTTCATTAAGCCAACATCCATTTCACCCTTCCATCAGCCTGCTGGCAGAAGGCAGGGCACCGTGTCCCCATGCCGTTGGGCTCCTCGGGCATGTGGGCACCTCGCGTATGTGCTCTGTGCCACCCACAGAGGAGATGCGCTTCGTTCCGGCTGTGACTGCGGGCACCTGTGCCTTGATGGACACTCCCCGCCCCGCCAGGGTGGCTGCTTGGCTGATGTGAATGGACATTTTGGAAAAAGCAGAGGGAAAGGGAGGAAAAAGAAAACCACAGTCCCTTAAACAGTCAATTAAGGAATCTGCTTCTGGAGAGGTGATGCAGTCACAATCCTGAATTTCATATTCTGTTAGTTCACTTCTGTCACTGTGGTTGTACCGAATGTGGCGTTTGCTTGCGTCCACGTCTAGCACAGTGGAGGGAGGTATCAGCAATAAACAGACGTGAAAGCGTGAACGAAGGAACAAAGGCTCTTTCAGGGCTGGCCCTGGGACAGGCAGCAGGATGGAGGGAGAGGCTGGAGCTTCAGGTCTGTCTTAATGCTCCTTTTCTCTTGGATCCACTTCTTTCATTTCTTCCAGCTTGAAAGGTGGAGAAGACAGCGCTGCTCCCCAGGAGGCAGGCTGATGGGGGGTGAAGATTCTTCCGGCCCTCTAAGGGAATATTAATTATGTAATTAGAAAAGCTGAGCAGATACTTCGTGCCCTGGGCTGGGCGCCCATGAGACACAGCACTGAAGAAGCTGTGCTTGTTCGAGAGCAGAGATTTGCAAGTGAGACCAACCTTGAATTAATTACATATAATCTCACAATTTATGAATTAGGTGTGTGTGAAATCCTGTCTTCGGAGGAGCTATCAGGTTGGGAATGTAAAAGCACCCTGCTGTTTTTACTCAGTGGGGTCTCTGTTTGAGGAGTCACGCTTGGTGATCCGGAGCAGAGGTGAGGTGTGGGTCAGTGGTGCCTCTCGGGGGGAAGGTACGGGAGGAACCGGTGGTGAGGTCCCTCTGCGATCGCTCGTTAGCATGCCCTGAGCTTTCGTAGGCAGACAGTGCCTCGAGCACCCATGCCACCCAGCCCTCTGGTCGGGTCCTGCAGGCGTGAGTTTTCAGGACAGAAAGTTGCCGTCCACTTCTTGTTCCCAGTGTATGTGTATGCGCTAAGACGCTTCAGTCGTGTCCAGCTCTTTGCGACCCTGTGGACCGTAGCCCGCCAGGCTCCTCTATCTATGGGATTCTCCGGGCCAGAACACTGGAGTGGGTTGCCATGCCCTCCTCCAGGGGATCTTCCAGACCCAGAGACTGAGCCTGTGTTTCACGACTCCTGCGTGGGCAGGGGGTCTTCTTTACCACTGGTGCCACCTGGGAAGCCCCGCCCCCCTTCCCCGAAAGCAGTGGGCTACTAATAAGAACCTGCTGTACAGCAATACTCTAGAATGGTCTATGTGCGGGGAGAGTCTGAGCATAGAGGGGATATATGTGTATGTGTAACTGACAGACTACTGTGCGCCTGGAACCGATGCAACATTGTCAGTCAACTGCATGCCAGCAAAAACTTAAAGCTGGAGGGAAGCAGAGGTGCAGGTGACCCTGGGCTCCTGCGTGTGAGTGGAAACTGCGCTAGCATGCCAACCTGAAGAGCTACAGCGTGTGGTTTCCATCTGGAGATTCCTCACTGTTGTGCTGCTTGCTGAGACAGAATGGCCACCACATTTCTATCCTGGTGGGGGCAAACTTCCACATCATTAGAGCCCCGATCGTCATCAGAAGGAGTGAGGGGCTATTTTGCACCCCCACGGAAAATAGCTGGTGTCTGGGGACTCTCTAGTTGCCACAGCTGCAGAGGGATTGCCAGGGATGCCGCTGAACATCCCGCCAGGCACAGGACAGCCCCCCATGACAAAGGAATCCCAGGCCCTAAATACCAATAGTGCTGAGGCTGAGAAATCCTGCTTGAGAGATTTTACTGCTTATAGGTCCTAAAAGATTATTTTATCATTTCAAAAAATAATAAACCTCAGCAGTTATCATTCACAACCTCACCAGAAAACACGAGGATAAATATGAGCTCTAGTCCTGAATTTTGTAACGTTCAATGCAAACAGCTTTAGCTGGAGAAAGTCAATTACAGAGGAGTTTTTTTCTCATGCATGATGCCCTTTCATTGATACTGGGGTGGAGACTCCTAGGAGGTAGGAATCCAAGAGCACAGCAAGTAACTGAACTAAAGCTACCAAGACAGGGTTTATTGTTTCACACCCTCCTTCCTTTCTCTCCTCGTAAGGATGTGAGTGTGGGTTGTGTGTGTGTTGTGGGGGAAGTGTCCACCTCTACTTCAAAATATCTGCAGTGATACAAGCAACTGATCAGAACCAAAAGAAAAAAAAAAGCCCAATCATTTAGAATATAAAGATGAGCAGTCTGCTAGATAACTAGAACCATTTGAGACAAACTTTGTTTCTATAAAGTACACCATGCTTTGAAACTTCACTTTGTTAAAAAAAAAAAAAGAAAGAAAGAAAAAAATGGAAGAAGGAAGGAAGGAAAAATGAGGAAAAAATACTGTAACAGCCTTACTTCCTTTGAAGTCACTACTGATATAGCTCTGAACAGATCCATTCAAGTTCAACTAACATCAGACAAATGTTTAGTGTATCAGAGGAAGCCACAAAAGCAAGGGTTTCATCAATATTTCACAACAGCCTCAGGGAATCTGTAGGTTGCAATGCTGTAGGGCAGCTAATGGAATTACACACAAGGGTTTTGTACATTTAAAATAAGCAGCTACTAAAAAAAAATTACCTTTCAGTTTGATAGAAACGGTATAAAACTGCAGATAGGAAACAATTAAATCGCTCCCAACACTTATCCATGCCACTCTGATAGGTCATTTAATAACAGGTACTACTGTGTACGCGTGCTTTCCTCCCCTCCCCCCATAAGGCAATAATAAAGATGAACATTTATGAAAAGAAACGTAAAATATAGCACAGCCAAATGAATAATTAAAGACAGTTTTGAAGAACGCTTGCCATTGTCTGCCAATGAAGCCTTCTCCATAGTCAGAAAACACGTTTCTATGAAACTTAGACAGACGGAGGCTGCAAGGGAGACCCACTGACCTCTTGCTTGTTTCCATGGTTAAAAAAAAAAAAAGAGAACTTTGAAGGTTTTCCCAGGAGCATGTGGGCTTCCCTGGATCTCATAGATATATTATTATCTGGTGAGTCTCAGGATGACCGGCTTTTTCTCTCAGAAGATTTACAGAAGTAGACCCGGAGCTTGCGAAATTCTGTTCAACAAGTCGGGGAAAGACCAGCCTTTTCTCCCCTAAAGTTGGCTGTGGGAGTGAAAAATGCTGCACACGAAAGCAAACTGCGTGTTTGAAGCTGATACTTCTGTGACCACAAAACCCCATCTGCCTGTTCTTACCCTTGGAGCTTCAGCTCTCCCATGACCTGGCTATTTGTTCACATTTTACAGGAGAAGGAGTTTTCAGACACCCCTGGACCAGAGGTTCTCAACAGGGGCAATGTTGCCTCCCAGGGGACACTTGGCAATGCCTGGGGCAGCTCCGTCTCCCTCCAGACGGGGCGGGAGTGATGGAGATGCTCCTGGCACCCGGTGGGGTCCACCTAGGATGCTAAGCATTCCATCCTGTGGGCACCACAGCTGGTCCCATTGGCAGTATTGCTGAGGCTGAGAAACGCTCCTCTAACGGAGCCATTCAAGCACCTGAGCTTTATTAAAATAGTAACAATAGCCTTGTTAATATGGTGTCTTAACTTCTCAACCGTTCACTGGTTTTTTTACACACATGTATTAGAGAGCCTCTAAGTGAAACTTACAGTGTTACGTCCTCTGGGAAAGGCAGAGAGGATTTGACACGCTTACTGACCGCAGACTATTCTAATTAAAGAAGAGATTTCATATCCATCTATACATACACACACTCATACACTCACATATATACGGGTATATCTTTATGTGTATATACAGTAATAGCTATATTTTCTGAGCACAGAGCATATAGAGGGTGCTTTGCCTACAGTATCTCATTTTACCCTTTACAGAAATTCTGGAGGGGAAACAGCATATCCTTTTTACAGATAAGGGGATCTTGCCCACAGTCACTGGCAGAATATGGCTATGGAGAGTCTGAAACCCAAACCTTGGTCCTGTCACTGAACCTCCCCCGGCCGCGGGGCTTCTTTGTAGCTGAGCTGGGAGTGTGTGTGTGTGTGTATGTCTGTAGTGCCAGCATGCAAACGCCTCTTCCATCTCACCTGCAAGGAAGGAGTAAAAGATGACTTGCAGGGAGAAGGGAGGAGAACATGGTTCACTTTAGAGAAGGTTGCAGGTTGAAGACAAGAAAAAGGCAGCTGGAGCAAGGAGCTGCCAAAGGGGAGGCTTGGGCAGGGCGGCCCTGCCTGGGTGTTTGTCTCCTTTTAGAGGGAGGGCATGTGAGCCAGTATGCGGAGGGAGAGGGGAAACTGCTGCAGGTCAGTGAAAATGAACTCAAAGGAGGCAGAGAGAGGAGCACACGGAAGAAGGTGGGGGTGTCGGCTCATCTGCAAAGATGTATTTTTTTCTTTCTGGGCCAGCAAGTTAGGAGAAACGGCTGTGGGAAGAGGCAGAGAAGCTGGGCTGAAGGAACAAGCTGGGAAGTCTCAAGACCCACGGTGAAGTGGGGAGATGGCTCACCTGCTGTGGAGAGGGGATGGAAATTCAGGGGGCTGGGTGGAGGTGGGGAGAGAGACAAAGAGTCCAGGTGGGCCCAGCTGCATCTGCGCGGACCCGGTCCGCTGGGCCGCCTTCTCCAGCTGCGCGCTGGGCCAGGAGACACAGGGACAGGTCCCGTCTGCCCCTTCCTGGAGCATCAGCAGGAGGGCCATTCCCAGTGTGAGGAAGAATAGGTGGGTTGTTTGCCTCTGAGATGGGTAGACTTGGA
Organism: Raphicerus campestris; assembly: GCA_006410735.1. NCBI lineage: Eukaryota > Metazoa > Chordata > Mammalia > Artiodactyla > Bovidae > Raphicerus > Raphicerus campestris. The sequence goes on along the minus strand of SJYW01032312.1, from coordinate 1,697,688 downwards.
AAGACACTGAGGACGAATGAAAACTGTAATAAGTCAAGAGCGTCTGCCTATCTAAAGGCTGCTCATTCAAATTTATGAATGTTTTTCAGGTTGACCAAAGGAAGCTGGGAGGTTAAGCCCATTCGGGGAGCCATGTACTTCAAGCTCCTGCTTGCACCTTCTTCGAGGTTACATGTGCACTCATGTGTGTGTACACTGTATTATCCATGTATATTTATTCTATTTGCGTATACTGTCTATTATATAATTTTGTACTTTTGCATCTAATCTGATACAAATGAAGAAATATCACAAATACTGCTGTAATGGAATTTTTCATTTGCGTTCCAAATAACGTTCAGGTTGAAGGAATTTAAACGCATTCCCTCTCCCTCGAAGTTTACACTGTAATATTACTGGGATAGTAACCAGGCTGCCTTGCATTTGTTAAACGTCTTTTTAGCAGCAGTTGTGGTGTCACAGAGAGAGACCTGAGTTTGGAATTGGGACCAGTGGGTCCTTTCTGCCAATTAATAAACCATGTGACTTTGGGAAAACTCCTGGGTGTGTCTGATTTCCCAGCCTCCTTAGCTACCAAGCACAGCTGCAAGTGGTCGCCACAGCAGTGCTGGGAAGAGCTGAATGATTAAACGACGCAGTCTCTAATAAGATGCTCTGCCGTGGGCACGGCGACAGGTCAATGTGAGGGCTGCATGGATGCTAGCAACCCTTCTGCGCCCAGGGCACGTGGGGCCTGGCCTTCCCATCTCTGCTAACTTTCGTCAGGACTCACCTCTCCTCGTTAATGGGTCAATCGATCAATCTCTCGATATTTATTGAAAGCCTACTATGTACAAGACCCAGGGGACCTGTGATGGGCGCCCCTCAATAGCACGACACACTGCAGGGCAATTAGCAAGCCCGCTCTGACTTGACCTCAGGTTGGCATAGTGACAGAAGGGTCCCTAAGCGCAGGCAGTGGTGAGAGCGAAGAGAAGGGAAAAGAGAGTGAGTCTGGCTGCAGTGGCCTCCCACTCCCCTTAGAGTTCACGGGAAGAAGGCTGTTTCAGCCAGGGATCAGCAATCTATGCCCTGCAGGGCACGTCTGACTTGCCACCTGATTTTGTAAATGAAATCATATTGGAACAACACCACACCCATTCATTTACTTAAGGATGCTACGTTGACAGAGCTGAGTAGCTGCAACAGAAACCATATGGCTTGCAAAGGCAAAAATACTCTCTGGCCCTTGACACGGTTTGCCAGCCCTGAATTAAGCAATCTCAGGAATAACTAACCGTCGCCAGCTCTCACGCACGTGTGCCGTGCCAACAGCCACGTCCTGGGTTCTTAGTGTGGCTTGGAGTGTTTTACATACATCTTCACAGGGCAGTTTCCAAACAGCACCATGAGAACGGTGCTGTTCTTATCCCTGTTTTGTCGATGAGGAGACTGAGTTTCAGAGCAGTCCCTTGCTCAGGGCTGCGCAGCCAGCCTGTGCTCTCACCCTAGCTTTGTCTCATTCCAGAGCCCAGTCTCTTAATTACAGCGTCCTCAGTTTCCCAGGCTTCGGTCTCTCCTGGGCCACCCCCATGAGTCACACCTTCTTCACCATTCTTTGCCATTCCCCCCCCCCTCTTTGAACTGTCACTATATTTGTTCCTTTAGCGTGATGCTAGGAAATTATATTCAGATAGCTTGGATTTGATGTACTGGTCATATGTATTTACATATTTCAGCTGTTTCTGGTGTAATTGTAGATTCTCACGCAGTTGTAAGAACTAATACACAGAGATCCCATGCACTCTTCACCTGGTGTCCCAGTGATAACATCGTGCCAAACTAGAGTGCAAGAATTCACCGACCGACTCAAATTGCACCGGTTTCACCACGTGCGCAGCTGTACATTCACATGACCGCCACTGAAAACAGAGAAGCGTTGTGTCCGTCACAAGGACATCCTGTGCCACCCGCTTAGAGCGACAGCCACCTGTCAGCCCCTAGTCTGCCCCCATCTCTAATTGTGTCATCACCGGGCTGCTGTGTAAGTGGAGGAGGTAAGATTTTGAGTGGGCTTCCCAGGGGGCGCCGTGGTGAAGAATCCACCTGCCCATGCAGGAGACGGGGTTCGATCCCTGGGTGGGGAAGATCCTCTGGAAGAGGAAATGGCAACCCACTCCAGCATTCTTGCCTGGAGAATCCCAAGCACAGGGGAGCCTGGCGAGATGCAGTCCGTGGGGCCGCAAAGAGTCAGACACGACTTAGCCACCGAGCATGAGAAGCAGCAAGCTTTTGAGACTGACTTTTTTCACTCAGCACAACTCTTCTCTTATATTTTTCAATTCACCTTGAAATAAGTCCCTAACTTTTAGAAGTAAAGAGAAAATGAAGCTCACAGATGTTAAAGCCATCCTGCGTGCCGCCAGTGGTTCCCACTTCATCCTCTAGGGAGCCCTGCCAGAAGCTTTCATAACACCTGATAGACAAATAGACAGATAATGCAAGCATAGAACATAAAGATTTTGAATAACAAAAATCTCTACATCAGTGCTGTTCAAAAAAACTTTCTGCAAAGATAGAAATGTGAAGCGCCTGATCTGGCCAGCATGGTAGCCACTAGGCTCAAACAGATCCTGAGCATTCAAAATACGGCGTGTTCCAACGAAGAAAGACATTCTTCATTCTATTTCATTTTAATTGATTTGAGCTCACATTTAAATCGCTATGGGTGGCTAGTGCCTTCTCTGCTGGATAGCACACCTCTAGATATTAAGGGCAGACTATTGAATAGAAATGGATCGTCTTTGTTTTCCTCTACTTCGTTTTGTCAATACGATGACAGCCAGAAAAAGTAAGAAACCTCTGATGCTGTGAGTGCTCATTCGTGTCTGACTCTTTGCCACCCCATGGACTGTATAGCCAGCCAGGCTTCTCTGTCATGGGATTTTCCAGGCCAGCATACTGCAGTGGGTTGCCATACCCTCCTCCAGGGATTGACCCTGAGTCTTTTGCGTCTCCTCCATAGGCAGGCAGACTCTTTACCCCCTGCGCCTCCTGGGAAGATCCAATCTAATGGATTTATTTATTGGGATCTGACCTTGTTCTATAAATTTGCTTGTGTTTGTCTTGCATTAGCTCTCCAGACACGCTGGCTGACTGTAGGTGTTTGGAGAATCTTATCACCATGCCAGTTAGCATTCAGAGTGAGCCTAAGAGACCCTGCTCCCAGGTTCCTGCTTTGAAAGCGACCTTGTGTCCCTTGACCCTCAGAACACAGGGCCAGCGACAGTGCCTTTGGATGCCCAGTTAGGCTTTAACTCAGACACACTGAGCACGTGGTGTTCTGGACTTGGTGAAGGTCACAGAAAAGTCCTGTTGATTATGTGAGGCTCAGAGTGGTCAGCCATCTTTAGGAAGGTGTAAATTTTAAGCAACTGCTGGTGGTACTATTTAAAAATACTTGCTGATTAACAGGACCTGATCTGGATGAAGTGAGCTTGCACCACTGGTCTAGAACAAGGTGCATCACCAGAG
>SJYW01032312.1:1663999-1691524 GCA_006410735.1 Raphicerus campestris | reverse complement strand
AAAAAAAAAAAAAAGAAAGAAAGAAAAAAATGGAAGAAGGAAGGAAGGAAAAATGAGGAAAAAATACTGTAACAGCCTTACTTCCTTTGAAGTCACTACTGATATAGCTCTGAACAGATCCATTCAAGTTCAACTAACATCAGACAAATGTTTAGTGTATCAGAGGAAGCCACAAAAGCAAGGGTTTCATCAATATTTCACAACAGCCTCAGGGAATCTGTAGGTTGCAATGCTGTAGGGCAGCTAATGGAATTACACACAAGGGTTTTGTACATTTAAAATAAGCAGCTACTAAAAAAAAATTACCTTTCAGTTTGATAGAAACGGTATAAAACTGCAGATAGGAAACAATTAAATCGCTCCCAACACTTATCCATGCCACTCTGATAGGTCATTTAATAACAGGTACTACTGTGTACGCGTGCTTTCCTCCCCTCCCCCCATAAGGCAATAATAAAGATGAACATTTATGAAAAGAAACGTAAAATATAGCACAGCCAAATGAATAATTAAAGACAGTTTTGAAGAACGCTTGCCATTGTCTGCCAATGAAGCCTTCTCCATAGTCAGAAAACACGTTTCTATGAAACTTAGACAGACGGAGGCTGCAAGGGAGACCCACTGACCTCTTGCTTGTTTCCATGGTTAAAAAAAAAAAAAGAGAACTTTGAAGGTTTTCCCAGGAGCATGTGGGCTTCCCTGGATCTCATAGATATATTATTATCTGGTGAGTCTCAGGATGACCGGCTTTTTCTCTCGGAAGATTTACAGAAGTAGACCCGGAGCTTGCGAAATTCTGTTCAACAAGTCGGGGAAAGACCAGCCTTTTCTCCCCTAAAGTTGGCTGTGGGAGTGAAAAATGCTGCACACGAAAGCAAACTGCGTGTTTGAAGCTGATACTTCTGTGACCACAAAACCCCATCTGCCTGTTCTTACCCTTGGAGCTTCAGCTCTCCCATGACCTGGCTATTTGTTCACATTTTACAGGAGAAGGAGTTTTCAGACACCCCTGGACCAGAGGTTCTCAACAGGGGCAATGTTGCCTCCCAGGGGACACTTGGCAATGCCTGGGGCAGCTCCGTCTCCCTCCAGACGGGGCGGGAGTGATGGAGATACTCCTGGCACCCGGTGGGGTCCACCTAGGATGCTAAGCATTCCATCCTGTGGGCACCACAGCTGGTCCCATTGGCAGTATTGCTGAGGCTGAGAAACGCTCCTCTAACGGAGCCATTCAAGCACCTGAGCTTTATTAAAATAGTAACAATAGCCTTGTTAATATGGTGTCTTAACTTCTCAACCGTTCACTGGTTTTTTTACACACATGTATTAGAGAGCCTCTAAGTGAAACTTACAGTGTTACGTCCTCTGGGAAAGGCAGAGAGGATTTGACACGCTTACTGACCGCAGACTATTCTAATTAAAGAAGAGATTTCATATCCATCTATACATACACACACTCATACACTCACATATATACGGGTATATCTTTATGTGTATATACAGTAATAGCTATATTTTCTGAGCACAGAGCATATAGAGGGTGCTTTGCCTACAGTATCTCATTTTACCCTTTACAGAAATTCTGGAGGGGAAACAGCATATCCTTTTTACAGATAAGGGGACTTTGCCCACAGTCACTGGCAGAATATGGCTATGGAGAGTCTGAAACCCAAACCTTGGTCCTGTCACTGAACCTCCCCCGGCCGCGGGGCTTCTTTGTAGCTGAGCTGGGAGGCTGTGTGTGTGTGTATGTCTGTAGTGCCAGCATGCAAACGCCTCTTCCATCTCACCTGCAAGGAAGGAGTAAAAGATGACTTGCAGGGAGAAGGGAGGAGAACATGGTTCACTTTAGAGAAGGTTGCAGGTTGAAGACAAGAAAAAGGCAGCTGGAGCAAGGAGCTGCCAAAGGGGAGGCTTGGGCAGGGCGGCCCTGCCTGGGTGTTTGTCTCCTTTTAGAGGGAGGGCATGTGAGCCAGTATGCGGAGGGAGAGGGGAAACTGCTGCAGGTCAGTGAAAATGAACTCAAAGGAGGCAGAGAGAGGAGCACACGGAAGAAGGTGGGGGTGTCGGCTCATCTGCAAAGATGTATTTTTTTCTTTCTGGGCCAGCAAGTTAGGAGAAACGGCTGTGGGAAGAGGCAGAGAAGCTGGGCTGAAGGAACAAGCTGGGAAGTCTCAAGACCCACGGTGAAGTGGGGAGATGGCTCACCTGCTGTGGAGAGGGGATGGAAATTCAGGGGGCTGGGTGGAGGTGGGGAGAGAGACAAAGAGTCCAGGTGGGCCCAGCTGCATCTGCGCGGACCCGGTCCGCTGGGCCGCCTTCTCCAGCTGCGCGCCGGGCCGGGAGACACAGGGACAGGTCCTGTCTGCCCCTTCCTGGAGCATCAGCAGGAGGGCCATTCCCAGTGTGAGGAAGAATAGGTGGGTTGTTTGCCTCTGAGATGGGTAGACTTGGAAAGACACTGAGGACGAATGGAAACTGTAATAAGTCAAGAGCGTCTGCCTATCTAAAGGCTGCTCATTCAAATTTATGAATGTTTTTCAGGTTGACCAAAGGAAGCTGGGAGGTTAAGCCCATTCGGGGAGCCATGTACTTCAAGCTCCTGCTTGCACCTTCTTCGAGGTTACATGTGCACTCATGGGTGTGTACACTGTATTATCCATGTATATTTATTCTATTTGCGTATACTGTCTATTATATAATTTTGTACTTTTGCATCTAATCTGATACAAATGAAGAAATATCACAAATACTGCTGTAATGGAATTTTTCATTTGCGTTCCAAATAACGTTCAGGTTGAAGGAATTTAAACGCATTCCCTCTCCCTCGAAGTTTACACTGTAATATTACTGGGATAGTAACCAGGCTGCCTTGCATTTGTTAAACGTCTTTTTAGCAGCAGTTGTGGTGTCACAGAGAGAGACCTGAGTTTGGAATTGGGACCAGTGGGTCCTTTCTGCCAATTAATAAACCATGTGACTTTGGGAAAACTCCTGGGTGTGTCTGATTTCCCAGCCTCCTTAGCTACCAAGCACAGCTGCAAGTGGTCGCCACAGCAGTGCTGGGAAGAGCTGAATGATTAAACGACGCAGTCTCTAATAAGATGCTCTGCCGTGGGCACGGCGACAGGTCAATGTGAGGGCTGCATGGATGCTAGCAACCCTTCTGCGCCCAGGGCACGTGGGGCCTGGCCTTCCCATCTCTGCTAACTTTCGTCAGGACTCACCTCTCCTCGTTAATGGGTCAATCGATCAATCTCTCGATATTTATTGAAAGCCTACTATGTACAAGACCCAGGGGACCTGTGATGGGCGCCCCTCAATAGCACGACACACTGCAGGGCAATTAGCAAGCCCGCTCTGACTTGACCTCAGGTTGGCATAGTGACAGAAGGGTCCCTATGCGCAGGCAGTGGTGAGAGTGAAGAGAAGGGAAAAGAGAGTGAGTCTGGCTGCAGTGGCCTCCCACTCCCCTTAGAGTTCACGGGAAGAAGGCTGTTTCAGCCAGGGATCGGCAATCTATGCCCTGCAGGGCACGTCTGACTTGCCACCTGATTTTGTAAATGAAATCATATTGGAACAACACCACACCCATTCATTTACTTAAGGATGCTACGTTGACAGAGCTGAGTAGCTGCAACAGAAACCATATGGCTTGCAAAGGCAAAAATACTCTCTGGCCCTTGACACGGTTTGCCAGCCCTGAATTAAGCAATCTCAGGAATAACTAACCGTCGCCAGCTCTCACGCACGTGTGCCGTGCCAACAGCCACGTCCTGGGTTCTTAGTGTGGCTTGGAGTGTTTTACATACATCTTCACAGGGCAGTTTCCAAACAGCACCATGAGAACGGTGCTGTTCTTATCCCTGTTTTGTCGATGAGGAGACTGAGTTTCAGAGCAGTCCCTTGCTCAGGGCTGCGCAGCCAGCCTGTGATCTCACCCTAGCTTTGTCTCATTCCAGAGCCTAGCTTCTTAATTACAGCGTCCTCAGTTTCCCAGGCTTCGGTCTCTCCTGGGCCACCCCCATGAGTCACACCTTCTTCACCATTCTTTGCCATTCCCCCCCCCCTCTTTGAACTGTCACTATATTTGTTCCTTTAGCGTGATCCTAGGAAATTATATTCAGATAGCTTGGATTTGATGTACTGGTCATATGTATTTACATATTTCAGCTGTTTCTGGTGTAATTGTAGATTCTCACGCAGTTGTAAGAACTAATACACAGAGATCCCATGCACTCTTCACCTGGTGTCCCAGTGATAACATCGTGCCAAACTAGAGTGCAAGAATTCACCGACCGACTCAAATTGCACCGGTTTCACCACATGCGCAGCTGTACATTCACATGACCGCCACTGAAAACAGAGAAGCGTTGTGTCCGTCACAAGGACATCCTGTGCCACCCGCTTAGAGCGACAGCCACCTGTCAGCCCCTAGTCTGCCCCCATCTCTAATTGTGTCATCACTGGGCTGCTGTGTAAGTGGAGGAGGTAAGATTTTGAGTGGGCTTCCCAGGGGGCGCCGTGGTGAAGAATCCACCTGCCCATGCAGGAGACGGGGTTCGATCCCTGGGTGGGGAAGATCCTCTGGAAGAGGAAATGGCAACCCACTCCAGCATTCTTGCCTGGAGAATCCCAAGCACAGGGGAGCCTGGCGAGATGCAGTCCGTGGGGCCGCAAAGAGTCAGACACGACTTAGCCACCGAGCATGAGAAGCAGCAAGCTTTTGAGACTGACTTTTTTCACTCAGCACAACTCTTCTCTTATATTTTTCAATTCACCTTGAAATAAGTCCCTAACTTTTAGAAGTAAAGAGAAAACGAAGCTCACAGATGTTAAAGCCATCCTGCGTGCCGCCAGTGGTTCCCACTTCATCCTCTAGGGAGCCCTGCCAGAAGCTTTCATAACACCTGATAGACAAATAGACAGATAATGCAAGCATAGAACATAAAGATTTTGAATAACAAAAATCTCTACATCAGTGCTGTTCAAAAAAACTTTCTGCAAAGATAGAAATGTGAAGCGCCTGATCTGGCCAGCATGGTAGCCACTAGGCTCAAACAGATCCTGAGCATTCAAAATACGGCGTGTTCCAACGAAGAAAGACATTCTTCATTCTATTTCATTTTAATTGATTTGAGCTCACATTTAAATCGCTATGGGTGGCTAGTGCCTTCTCTGCTGGATAGCACACCTCTAGATATTAAGGGCAGACTATTGAATAGAAATGGATCGTCTTTGTTTTCCTCTACTTCGTTTTGTCAATACGATGACAGCCAGAAAAAGTAAGAAACCTCTGATGCTGTGAGTGCTCATTCGTGTCTGACTCTTTGCCACCCCATGGACTGTATAGCCAGCCAGGCTTCTCTGTCATGGGATTTTCCAGGCCAGCATACTGCAGTGGGTTGCCATACCCTCCTCCAGGGATTGACCCTGAGTCTTTTGCGTCTCCTCCATAGGCAGGCAGACTCTTTACCCCCTGCGCCTCCTGGGAAGATCCAATCTAATGGATTTATTTATTGGGATCTGACCTTGTTCTATAAATTTGCTTGTGTTTGTCTTGCATTAGCTCTCCAGACACGCTGGCTGACTGTAGGTGTTTGGAGAATCTTATCACCANCATACAGGGTCATCGTTACTATCTTTCTAAATCCCATATATATGTGTCAGTATACTGTATTGGTGTTTTTCTTTCTGGCTTACTTCATTCTGTATAATCGGCTCCAGTTTCATCCATCTCATTAGAACTGAGTCAAATTTATTCTTTTTAAGGGCTGAGAAATACTCCATTGTGTATGCCACTATTTTTAAAATGGACACAGGAACAATCTAGTTTTACAGATGTTCCTGAAAAGTCCGAGGATTGGCAAGACTGGACCTGCTTTCCCGCTGGGTGACAGTCCCTGGGGCTGAGCAGATGCAGTCACCTCGGGAAGAAAAAGGAGGCCTTCCGGTTTACAGCAGCTTTCTCCTAGTCTGGATCGAATATTTCCTTTATAATCATTTGAGCTTCTGATTCTGGAGACCCAATATCATTTTCCTAGTCCTTCTTACTCAAACATTACGTGTGTCTTAAAATGAGTCAGGGGGTGCATTATGGGTCTGTGATATCTGGCAGAGGCTGGCTAACTTTTTCTGTGAAGGAGCAGTTAGTAAACACTTTAGACTTTGTGGGTCATAATGTTTTTGTTGCAATGACTCCACTCTGCTGTTGCAGCACAAGAGCAGGGATCGGTCATATGTCGGCGAACGGGTTTGTCTGTGTTCCAGTCAAACTTCATTTGCTGAAACAGTTTGGTCCATGAGCTACGGTTTGCCAAGCCCTGANGCAGCACAAGAGCAGGGATCGGTCATATGTCGGCAAACGGGTTTGTCTGTGTCCCAGTCAAACTTCATTTGCTGAAACAGTTTGGTCCATGAGCTACGGTTTGCCAAGCCCTGACACAGAAGAAAACAAAGCAAAGTCAGACAACCGTCTCTTAGACAGTAGCTCTGCAGGGGCATTTTGCATCCCTGCAGAACCGGAACAGACATGGGAATAACTCCTCCAAAGGCAGCGCTCAGACCTTGGAACTACTGTCTTCAAGCACGTGTGGCTGTGGGTTCTCAACTCATTCCTCTCTGTTCATCCTAAAAATATTTACTGACCCTTAGTAATTACTTGCTCCTAGTATCATCACAAAAGACTTTCCTTCCCACAAAATGGAAAAAGTTTAAACTCCGTTCCTTCACGGAAAATGAGCGAAGCTGGAATATTCTGACTGATGGGTTATTATTCCCCTGAGAAGGAGTCATGGTGGGGCAGAAGCTGAGAGACCTCATTGTTCTTTATTCGAGAGGGAAATAGTTTTCTTGTTTTATCTCAGACCAGCTTCCTAAGCATTGTGGGTGGGAACACCAGCTCTCTTTCCTTAACTGTCCTTTGAGGATCATTTAGCAGATCCTCGTTCCCTTTTACAAAAATGAAGACTTGGAACCAGGATTGGAGGTATCGAACTGGTGACTTTGAGCCAAATCTAGTCTGGAGTCATATTTATTTGGTCCAGAGTATTTAAAAACAAAATATGAATTAGTTATTGGCCCAGGGAAATCAGAAGATTTCACCAAAATATAAGCTTGTTGGTTTCTTTTGAACAGTTTGCAAATCTGCTAATAATGGACATACATTCCTCCGTGTCTGTAATGAGCTGAGGATGGTCATTAAGAGTCTTCACTAGGCTTGCTTCACCCATATAAGCGATTTGTCCTGAGAAGTCTTGAGTTTGTAACCTAAGTACCAGATCATCCATAAGGTGCTCTTTAGGAATTTCTAGGATTCTGGCCCCTCTCTGTAAAGCAAGAGTCACAAGATGTCCGCCCATAGCATGTCCCAAACTTTGTCAATTCAAGGATGAGGAACAATGATCTGATCAGTATAGCAGGGAGTTATATTTGCTGATTACGGTTCAGTTACAAATCTAATACAAAATGAAGCAGCAACAGGGATGAGCATCCCCTTTCAGCCCTCTGAACTGCAGGAGGGGAAAGGAACGGCATCACTCGCTTTCTTTTTTAGGGATTTAAGCTTCACAAATTTTATTTCTCCTTACTGGCTAAACTGCGCAAGATCGTTCTTGTGTTTAAAAAGCCAGAGGGAGGGACTGGAATGGATGGATGAGGACACCAGATTTTATGGGGGAATTCACAGCATTTCAAATAGACTCTGTGTTTACCAGGCAGTCTTGGGCCAATGGAGAAGGGAGAAATTGGCGTTCTACGAAAATCCTGAGAAAAAAGGCCCTGAAGGGGAGGACAAAGCAGGTCTCCTTTGAGCATCAGTGTTTCCCTGTTGAAAACGGGCCCACTTGCCACGGAGCCCGCGGCTCCACGGGCTGCAGCTCTCGGTCTGACCCGGCTTGCGATGAATCAGCCGATTCACCGGGCGGTGGGGATTCAGGCCGCACGGCACATGGACTAGCCCGCGCTCGGTTGTATCAGGAGCCGTGTGCTCAGTCGTGTCTGGCTCTTTGCCACCCCATGGGCTGCAGCCTGTCAGGCTCCTCGGTCCATGGAATTTTCCAGGCAAGAATACTGGAGTGGGTTGCCATTTCCTCCTCCGGGGCATCTTCCCAGCCCAGGGAGCAAACCTGCGTCTCTTGCATCTCCCGTGCTACAGGCAGAGACCGTATTAGGATGTCTCTGGAGCAGGGAGGCAAATTCACCTGTGGAACAGGGACTTAGAAAGTAGCGCTGCCTCATTTAATATACATGGTAGAATATGCTTCACCTCCACAGAGAGAGAGGCTCATTTTTCTTACAAGCTCTCTCAGCCTGTTTTCTCACTTTTAAGAAACATCGCTATGGGAAACATCTCATTTTCTTTATGAAAAGAATGACAAAATCACGATGATAAATAGCTACTGATATTTCGCCTCAGGGAGACAACAGAAATAGGTGGGAACTGGGAAGTCTTGCTGAGTGCTGCCCCATGGGAAGGGGGTGGCCACAACCCAGCTCCAGATGATCTTAACAGGCACCAATTAAGAACCAAGAGGACAGATTTTTGGATTTTGCAAAAAAAAAGAATTTGGACTTTTATGCAAGATCTCCTGATCATTAAATGTTGGCAGCAGTGTTTATTATCATTAACACCATTGTTATCAGTGTGTAGCATCTGATCCTGCTTCATGCGCCTCAGTGTTGCCCATTTCTCAGCCTGAATCGTAGTAGGCGGCAGGCGAGACCTCGTGGATGGCTGAGCACACACACAGCTCTGCAACTTGAAAGCTACTCAAAGCACGTGCTCCAATCACAAGTCAGAGGCTTTCAGCCTACAGAGTCTTCAGGAGACCAGCTGAGGGCAGGATGAGCGCACAGGGCTTTGAAAGAACCAGCCTGCGATGGCTGAGCCCCTGCGATCAGCCGTCAGCAGAGCCCTCATCTGAGCCTCAGCTTTTCGATCCTTAAGAAGGAGAGGTTTCTCCCAAAGTGAAAACAAGGCTGTGCCGTTGAGGGAGAGAAGCTGTAATTGTGTGTCTGAATCGTCTTTCCAACATTTCTTAGGTTTGCAAACTTCCCTCCATCCCAGTGGTCTCTCTGCAAAGGGAGGACAAAGCCAGCAGTGATGTCTCGGGTTCTCTGACACTTGGATAACAGGAAGGAGAGCTCTGTGGAAATCAGGGGTATCAGCTGCAGAAGGCGGGGCTGGCATTTAGCCCTCAAACCTGCTGCATTTGAGCCATAACTTGTTTCGAAATTAGGAAAAGTTCCTGCGCATCAGCGTGAATGTGGGGTGTCTCCTGAACACGGAAGTTCTGACTTTACCCGCCCGGCGCCGTCTCTGGGCAGAGCTGCACCTCTGCTCCCGGCTCTGGACTGAGCAGCAGGGGTCAGCCAAGGCCCCCATCCGCCCCTGTATACTCCAGCTCCCTGCTCCCCTGCCATTCATAATTACCTGCCTGCCATTCATAATTGCAGTCCCGGGGCCCTGGCAGATTCCATTCAGAGTGCTCTCCTGACTGCTGAGGTTCTTTCCCATCCGTGATTTCTGTGAGTCACGATTCGCTTCTCTGGCACTCAGTTCCCAGGTCTTTAACGTGGGAAGGGTAACGTCTCGCTGGCTTGCAGCCGGAGGCTCCGGGGCGGTGGGGACCCTTCCTGTCCGCAGCGCCCCTGGGCACCCGGCAGCAGAGGGCGCTGGCGCGAAGGCTGCGCGTGGGCCGTGGCGCAGACAGGTGGGGCTGGGCGTGGGGCTCCCCTTCCTTCCCCTTTACCGAGGGCCCGGGCCGGGGCGACTGCTCGACGCTGAACCTCACCGGCCATGTGACTCGCTGGAATACGTGATGCGCCCACAGCCTTTCGGATGCCGCAGCCTGACCATCAAGACGCTAAAAATAGCGATCGGCAGAAAGAAATGGCCCCCTCGGAAGCTGGAGGCTGTCGGAAACTGGAGACGGCCACCGTCAGGTCTGCTCACCGCCAGGGCCCTGCGCTGGTTTCTCTGGGCGGCGGAGGGAGTCTGGGGAGGAGCGCCCGCCGCGTGCCAACGGCGCGTTCACTCTTAAGACAAGTTGGTCCCAGCAAGATGTAGACAAATTGGAGCGAGTTCAGAGGAGAGCAAGCCGAATGATTAAGGGGAGAGAGGATTGATTTATAGGCAGAGATGAAAGCGGCCCAACACGTCTGAGCTGTCTTCTGCGGGTGACGAATCTGGGAGTGTCGCGCGGGGACTCCACGCACCTTTCCGAGGTGTGAACAGCACAGGGCGAGTTGCTTTTAACAGCATTTTCTGGGATGAGGTTGACGCCAGGAAAATGCTGATGGCCAGGAAGGGCTGGTGGGGTCACAGCTGGGCTCGAGAACCATTTATTGTCCTGATTGACCCTGGCAGCAAATGGCATTTTCTAGCGGGGAATCAAGGCCTTCTGTGACCGGGCCCTGGCCTCCTTTTCCTTCCACTTCTGCACCTTCTCTTCCTTGCCAGGAACCCCCCTCCCCACCCTCCACCCCATTTATACTCCTAGTCACAGCCTCCATGACCTAGGCTGGTTCCCTCATCAGGAATTGAAGGGCTTAGCAGTCGGCGGTCAGGAAGATCCCCTGGAGAAGGGCATAGCATCCCACTCCAGGATTCTTGCCTGGAGAATCCCATGGACAGAGGAGCCTGGTGGGCTACAGTCTGTGGGATTGCAAAGAGTCAGGTATGACTGAACGCCTAAACAACAGCTCTGGGAAGGTGACTGGTGAAGCAGGTTTTGCCTGAAAAGAAGCGTCCTGGGAGATGAAGAGCCAGGCCTCAGAGACGGGCACCTGGTCCCGGGAAGGAGGGGGGACAGGAGGGACTCCAGCCCCCGATGTAGGGAGGTGCTCATCCCCAGGGCAGAGAGGGGCTCTTAGGTCTAGCCCTCACATGGCCCCTTCTTCCCATCTCCATGACACCACAGTCTCACATTTTCTTAAATTATCTCCCCTACTTCTCCCCTCCTCAGGAGAAACTTCCCAGCACGCCCCCATGATGGGAATCTGGTCGTAGACCGGAGCCAGGGTAGTTCTGGGAAGCAGGCACACACATCTAATAAAAGCTCCTGAACCTCCCTTGTGTACCAGGAAATGAGGATTAAAATGGCAACAAGACACCCTGGAATGGTTTAACCAGTGGAGGGGTGTGGCGAGAGCGCGTTCAGTATGGCATCTAACATCCAAAATGCTGCTATTTTGGTCCCCGAGCTAGCACNGTTTAGTATCCTAACTATGGGTGAAAACCAGAGGGCCTTGCTGGAAACATACAAGGAATATCTCATCTCCCACAAAGTCAGGGCAGAGAAAGCTGTGACAAGCCCTAGACTTGATCTTCAGAGTAACAGGGCTCCAAAGAGCTTAAACTTCCAGCTAAAGCAGGTCTTTCTGAGATTTCAGAAATTGACAGGACATAGACGCTAAACTTTACATCTCCCGCATTAGAAGCAGTTTACATCTCTTATTTAGATTTTATAGCTGAAAATCTTCTGCTTTCTTCTGAGAATCTGTCCTCTCCCCAGGACATGTGCAGTTCAGGGATCATCCGAGGTTTTAAGGAGCTGTTATAAGCAGAATCAGGACAACCTCTCGCTTACAGGACTGCATGAGGGACTTCCCCTCTCTAATTCTAGCCACCTCTAAGACTGAGGTTTTCTGCTTGATTTCTTTTTTTTTTAATTTATGTTTTCAAGATTAATTTTTATTGGAGTATGGTTGCTTTCACTGCCCAGTGGGTCAGATGGTAAAGAATCTGCCTGCAATGCAGGAGACCTGGGTTCTGTCCCAGGGTCAGGAAGATGCCCTGGAGAAGGGAATGGCCACGCACTCCAGTATTCTTGCCTGGGGGAGCCTGCTGGGCTGCAGTCCAGGGGGCTGCAAAAAGCTGGGCATGACTGAGCGACTGACACCACGCAATTGTTTTACAAGGTTTGTTAGAGCCCACTGTATGGCAAAGTGAGCCAGTCATATGTACTCATGTGTCCCCTCCCTTTCGGACGCGCTTCCCATTCAGGTGACCACCGTGCATGACTTCTAACTGTCCAGCTTGCTGTGTTCTCTGGGTACCATCTGTGAAACCAAGGACCTCTCCCAGCGAGATTCCCCATCTTCCAAGGTTGAATCTCCTCAGGTTTCTTCCTACCTTCGGCTTCGCTTCAGAGATTCTACACAGTGGTTTTATATATTTTGTCCAAAGCTTGCAACTGCTTTCTGTGGGATGGCTTGTTTCATACAAGCTACTCATGAATTACTAAAAGAAGAACTCTCATTATTAGGATTTTTGAACAAGGAAGGAGTAGAAGATGACTGCCGCACCATTCACCCAACATCAAATAACACCACGTTGCCTTGCTCACGCCTACAGTTTTGAATTTTAGCTTAAACTCCTCAAACCACAGATGTTTGTCTTCCTCCACCTGCTGGAAGAGGTTAGCCCTACACATCTCTGTTGTACCATCCTACTGTGCCCTGAGCCTTCACTCTCCCAACACCCATCGCGGTTTATGGAAATCGCGTTGAATGTCTTTTTCTCTGGATAGGCTATCCATTCTAAAAGGACAGCAAATATGTGTATCATGTTAATTGCTGTATTCCAGGTTCTAACATNTGTTTGTCTTCCTCCACCTGCTGGAAGAGGTTAGCCCTACACATCTCTGTTGTACCGTCCTACTGTGCCCTGAGCCTTCACTCTCCCAACACCCATCACGGTTTATGGAAATCGCGTTGAATGTCTTTTTCTCTGGATAGGCTATCCATTCTAAAAGGACAGCAAATATGTGTCTCATGTTAATTGCTGTATTCCAGGTTCTAACATGTGGTAGATAAATGAATAAGCAGTGAATAAATTCAGACAGATTGGGGACTTCCCTGGTGGTCCAGTGGTTAAGATTTTGCTTCTAATGCAGGGGATGCAGGTTCGATCCCTGGTCATTGAACTAAGATCCCAAATGCCACTGGGCAACTGAGCCTAAGCGCCGCAACTAAAGCAAAGCCCTCCAGCTCTGCAACAAAGATCCTCCTGTCACATGAAGATCCCACCTGCCACAACTAGGGCCTGACACAGTCATAAATAACTAAATATTTCGTAAAAATTAAATAGATAGGAAAAATAATATAGTTTAAAATTGGAACAGAGAAAGCAAAAAGGTTCTAAAAATCTTGAACTCTGACGTTGCCTCAGCCTACTGAATATACAATTAGTGGTCAGCTCTTGAATGTCTCTCTCATCTTCTGACCCAGAAGAACCTGATACGACCCCACAACAAAGCCCATCTCAGTTGAGACCAGAGTGTAAAAAGTGCAGGGGCAGGTGCCACTGAGAATGTTTCCTGTATTTACTCTGAGCAGTTTGCACCTTCTGTTTTGCCAAAGAGAAGCCAGGAATCCCTTGAAAAGAGAGAGCGCAAAGGCCTTGAAGCTAGGTTGCGTTATATGATTAATTATCCTCATGCCCTGGTTGAAAAGTCAACCCAATTAGCCTTCCATAACTTAAAGATTCAACACAGATATTTGGATTTTCATGCTTTGAGTATTTCAGGTACACGCATTTTGTGCCTCAGGTTTTGTTCATATATTTTGCAATACATGCTGAAACATTGACAGATGAATATTGAGAAGTAAAAACATTTCAGTCAGCACCTATAATCTGCCAAGGCAATTAATCAAACACATACTTTGTCAACTCACTTTTGTTCTGTTATATTTTATGACTCTATTATTATTTTATCAACACAATAAACGGAATCTTCATTGCATGGAAAATGTTTGGGAGGCAGAGAAAAGGGACTTAGCTGTCAGTCTCCATCTTGTGCTTAAAATCAATCATCAGGACAGACTGAATTATTTTTAACTGTGATGTATTCATTAAGCCTTATTGGAAACACTTTAATGCATTATAGGATTTCCTACACTATCAGAATACAGATTGTCCCCTGGCATGAATCTGTTCAATGACTCAGTTGCCCTTACATTACCTGCCTTCTCTAATAGGAAATGGAAGCTTTCAGAAATTGATGAAAGAATAGCAGTTACATCTTTACCCACAGGCTTACAAGTCTCTTGAGATAGAAAGGCACAAATGTAAACCCAGAAGAATTTCTTAAATCCAGAAATAACTGTTTAATACTGGAGGTGATGCAAAGTTTCTCAGGAGGACCCTTATGCACGATAAGACTTCATCGGTTTCTACAACAGAAGGTTCCTTGGCCAAGGATTGGTTTTTCTACATTCAGTGTAATTCAGGACGACTGGCAGAAACAGTCACACAAGTAACACTNACGACAGAGGATGAGATGGCTGGATGGCATCACTGACTTGATGGACGTGAGTTTGAGTGAACTCCGGGAGTTGGTGATGGACAGGGAGGCCTGTCATGGTGCAATTCATGAGGTCACAAAGAGGTGGATACAACTGAGCGACAACTGAATTGATCCAAAATATTCTCATATCAGCATGCAGTAAATATAAAATAAGAGATATTTTAAGTTCTACGTTTTTGGACTAAGCCTTTGAAATCCGATGTGTGCTTTACATAGCACATATCAGCTTGAAACAACCCTGTGTCAGCCACATGTGGCCTAGGAAGTCAGATTTAAACCTCAAGGCAGAGTTAGTAAACTGAATTCAGCCTCTAGATGGGATAGGTTTGGGGCATGCTGTGAAAACAAGTGAATTACCAAGATCTAAAAATCACATAAAGTGTCAATCTTCCGGATTCCCTTGGCAAAGCCTCCATCTGGCCACATTCCAGGTGGCATCTTCTCTGAGCTGCCGTGGTGTGGTGGGTGGGGCAGGGTGTGGTGGGGTGTGACTGGGTTGGGCACAGTGGGAAGCCAGACTATCCCATGTGTGTCTCTTTGATCTCAGAGCACCTTGCCTGTGGCCCAGGTTGCTAAGTTACCATACCTACCTGGTCCCTGTAGACCCGTGAGTTTGAGACTCCCTGCCCGGAAACAAGTGAGCCCACAAACTAGAAACCAAATGTTGATTTGGCTCAGACCCAGTCCCCTACCTTGGACCCGGGAACCTCATTTGTCCTCTCTCCATTAACTTCAAGGCCAGTTGTGCCCATGGATCCGTCCGAGGGAGCAGCTAGAGTTATGTAAGGACAGCCACGGCTGAGAACATGACAATGATTCATATCGAAAAGGATGGAAAAGACCAAACAGCGCATATCGTGTCCCTCGATCTGCATATGGATGATTCATCCGTGATGACTTTTACATGGCACAGCAGCCAAGGGAAAAAGGCAGAGAGAACAGAGGGAGTGGCTGGTTCCTGTCCTGAAATAAAAAAAGCACTCCCTCACCTCCTCTCTCTGCAAGGCTGGATGAATTAGAAGGTGTAGCACACCTCAGAACTCCAAGCCTAAAGCCACTGAGAAAACAGTTAAGTCTTGCTCACTTCTAATGCTAAAAGTTGACTTCCTTTCATCGGATCAAAGCACCCTAGGCTGCCTAGAATTGAGACAATATGATAAAAAAAATTTAAGAGCAAATGTTCAGAATTCTGACAGCCCATGACTGGCCCATCTTTGGGAATTTGGGTAAGTGGTTTAACCTCCTTCATCACAGCGCCGTCTCTGTCGAGGAGGAGGAGACCGCGGGCCGTCTGACATTCTCCATCTATGTCGTTTAGTCGCCAAGTCATGTCTGACCATTTGTGACCGCATGGACTGCAGCACGCCAGGCTTCTCTGTCCTCACTGTCTCCCAGGGTTTGCTCCAACTCCTGTCCACTGAGTCGGGGATGCTATAAAATAGGTTGAATGCTTGTTCTGCAGGCTGCTTTGAAGATGGGGGCAGTGCGCGTGAAGCAGCAAGTCCAGTGCCCAGTCCACAGTGCCCCTTCAGTAAGCGCTAGTGCTGGTTAAGGAAGCGCATAGAATGATCGACAGCGAGCATCCACACGGCTGTGCTGTGGAGAACCACACACCAGCTTGCAGTCTTTCTTTGCTTGTGTTCCTTCTGTGCTTATTCTGGAGCACTTAGCTAACACGGAGTCTTCTGTTTCATCTAGACGAGAACGTATGATGTGCAGGATATTGAGCCCCTTTCCCACAATGGCGGCGCGAGAGTGTAGTGAGACTGTTGTGATGAAAGCGAAGGCGGTAGGTGTTCACTGAGGTCTCACACTGCTCCCGCCACGGGGATGGGCGGTGGGAAGAGGGAGAGCAGCACCGCCTTTGTCCTCCAGCAGCAGAATAACTAGCTGGGAAAAGATTAAGCAGACACACGAANCCTTCTGTGCTTATTCTGGAGCACTTAGCTAACACGGAGTCTTCTGTTTCATCTAGACGAGAACGTATGATGTGCAGGATACTGAGCCCCTTTTCCACAATGGCGGCGCGAGGGTGCAGTGAGACTGTTGTGATGAAAGCGAAGGCGGTAGGTGTTCACTGAGGTCTCACACTGCTCCCGCCACAGGGATGGGCGGTGGGAAGAGGGAGAGCAGCACCGCCTTTGTCCTCCAGCAGCAGGATAACTAGTTGGGGAAAGATTAAGCAGACACACGAGGACGGCAGCCTGCGACCAGTTTTCTGCTTCTGTACCATCCACACGAGACACAGACCGTCACTGGCAGTGCTCAGCAGTGGGAGGAGAAGGAGGCTCAGGAAACCTGCGAGGCTGCCTTCGTCACAGCCAGGATCCAGTCACTCCCCTACCCCAGTGGCTCTCAGCCAGCGTTGCAACGTGGTAGGAGGAGGAGGGCTACCAGCCTGAGTGCATTGAGGCCACGGCTGCTGCTCAGCACTGTGCAGAGCATGGCAGAGGCCTCTGCGAAGGCATCCTGCCCCGAACGCAAGCAGCCCTGCCAACGCCTTCCCACAAGGACGCCTGCAAAAGCCTTCATCCCGGGGGTTCTGTTCCACTCTCCCCCCCAGACCAGGCGGGGTGTTGCTGTTACCATTTAGTCACTAAATCACGCCTGACTCTTTGCCACCCGTGGACTGTAGCCCACCAGGCTCCTCTGTCCGTGGGATTTCCCAGGCAAGAACACTGGAGTAGGTTGCCATTTCCTTCTCCAGGGGATCTTCCCGATCCAGGGATCAAATCCACGTCTCCTGCATCGGTAAGCCGGTTCTTTACTACTGAGTACCTCGGAAGCCAGAGAGGGCAAGGTGACTGCTCCTTCGTTAATTCAACCACCTAAAGTAACAGCCACAGAATCTGGGAACTAGGATGTGATCATCTTTAAGGGTCACTGTTACCTTATGTGATGAAGGGCTTTGGGATGAGATCGTTTTGGATTATCTGGATGAATCCAATGGGTAGGCCTCAAAGGGGCTTCATGAGAAGAAGGCAAGAGAGGTCAGAGGCAGAGAAGGGGATGTGGCAAGGGAAGCAGAAGTCAGAATGATGTTGAGGCTGACTGGCAGGGAGGAAGGACCATGGGCCGAGGGCTGACGGAGTTCTTAGAGTCTGGATCGAGGCGGGGAAAGACTGTCTCCCAGAGTCTCAAAAGAAATGAAGCCGGCCGACACCTAGGTTTTAGTCCAGAGAAACCGGCTTCAAACTGCTGGTCCCCAGAACTGTAACACTATAAACTTATGTTGTTTTAACCACTAAATCTGTAATAATTTGTCGCAGCTGATACGGAAAATTAGCAGAGCATCTATAGTCCAAATAGCGGCTCAGTGAGCTTTAGAAAATGCACATCAAATCAGGCTGCTTTTCTGCTCAAAATCATTTGATGTTTTTCCATTACTTTTAGGGAAAAAGCTCAAATGGGCTCCATGGCCCTTTATGGTATGAGTTGTCATTTCTTTTGGTTTGATTTCTTTTACTGTAAAATCTCTTCTTTAATGGAAGATTTCAAACATATCCAGATACAGACACAATTGAATAATACACCTCTGTATACCATCAACCAGCCTCAATATTTATCAACTCAATATTTATCAACTTGTTTCACTCAATCCTGTCAACCATTGTCCCCACCAGTATTACTCTGAAGCAAATCTCAGAATTCATATCATTACATCCATGAGTATTTTAGTATGTATCTCTAAAAGAAAAGTACTCTCCTTATTGGAAACATAATCATTCTCACACTCAAACAATATTAATAATGATTATCCCTTAATGGCATCAATTCTTCTGGCTCAGATGGCAAAGAATCTGCCTGTAATTCAGGAGACCCGGGTTTAATGACTGGATTGGGAAGATCCCCTGGAGAAGGGAACAGTTATCCACTCCAGTATCCTTGCCTGGAGAAGTCCATGGTGGACAGAGGAACCTGGCAGGCTACAAATTCATGGGGTCGCAAAGAGAGTGACTGACGGACTGAGCGCCTAACACACACTCATTCACAGTTCACACTTGCAGTTGTCTCGGATCCTTGTCTCGATCTCCTCTCCTCTCCTCTCTGTTTCCTGCACCGTGACGTTTTCTGCCACGGTGACCTCTTGGGTGTTTCTTGGCATTTCTGATGCGCTTCCACCTCAGGGCCTTTGACTTGCTTGCTCGTATCCCCAAGGTGGTCTCACGGCTCTCACCCTCACAGGCCACTGCTCAGACATCACAGCCGCTGCTGTGCAGAAGCATGAGTGTTTCCCACGGAGAGCACACACGCCCTAAACTAGCCCTTTTCCGCCCTCTCACAGGAAGCAGCCCTTTCTCTCCTCTACATCTTCTGGCAATTGTCACCCAATGGCTAGTAAAGAATCTTGATGTTCAACAAAATATTCCTGCTGATTGATTGACTTGTTCTTCCCAGGGTTGAATTCTAAAGTCCCTTCAGTTCAGTTTAGTCGCTCAGTCGTGTCTGACTCTTTGCGACCCCATGAACTGCAGCACGCCAGGCCTCCCTGTTCATCACCATCTCCTGGAGTTCACTCAGACTCACGTCCATTGAGTCTGTGATGCCATCCAGCCATCTCATCCTCGGTCATCCCCTTCTCCTCCTGCCCCTAATCCCTCCCAGCATCAGAGTCTTTTCCAATGAGACAACTCTTCGCATGAGGTGGCCAAAGTACTGGAGTTTCAGCTTTAGCATCATTCCTTCCAGAGAAATCCCATGGATGGTCTCCTTCAGAATGGACTGGTTGGATCTTGCAGTCCAAGGGACTCTCAAGAGTCTTCTCCAACACCACAATTCAAAAGCATCGATTCTTCGGCACTCAGCCTTCTTCACAGTCCAACTCTCACATCCATACATGACCACTGGAAAAGCCTTGACTAGACGGACCTTAGTCGGCAAAGTAATGTCTCTGCTTTTGAATATGCTATCTAGGTTGGTCATAACTTTTCTCCCAAGGAGTAAGCGTCTTCTAATTTCATGGCTGCAGTCACCATCTGCAGTGATTTTGGAGCCCCCCAAAATAAAGTCCGACACCGTTTCCACTGTTTCCCCTTAGTCCTTTGTCTGGTACATTATTCCATGTCCACACTTTCTTTCTCCTTCTGGGGACCAGGAGCCACAATTCAGGGCATCCATCTATACACGCAAAAATGTAATGAACTCAATCATAGCTTGTTTCTTAACAGGGTCCACAGACATTTGCTGGGCTTCACAGGGATGCCAGAGCCCTGCATTACAGACAATACTGGAGTGTTTCTCAAAGGGGGTCCTACTGTTATTGGCCACTGTAGAGAACTTTGGTTTTGTCTTCTTGTTCAGTCGCTCAGTCATGTCCCACTCTTTGCAACCCCAGGAACTACAGCACACCAGGCTTCCCTGACCATCACCAACTCCCGGAGTTCACTCAAACTCATGTCCATTGAGTTGGTGACACCATCCAACCATCTCATCCTCTGTTGTCTCCCTCTCCTCCTACCTTCAATCTTTCCCAGCATCAGGGTCTTTTCTAGTGAGTCAGCTCTTCGCATCAGGTGGCCAAAGTAATGGAGCTTCAGCTTAGCATCATTCCTCCCAGTGAATATTCAGAGTTGTTGTTCTTTAGGATTGATTGGCTTGATTTCCTTGCTTTCTCTTGTGACCTACAGAGTCCATTTTTCAAGAGAAAGAATTCCACGCTGGAAAATGGGATCGTTTTGCAGGACCATGGAACAATTTTTGGCCAGAGAGACACTGTGATGCCTGTTGGATCACAGCCTAGCTAAAGTGAGCTTACCTGCCTCCACGAAGATGGGCTAGCTTCTGCTGTAACCCTGATACACCAGTTGCTTTGCCTCTGAGCCCAGTCAAACAATTTCTCCCCTCGCTGCTGGAGAGGATCATGTGCGCTTAAAGGAACACCCAATCAAAGGTCAGAAACCCACGTGTCTGCTCTGACTCCATGTAAATGAGTGGCTGTCGAGGAGACGCAGCCATGCCTGCAAAAACGTTTTGCAGAAACCGGAGACGAGACTCCTCCATTTGCGCTTGGTAACATTTAAATATCAAAAACTTTGTTTCCTAATGAGGAATGTATTGAAGGGGGAGAAATAAATTATATGCTTGATGGCGACTGAAGGTTGGGAAGATTAGGGCCATTTCCCACGGTGTGAATATAGTGATTTCAGTTTTGCAAGAGTAAATTAAACCTTTGGGAGGATTTGTCTTCCATTAAACTGAACAGCTAAACAGACACAGAAGATGTTAATGTCACCACCAGGAAACCCCAAAGGTTACAAATAAAAAGAAAACACAGCTTTCTTTAAAAGACTCCTCCACTGCACCCAACTACCTAAGAAACGCAAAACCTCAAAAGGCATGTTGAGGATCAAAAAAAAAATTTTTTTTAAATTAAAGATCATAATTCTATTGCTATACCATATGTTATTAATGTCTGTCAACACTGTTTAGCCAGCAACTGCTGACAGTTCCATATTTGCTATCTAAATACATCATAAATAAATCAGTAATGAACCGCTTTGGTAAACCTTCCGCACTGATTGGAAATACAGATGGAATAAACAAACTCTGCTAAAAGTATATACAACTGTTTAATGTCAAAGACAAAGTCACACTGTTATTTGACAAAACAGAAGTGAAAACGGGGGTGGGGCTGAGGGGAGGGAAAGATTCAGAGGAGAAGGTAGTAGGAAGGAGTGTAACTCCTGTGTTTAAACACACACAGCTCAGAATTCTCTGTGTGAAGAAAGCCCCGGGGACACAGGACGTGAGAAAGCAGGAGCTGAGCTGTGTGTTCCTGGCCTCCCGCCAGGGGGCTGCTGCCTGTGAATTTAGACGATTTATTTAAATTTGCCGCTACCATCTAGCAAGGATGTATCACCAAACCCAGTTCAGCAAAGCTCAGTTGAATAGTCTGGAGTTAACCGGAGGACAGTGATGCCCACGTTGGGCAAAGGGGGTTGCCTTTCGGTTCGTCTGTTTCTTAAGGCGGGGCATTTGGCATTCTGAGCACCTCAAAGCCAGACATCCTGAAACCAGGTATCATGCAAATGGGCTATGTTCAGGCAGAACTAGCCAAACTGTTTCAATTAACTGTGTGTGTATGTTTTTTCCCTTCTAAAATCTTACATATAATTCAGGGTTCCTTCAAATCAGAGGTCAAGGTAAGCTGACGGTCATTAGTCCTCCTAGCTTTATAGTCGAGGTGGCCTTCTAATTAAGAACTTCACTAGGTGGCGTATTCGAATTTGTGAAAAGCGTATTTTAGCCGCAAATTATCCCTGCCGCTGGGATGCTGTCTCTGGGTCTTAATAAGATCTGGAGGAACTGATCATGATCCCAGGGACAAGCAACACAAAGAAAGGAGGATCCTCTTTCTTGCTGGGAGGGGAAGGGATTCTCTTCAACTTGTCTGATAATCCCAGGAGCAGAACAGTGCTCTTCCTCATGGTTGGTGCCTGGAAAATTCTTTGGATCAGAAGCGTAACAAAATCCATGCGGCAGAAACAGAGACGTCCTAGTGACGGGGTTCAAAGAGCAGCAGCTGACTTCACAGCAGAGGGAGGCCCCACAGAAGTCCTTTCTGTAATCGGCTGAAGCAGGAGACAAGATCAGCCTCCTTGTTACGCCTTACCAGCAGGCCATCCGGCCGCTCTCAGCACAAAAAAATAAAATACATCATTGTGAATGGGCACATTAATCTGCAGCCGCCCCGTTTCTAAGTCACCTGTAGTTAGGTCTGCAGACACTGTGTATACCACATAAATCTGATATCTGAGCAGGGAGGTGGGCAGGAAGAGAAGGGTTTCTCAGTGAAATACTGGTTCGGCAAGGGTTTACCTGCCTTCCAAGGCTGTTAGGAGGATTAATAGCTTCTGGGTCATTTAAAGTTTGAAAAGATCCTTGTGCTCTTTCCAAGAAAGATAAAATAATAAGACTAGCCATTTTGTATGCTGGAAAGTGAGACCAGCAGTAGAGAAGGGGCTCCTGAGGACCACCACCCGAGTGCACTGAGGGGCATTAACCCTCTGGGTTCAACAACGCCAAGTCTTTGCCAAAATGAAGACGGTGAGCATATTTACTGCTCCGTGCTTGAACATGTCCAGGCCCTGAGCCCCTCAGACATCCTCTAAGGAAGGGTGCATATTAGAAGGGAGGAGGATAGCACTGTTTGGATAACGAACATTCATATTTTATAGCCTTTCACTTTATTTACCTATATATCTTTTGCCAATTTATTTGTTGTTTTCATCAGCTTACCCAGGCAAAACAGAGCGATGCATAATTCAGGAATAAAATTGCTATCAACTGGTAGCGAGCTCTGAACGAATGGATCCCAAACATATATTTTTCATTAATGACCCTCGATCTCTAGCTGCAGGCTTCCAACAGGGCAGCACCCCTATTTGTTCCGTGCCCCTTACTTGGATTCTTGCCCATATCCAGTGTTCCATGTGTCAAAGGCTTGGGAGCCTGAACGTGGTCATTGCCAGGGACCGGCAGGAAGGGGTTATCTGATTCTACAGAAAGTCCTGCTTCACTGTCTACAAATTCCTGTCTTCCACCTCACCCTTCACCATCTCTCCCCACTTTCCCAAGAGTGAGAAAGGGACAGAGAGCTAGGGAGCCACAGAGCCTGGAAAAAAGGAGTAGGAGGAGGAGAGGGCTGTTAATTTACAAAGCCTGAAATAGCAGCTGCTAATGGGGCTTTGCACTCATTCTATAATATTTGCAAGGTCACAATCAGAACTAGCCTGTGATTGATTCCAAAGAGAAGCTCAGCACTTTACATCCATAAGAGATGTTGCAGGAGGGACTAGAGCGGGTCCAGGAATCAGCGCAGCTCTCAAGTCCTTGCGTGTGTTTCCACTGCCCCAGGCCAGGTTTTACCCAGGTCTTAATAATTACCGTCTCAGGCCAAACAATTAACGCCAGTGGTTCCACACACCCCCATCTATTGCCCAGGCAGACCTCCCTCAACTGCCATCTCACAAAGTTTCCTTCTTGAAGAGTGACCCTGAAGCACGCCTCCAAAGGGTTAAGGAGAGTGAGTGACAGCCCTTCGGCATGATTTACAGCGTGGAGCCCTGTAGTGAGACCAGGACTTGATGGATGATGCTGAAACTCGGAGACTAACCATAAATCATGTCTTTGAATCACTGACAAAGATAAAGGAGAGAAAGAAAAAGCAGTGGCATTGACATTCACTCTCCCAATAATGTACATTGACTAGTTACAATGCGGAGCCTTAATTAAAAAAAGCCAACTCGAGGTATTCACCTCGGTGGGGAGAGTTACCTCTTGGGAGGCTGCTCTCTGAGATTACAAATCAGGGTGCGGGCCTCTTTCAAGAAGGTCACTGCCACCGGCTTTCAATGGGAATGACACCAAGCTCCCCACAAAACAAAGCAAGCATCCCAGAAAGGAAACAAAATAGAAGAGTTAACGGCACCTGGTTGAGAACCCTGCGCTGTGCTTCTGGAAGACGGCCACCAGAAGTGGAGAACACCGTGGGGACGCCGACTGAATGCACGCCGACCGACTGTGTTTCTAGAAAACACCCAGATCGGATCAATGAGTCATCAGTGGTGGCCAGAGGGCACAAGTGGGTCAAGAAACATAACGTGTTCTGAAGTCGGCGCTGAGCGGGAGGCAGGGGGCGGCCCGCCAGCTCACCTGTGTTGTCCTGTCCCTTCTTTTCACTAGGGATCCCAAGCCCCCTTCTTCAGGGTCACAGAGGAAGGCGGGCCTTCCTTTTACTCCATTCAACATGGGTTTTCTTTTAACTGAGGAAGAGACCTGCTTTCCTGCTGTGGGGGCACCAAGAAACGTGGGATGTGCTTCCTCAATCCTTCAACAAGTGCACCCCTGAGGTTCTAGAGTATTCCAAAGTCATGAGCACTGGGAAAGAAAGGGCAGGTGCCTATATTAATTTATCCACTAAAAATATTTATTTAATGCAACCGTGCTTTAGGTACGCTTCGTTGCTGGTTAGATCGTGGGGAATATGGTGGTGAATGAGGCGGATCCGGTCCAAGTCAACTAGATTCTAACGTCATGCGGAGACAGAAAACAGTAACAAGTATGACGAGTGTTATAAAAGGGGGTGCGCAGAAGGGTAAGGACGTGCACAAGGCACCGATGCCTGGACGGGGTGCACAGCAGGACTGTGAACAGCGCTGTGTCGGGGCAGCTGTGAGAAGCCAGGAGAAGCAGATAAGACAGCGAAAGTAGGAAGGAGGAGATCGGAGTGCGTTCTTATTTCTCTCTCAATCTCTGGTTGTTGATATGAGGTTCTTTGCTCAACTACGAGAACCAGGTGCAGTATCTTTTAAAATCTATTTTAAAGACCCTTGGCCCCGAGGAAGAATGTTCTTCGTGATTCTGTACAGACCGTGAGACTCCTTACTCTGGTGTGCAGCTTTCGCACGATCCTGTGGACACGCAGAGCACACAGGTGGGCTCTGCACATCCTCCTCATCATCTGCCGCCTGGCCCCACGTCTCTGCCTGCAGGCTCAGATTCGAGGAGATTCCTGCTCTGAACTTTATGATGGCACTGTAGCGTCAATGGTTTAGACCGTATCTCAACCTTAGGAGTCTTTCTTCCAACTCTGAGAACAATCGTCCTTCTCAGCAGAATCCAGCCAAAATCATGGGAAGACTGGGAAAAAATTACCAGCTCTGAAATTCAGAGTTTTCAAGCTTCAGTTGTGGGAAAAGAACCCAGACTTTCTTTCAATCTGAGCTTTGTCAGCATCAAGCTGGGTGCCTCCAGGTGAGTCCCGTCACCTCCAACACTTCCATTTTCTCCTCTCCACCAGGACCCTCTACAGAGCAGGGCTCCTGGTCTTGACAGTCGGGCCTGTCCCACTTCATGTAACGGCTGTCTCATTTTTTGTCTGCAACTTGTCTCTGATTCTGTTTACCTTAAAAGTGGAAAAACCTCATTGATGTCCCAGCTCCCGAAGCCCACTGGGAATTCCCCTCCTGATGCCTTTCTCCCTTGTCCTCAGCGGCCCTCACCCGGCTGCAGCCCCACGCCAGACTTCGCAGCAGAGCGGAGAATACAGTGCGCACAGGACAAGGTCCCAGCCCTTCGGAAGCCTTCCTGTCCAACATACACAAATCACGTTCTCCAACCAGGGAAGGGTCGGAACAACATCGGTCCTTAAATGGTCCATGATGCTGCCCTGACATTTGCTTCTGGGTCACATCTGTTTAACGGAGGCACTGAAAAGCAACCTTTTGCTGCTTCTGAGCTGTGTGACTTTCAGTGAGTTGATCAGCCACTCTGAGCTTAGTTCCCCCCTTCTTGAAACTGGTCTAATAACAATATTGACTTTTAGGGTTGTTTTGCACATAAAGCTGTTTAAGCATTGGCTTATCCACAGAAAGACCCCACAAAATCACAGCTGATACTGTGACATTTTGATGTTTTCTTTTCAAATCTTATCCATTTTGAGTTAACCAGACTGGAACTAAGCAAAATAAAAACAGAAGCCCAAGGCCCGACCTCTCAAATGAGAAGGGAAGAAAAAAATGGACAAAAGCGAAGGCTCGTCAGTGTAGAAACAGCCGCGCGTGTAAGCATGCCTGCTGGCGTGTGTGTATGCCTCTCACTAGCCTCTGTCATCTCTTTGTGTCCATGGCGAGCCTCTCTACATACGTCCTGTTCAGACCTCTGCAGGTCCTGGTGTTCAATCAGTGTTAGCAACAAGTGATAAGACAAAGGAAAGAAGGGCTCAAAAATGAAGATGCGTGGTTTATAACATCCATTAATTTACCGGACAGGTATAGACGCAAATGTTGCTTGAGAGGCTGACCGTGACAATTCTTAAAACTCTGTATTTGCTACGTATGACATAGTTAGAGATTATGCGCATGGTTAATTAGCTGCATCTTTTAGTACACACCGGGGCTTCCCAGGTGGCGCTAGTGGTAAAGAACCCACCTGCCAGAGCAGGAGACAGAAGAGCCTCAGGCTGACCCCTGGGTCAGGAAGATCCCCTGGAGAAGGAAATGGCAGCCCAAGAATACTCCAGTGTTCTTGCCTGGAGAATCCNGTCCAGTTCCCCATCAACCATCCGCCTAATGGTTTCAATACTAATTAGTAATCCTTTGCCTGAACTGGTAATTTAATTAAGGAGTTTGAAATGATGCATTTCTACATCTATTATCAGAGTACAATCTTTTATCGATTCTCAGATTTTATTCTTTTATCGTGACTTCTATAACTTGTGGTGGAGAATGGTCCAAGCTGAACATTACAGCAAATGGTATCTTAGAGTCTGGCCGTCGAGTGGGTTTCCCACCAGAGTGGGCTCCCCTCTCCACCGCTGTCACTCAGCGATCCTCCACATCTTGCCCAGGGACCCTCACTGATCTGACTTCTTACCACATGTGCCTGTCGCTGTGGTTCTTGCTGTTCAGTCGCTAAGTCATGTCCTACTCTTTGTGACCCCGTGGACTGCAGCATGCCAGGCTTCCCTGTTCTTCACTATCTCCAGGAGTTTGCTCAAATTCATGTCCATGGAGTCGATGATGCTAATCATCTCATCCTCTGCTGCCCTCTTCTCCTCCTGCCTTCAATCTTTCCCAGCATCAGGGTCTTTTCCAATGAGTCAGCTCTTTGCATCAGGTGGACAAAGTGTCGGAGCTTCACCTTCAGCATCAGTCCTTCCGGTGAATACTCAGGGTTGATTTCCTTTAGGACTGACTGGTTTGATCTCCTTGAAGTCCAAGGGACTCTCAAGAGTCTTCTCTAGCACCAGAATTCAAAAGCATAGATTCTTTGGCACTCAGCCTTCTTTAGGGTTGAAATCTCACATCCGTACCTGACTACTGGACAAACCATAGCTTTTAACCATGGCCTTTGTCAGCAAACTGATGTCTCTGCTTTTTAATACACGGTCTAGGTTTGTCATAGCTTTTCTTCCAAGGAGCAAGTGGCTTTTAATTTCATAGCTGCAGTCACCATCCACAGTGGTTTTGGAACCCGAACTTGAGTTACTTGCTTATTATCTTTATTCATATTTTCCTCTGATTTAAGCTAGTGGTGTGCTCAAGTCAGCTTGCACTGTTTAGCTAGCGCTGACTGTGTATATCTCTAACTCCTCTAGTGGTTTCTTGACGGTGTCTGTGGCAGGTATATTTATACCATGGAAATTGGCAAATGCTATGGTTTAGGACTTTAAAAAAAGCTTTTTCGAAAGCTAGGTTTTAAACATTTACCA
>SJYW01032312.1:1625165-1660330 GCA_006410735.1 Raphicerus campestris | reverse complement strand
CCTGCCACAGACACCGTCAAGAAACCACTAGAGGAGTTAGAGATATACACAGTCAGCGCTAGCTAAGCAGTGCAAGCTGACTTGAGCACACCACTAGCTTAAATCAGAGGAAAATATGAATAAAGATAATAAGCAAGTAACTCAAGTTCGGGTTCCAAAACCACTGTGGATGGTGACTGCAGCTATGAAATTAAAAGCCACTTGCTCCTTGGAAGAAAAGCTATGACAAACCTAGACCGTGTATTAAAAAGCAGAGACATCAGTTTGCTGACA
Source organism: Raphicerus campestris (assembly GCA_006410735.1). Taxonomy (NCBI): domain Eukaryota; kingdom Metazoa; phylum Chordata; class Mammalia; order Artiodactyla; family Bovidae; genus Raphicerus; species Raphicerus campestris. Next base: position 1,660,057 of record SJYW01032312.1, on the reverse strand, counting down.
AAGGCCATGGTTAAAAGCTATGGTTTGTCCAGTAGTCAGGTACGGATGTGAGATTTCAACCCTAAAGAAGGCTGAGTGCCAAAGAATCTATGCTTTTGAATTCTGGTGCTAGAGAAGACTCTTGAGAGTCCCTTGGACTTCAAGGAGATCAAACCAGTCAGTCCTAAAGGAAATCAACCCTGAGTATTCACCGGAAGGACTGATGCTGAAGGTGAAGCTCCGACACTTTGTCCACCTGATGCAAAGAGCTGACTCATTGGAAAAGACCCTGATGCTGGGAAAGATTGAAGGCAGGAGGAGAAGAGGGCAGCAGAGGATGAGATGATTAGCATCATCGACTCCATGGACATGAATTTGAGCAAACTCCTGGAGATAGTGAAGAACAGGGAAGCCTGGCATGCTGCAGTCCACGGGGTCACAAAGAGTAGGACATGACTTAGCGACTGAACAGCAAGAACCACAGCGACAGGCACATGTGGTAAGAAGTCAGATCAGTGAGGGTCCCTGGGCAAGATGTGGAGGATCGCTGAGTGACAGCGGTGGAGAGGGGAGCCCACTCTGGTGGGAAACCCACTCGACGGCCAGACTCTAAGATACCATTTGCTGTAATGTTCAGCTTGGACCATTCTCCACCACAAGTTATAGAAGTCACGATAAAAGAATAAAATCTGAGAATCGATAAAAGATTGTACTCTGATAATAGATGTAGAAATGCATCATTTCAAACTCCTTAATTAAATTACCAGTTCAGGCAAAGGATTACTAATTAGTATTGAAACCATTAGGCGGATGGTTGATGGGGAACTGGACATCCATTTAGAGAGCCTGTAAAACCATACAGATTACTTTCTAGTTGCAAGGGGGTAAGTGTCTGGAGCAGTCAAACTGCCACCAATCTCGTACAGAGGCTACTTCCAGTATCTCTACTTTTGGGGCAAGCAGGTTATATGTTTTCAGATGTATTTCAATGGAACCTATACTTCTGATGTGTTCTAGTAAAAACAAGTTCGTTTTGAACCCATAAGAGTACATATCACTTCTATAAGGGATGGAGGAGCAAGTAGATGACAAAGAGAAGTTTTGACAAATTCAGAAGGAAGATATTCCTAAGGACTATTGGTTTGATCACTTCTTCAGTTCTGGGTCATAATAAAGTAAGCATATTAGATTAAAAAAAAACAACTATGGGGCTAAACAATTGGATACAACACGACGTCCTAGATTTTGTAGTAGTTTGATCAATTTAGCTGGAAACACTTCTGTGCAACTGGAAAAATATGAATATGGTCTGGGTATTAAAATGATTAAAATGGAAAACATACATTATTAATCCAAAATGGTAGCTTATATAGTAGGCAACATATTACGATCTCGTCTTATGTAAACATACATATATGCACAGAGAATGTTCTGGAAGTTCACCCACAATAGTGGTAAAATCTGAGTGACTGAGAATCAGATGTTTTTATTTTCTTATTTTTGTTGCTCTCTACTTTCTGACAGTCTACAGTTCACATGCCCTGCTTCTATCACTTTTTGAAAAAAGGTTATTTTTTAAAAGGAATGCTTGCAAAAACAAATTTTGATCTCTCAAAAACATTCAGGAAAAGCTGCCTTAAAATTCAGAAAGATCCCGTAAAGTCCCTCTCAGTCATCTGGAGGTTCTGTTTTTGCTAACAGGCTTGCACAGGGTAGGTCCTCGGTGAGTTCTGGGGGTGGAATCCGATCCACGAGACGTTTCGCGGGCCACTCTCGGCGCCGCCCGTGACCACGGCCGTTCCGAGGACGACGCTTTGCCGGCCCAGCACCCGAGGCCGTGGCCGCGGCGTTAGCTCCGGGGCCGGGTCTGGGGGCCGGACGGGCCAAGAAATTGCTGAGTGTGTGCGTGGCCATGTGAGTGAGCCGTGCGTGTACACGTGCGCACACACACGGCTGTGTGCGAGGAACCTGCTCACACACAGCTCCGAGCCTCGAAGCAGAGGGAAGCGAGGTGGAGGGTGGCCGGAGCGGCGCCGAGGGCGGGCAGGAAAGCGCGGACGGCCCAGCGCAGAGGTGGTGGCCTCGCGGCTGCCGTGGCTGCCGAGCGGCTTCCTGGCCCAGGTTCAGAGGCAGAGAGCTGAGCCCCGGGCGGTGACCGCCACTTCTCCCCCAGCTTCATTCATTTAGCTGTTTTTTAAAACCACGTATTGCTGCACTTGACGTCGATGGTCAGCGACACCATCTCAGGACAGCTGTCTGAGCAAAGCAACGACCTCCATTCCTCACTCTCCCCCGATTCTCGTTTGTCAGAGACTGGTTCTGCTTCTGTAAATTCAGTCCACCTTTCTAGACCTCTCTTTCTTTCCAGAGTTATTTGTTTTCAAGAGAGACGCTGAGTTGCTGTTTACTTCCCTTGATCTGTTAGAAAGAGAAGTCATCCAGACTTTCTTTCAGTCTTTGATTGTTAGAGTCAATAGGTACAGAGCAGTGATTACGTCCCAGGAGCCAGGAGCCGGGTGAGAACAGCACCGTCCCTGCCTTGTGGCATCTCCTGTCTTGGGGGACACAGACAAGAAACAAGCAAACAAGCGCGTTTCAGAGAGGGACAGCAGCTGTGAGAAAAAGCAGCTGGACAAAGAGGCTCCTTGGCTCGAGGGGCCAGGCAAAGCCTCTCTGAACAGATGACCCTCGAGCCGTGAGAACATACTGAAGGGCAAGTCAGGATACACGGAACGGGGCTCAGAGGTCAGCTCACACAGCTGGGGGTGTAGAGAAGGGCATGGCCACCGTTGGGAAGTATCGGTGTCTCAGTGCTAAAGGATCTGCCTGCAAGGCAGGAGACGCAGTTTCGATTCCTGGGTCAGGAAGAGCCCCTGGAAAAGGGCATGGCAACCCACTCCAGCATTCTTGCCCAGGAAATCCCATGGAGAGAGGAGCCTGGCAAGCTACAGTCCCTGGGGTCACAAAGAGTCGGACACGCCTGAGCGACGGAACCACCACCACCATAGCAGCCCTCTTTGGAGAGGGTTTGAGTACAAAGTGTGGGATCTGATTTCTCTTTTCTGCAAGCTCAAAACTCGGATTCCTAGAATCCACACATCCGACCCAGCAAGGCCACTCCTTGTTCCTAATCAAACAGACGTAAGCAGACGTAGGAGGACCCTGGCAACTGTGGACCTTCCTACACAAATTTCTGGAATGGTAGAGTTCCCCTTTGAGAACCCCTTGATGTATCCTNCTTCATTCATTTAGCTGTTTTTTAAAACCACGTATTGCTGCACTTGACGTCGATGGTCAGCGACACCATCTCAGGACAGCTGTCTGAGCAAAGCAACGACCTCCATTCCTCACTCTTCCCCGATTCTCGTTTGTCAGAGACTGGTTCTGCTTCTGTAAATTCAGTCCACCTTTCTAGACCTCTCTTTCTTTCCAGAGTTATTTGTTTTCAAGAGAGACGCTGAGTTGCTGTTTACTTCCCTTGATCTGTTAGAAAGAGAAGTCATCCAGACTTTCTTTCAGTCTTTGATTGTTAGAGTCAATAGGTACAGAGCAGTGATTACGTCCCAGGAGCCAGGAGCCGGGTGAGAACAGCACCGTCCCTGCCTTGTGGCATCTCCTGTCTTGGGGGACACAGACAAGAAACAAGCAAACAAGCGCGTTTCAGAGAGGGACAGCAGCTGTGAGAAAAAGCAGCTGGACAAAGAGGCTCCTTGGCTCGAGGGGCCAGGCAAAGCCTCTCTGAACAGATGACCCTCGAGCCGTGAGAACATACTGAAGGGCAAGTCAGGATACACGGAACGGGGCTCAGAGGTCAGCTCACACAGCTGGGGGTGTAGAGAAGGGCATGGCCACCGTTGGGAAGTATCGGTGTCTCAGTGCTAAAGGATCTGCCTGCAAGGCAGGAGACGCAGTTTCGATTCCTGGGTCAGGAAGAGCCCCTGGAAAAGGGCATGGCAACCCACTCCAGCATTCTTGCCCGGGAAATCCCATGGAGAGAGGAGCCTGGCAAGCTACAGTCCCTGGGGTCACAAAGAGTCGGACACGCCTGAGCGACGGAACCACCACCACCATAGCAGCCCTCTTTGGAGAGGGTTTGAGTACAAAGTGTGGGATCTGATTTCTCTTTTCTGCAAGCTCAAAACTCGGATTCCTAGAATCCACACATCCGACCCAGCAAGGCCACTCCTTGTTCCTAATCAAACAGACGTAAGCAGACGTAGGAGGACCCTGGCAACTGTGGACCTTCCTACACAAATTTCTGGAATGGTAGAGTTCCCCTTTGAGAACCCCTTGATGTATCCTGAGCGGGCCAGACTGAACCAAAACCAGGAACAGCTGCCCTGGTGTGACCCCTGAGAAAAGCTATATTTCACCCCATGCTTACGCAAATTAATTTGCAAAACTTGAATGAAACCCAAATTGGCCGACAGTGCCCAGGGCTGTGAAATTTCTTGGTGGTTTCTTCTGCTTTAAAGTAGCTCATCAGAGTGTTCTGCTTTAGACAAAGCAAACCGTCCCCCAGGGAAAATACCATCGGTCTTAAAATTAGAACAAAGTTTGAATGAAGTAATAAATTCTACCCACATGCAAAAGGGCAACAAAAGATGGAATTTGGTAATGGGCTCCTTCTGCTAATGGACTCATGACACACAGCCGATGGTCCAACCAACAAGCTCCGCAGAGGGTCCAGTGCTCTCCCCATGTGGCCCCCCGCCACCCCTCAGCCTCTAACCTCATTCTAGCATCTCTGAAGCCAGCGAGGTAATTAATGGGAGGAAGTACTCAACGCTGCATGCACCACACCCGATCATTTCTAAAAGGATCAAAATTCTATAAACGACAGTTTCTGCATCTATAAGACGTATCTGGTGAAATGTGCATTTTCTTTTCAGAAGGTGTTTCTATTACGGTTAGTCTGAACATCATGTGATATTACAGTTGCTAGGGTAACTCCATTTTTTTAAAAGAGAACAACAGAGTAAATAAGCATGTAAATCGACTTTGGTGCTATGTAAATTCTAGTGAATCTGTTATCGTTACCTTGACGATGGGGAAAAAAAATAAAACAAACAAAAAAAACCCTGGCATTTATCTTCTCTGGTCCTGGTATGATTTGGTGTGAACACTTACAATGTATAAGGGACTCGTGTGGAAGTGCCCAAGGCTCTTTAGGCCCACGTGAAGCGATGCTGTCAAGGAGGCATGTTTAACAAGAGAGGCAGCCTGCACACGGTGGCTGGGTCCCCGAAAACCGGCGGGGAGTGGATGACTGTCTGGATGTTTCTCACCAGGTGTCTGTCTGTCCCGTGCCTTCCCGTAGGAAGCCCACTCTTACTGGGCTGGGGCTCCGGGGGTTCCGAAACCTTGTCAACCTTCTGGTCAGCCTGTCCTTCTGATGTCCCACCTCTGACCTGCCCAGAGCCTCCGTCATCACAGCGCTCCCAACAAAGCTCCCAGACGGCTCGTGCATTTACTGCGAGGCGACAGTTGCTAATGTGGCGCCTGTGAGTAAGTAGTGATGACTAGAAGTAAAGCTTGGTGACTATTTCTAAATATTTCCCACATTTCCCAGCTAGAGATTTGATAATCCCTCCACCAAGTTTCTGTTTTAGAATTGAGATTGGCAGAGGAGACCAGGGCTGGAAATGGTAAGTAAACTTGGAATAATTACTTGGAAGAATGAAGAAGGAAAAGACACTCAGATGGAAATCCCTTTGGAGGAAAGAGAGGCTTTTGTAAGAGAAGCATCAGTATTTCCATCAATAAAGGCAGTGAGATCTGAAACTGTATCAAAGGGAAAGATTTGTGATGAAGATACCAAACAGAAAACAGGCCGACCAACTGGCAGGATTTTGACTTGCCCCTCCTTTCTAGAAACCACGCTAAAAGCTCAGGCTGTGCTTTTAATGAATGAATACTTTGACTTGCTATGTAAAGTGCCTTAGAAAACTTATGAACTGAAATTATTAGTTCAAAGAGTATCTGTGATAGAAATTCCTGTAGGAGGAAAAAAAAAAAGGCTATGCCTTGAAAATTCAAATCTACAGCAAATTCTGCATTTATCAGGTGGGGCCTGGATGCTATGATTATGTGGATGGCTCAAAAAATATTACAAAGGGAAATTAAATGCAGTTTTGGTTTATCTTCCTATAAAGTGAGGCTGAGGACCTAGTGATGACTGTTTTCTTAATGGGACTGGGGGCTTTTATTAAGCCTCATAAAATATGATCACCTCTTCTTCACTCTGCAACTATCAATTTTCACATGAAATTGGGGTGCAATTTGCAATTTGTGTGTATATTTTAATACGTAGGGTTCTTCTTCTCTTCTCACCCACCCTCACCACCAAATAAAGCTTTTGCTCAATTTCTGTTATGCCTTATAATGGATGGAGTCTTGGAACTGAGGAACTTAAAACAAGAGGAGTCCAGAGCTAAAAGCAACAAGAAACAATGATGGCAGGACCTGGTAGAATTAGCCCTGTGGTTCCTCTCCATCCCTGAATGACAGGCAGAGAAATCGACAGCTAATTCAAGATCCATCAGGGCCGTATCGCCTTTCTATTGAAATGATGAGCTTAGAGAGCGAGCCGCAGATGAATGGCTGAGCGTTCGCGGGAGGTTGAGTGTCACGGCAGAAGTCAGTGTGGCGTTGCTGTCGGCCTCATCCAAGAGATGATGGGGGCCTTGCTGAAGGGGAACAGCAGGGTAGCACAGAAATGGAAGGTAAAGGAGGTTAATTTATGGAAATTATCCAGGTCATGTAACCAGTAGGACTTATCAAGCAGGGCTTTAAGAGAGGAGCAGTAATGGATGTAGAATCTGACTTTCAATAGGTCACGAGACAATGACAGTTACCAGGAGTCGGGCAACTTTTAGCAACAAAAGCTAACATTTCCAGGGCATTTGCTATGCACCAGGTCTGTGCAAAGGCGCAAGGCAATGGGGCAGCCCCTAGGAGCCCCATTTCACAGATAAGGAAATAGAGACTCAGAGAGTCTCGGCACACACTCAGTACGGGTCAGTGGGACCAGCTTCTATTGTGGGCACTGGAGAGACAGTTCCTGGGACTGTCTCTCAATATGAGGTCCTCCACAATATGAGGTCTCCATGAAAATATTTTCATTTCTGGGAATTGGGAGAAAAAATGAACTTTGCGATGAGAGAATGCGCTTCAGTAGTGGCANTGGGCACTGGAGAGACAGTTCCTGGGACTGTCTCTCAATATGAGGTCCTCCACAATATGAGGTCTCCATGAAAATATTTTCATTTCTGGGAATTGGGAGAAAAAATGAACTTCGCGATGAGAGAATGCGCTTCAGTAGTGGCAGTGTTAGGCGCTCGGTCATGTCCGACTCTGTGACCCCGTGGACTGCAGCCCACCAGGCTCCTCTGTCCATGGATTCTCCAGGGAAGAGCACTGGGGCGGACTGCCATTCCTTTCTCCAGGGGATCTTCCCGACCTAGGGCTTGAACTCAGGTCTCCTGCATTGTGGGCAAATTCTCTACTGTTTGAATCACCAGGGAAGCCCACTGTCTCAGTAGAGAATATGAGTATGCTCATCTNATCTTCCAGCAAGACAAATTCAATGAAGTAATGTGCCCTCCCCCCTCTCATCTCTTGTCACGCCCTCCCCATGCTTAACAGCGTTCCGGGGGCATTGACTGGGCATCCGCTGCCCAGAAGATAAGGACAAGATGCATCGTTAGGGGATGCGGGAGCCCTGTGCCTCCTTCTACAGCACTGTCTCCTGACCGCCTCCGGGTACCGCGTGGTTTGCGTTTTACAGTCCGCTCAGCAGAACTCTTCAGTTTCAAGCACAGATCATGTTGTCCAGCGTCTTAGTGTCTCTGGCTGTACCATCCTCTCTGTATGAAATGCTATCCACACTCCCCCTCAATCCTGTTTATCTGAAGCAAACCTAACATCTTCCAATACTCAGACTAAGCATCAGCTCCCTATGAGGCATTTTTTTTTTTGCNCTTAGTGTCTCTGGTTGAACCATCCTCTCTGTGTGAAATGCTATCCACACTCCCCCTCAATCCTGTTTATCTGAAGCAAACCTAACATCTTTCAATACTCAGACTAAGCATCAGCTCCCTATGAGGCATTTTTTTTTTGGTCCTTATCTCCTCCGTTCCCAACTAGGTCTGAACCTGTTTCTAACGCAGTGTTTGCTTTGAGTGTCTTTCTCCTCCCGCTCGACTCTAAGTAGATTCGACGCCTTGAGAGCCACATCTTAGTGACCTGAGTGCGCCTGGCGCTCAGCATCATGTCCTCATCAGGCATTTCCTGAAATTCTCTCCTCCTTGGTTCCTTTCATATCATTCTTTCCTATCTTTCCCCCCACCCATATAATCTTTCAGTTATATGGGAGTCGGCGGGATTAGGGTTGTAATATTTCCGTGTGGACACCATCATCTGGCACACGGAAGTACAGGACAGTTCTTTTCTTCCACAGACACTTACATTTTGTTCCGTTTTGCTTAGAGTGCATGGCCTCTTGAACTAGCTTTTGTTGGCTCGGTGTAGGTGTGGATAGATATACAAAATTTGAATAGGGGGCTTCCCTGGCGGTTAAGAAGCCACCTGCGAATGCAGGTGGGCCCAGGTTCGACCCCTGGTCCAGGACGATGCCACACGCCGCGGGGCAACTGAACACGCTCGGACTACACCTTCCCAGCCTGCTCCCTAGACCACGTGCCCTGGGACAGAGAAGCCGCCGCAGCGAGAGGCCTCTGTCCACAACTACGGGGTGGCTTCCGCTCGCCACAGCCAGACCCAGAGCAGCCACAAGCGGACGACGAGCCCTTAATTAATTTAGGAAATGTTGAGTAGAAGAACAGTAAAAACAACACAGGAGGCAGCAGGGCTGATGAAGACCGTGGTGAGCAGAGTTCTCGCACCCTCACCGGTGGCCACTGTTCCCACGAGAAAATGGGGCTCCTGGGGCCAGATTTCCTGACTCGAAGAGAAGCCAGACATTTAGAGCCGAATGTAGTAAGCCTTCTAATACTTGACTAAAATTTAATTACTGCTTAAAGTTCTGAGAAACACTGGAAACACGTCTGGAGTCAGTATTGTCTTGTGGGCTACAGCTTGTGACCCAGACAATCTACAACTTGCGGCTCTCCCCTTAGCCGATGGGTCACGTTGTCACGGTCTCCTGGGGCTAAGGCAGCATCTAACTGGACTCTCATTTAGATCCTACCCGCTCGCCCATTTCAGGGAGTGGAATGTGCAGAACTCCCCCAGACAACGGGCTTGCACACCCTTTGCAGTTTTTCCCGGGCCCAGGTCCTGAGTGAGTGAAGTCGTTTTCAGAATGAGAGCTCCTCCCAGTGGGAGGACGTTCAGCCTCAGTCCTCCCCTAGTCTTCAGTTGTCTCTCCAGATACCCTCTGCCCGTCCTGCACTTCTGTTCTCTGTCCTCCTTCGGTGCTTGGGAGGCTGACCCGAAATCAGGTCACCGGGATTCTGCACCCTCCACCTCCCGTGTCTTCCGGCTTCCCCGTTTGGGTTCATCCAAAGGAGATGATGGGCTGGTAGGGAAGACGGAGGCGGGAGTCTATGTTTCCCCGACTTTGGGGGCCAGGTGGCCGTGAATTCTGGGTCCCTCTACCTTAGGTGGCAGCTCCTGGGAGGCGGTCCGGTACGTGCAGCCTTACTGGGCTCCAGAAGCAGCCCTCTCCTCATGCCCCTTCAGCAAAGGCTCCTTTCTGTCAAGAGTTTCAGGTCACAGCAGCGTCTCTTGTTGGTTTAATAAAAACCACTCCCACCCCTGACAGTCTTCTCATTACTGAGTGGAGTACGTCAGGTGTCTCCTACCTCATAATGCTACAATAATACTGCACACCATTAATTATCCAAATGGACCATTTGGAGCAAGACAGCAAGGGCCTGGTTTGCACTGGAACCACTGGTGGGCTCACCAAATGCTTCTCCTGTAAGCGCTCAGTGAATATGTGCCAGAAAAAGGCATTAACCTCTATTTAACTCACTGAGAAACTAAAAAAAAATCAATACAGGTTCGAACACCTGTCTTAGAGAAACAAAAATCTAACACATATTAATTTTTTTTCCCATAACTTGCAATTCGGTAGTAGGCACATTTTATATAGAAAGTAAGGTTTATATACCATAAAGGGGCGGGGGGGGGTATGTGGAGGAGCTAAATGAATGTCAATAATGATCATGATGATAATCCAAGCAAAAGTGCTGAGCACATCATTCACCAAGTTGTATGAAGCAAAAGTGCTGAGCATATTATTCACCAAGTTGTATGCGGTGGGCCCAGGCACGCGATAGCATCCACCGTGGCTGCATGTGGAAGGTGGCGGTTTCTGACCCTCCAGGGAGAGAAGACCTACGTTTATGACTCTTAGCTCCACTTCACTACTCAGAGCAGAAACTGTTCAAGAGAAAAGGCGTTTACTTGCACCAAATCATACAGGGGAACAGTGCCTTAAAAACATTTACTGTGTTTGATTACTTACGTCATTCTCATTTCCAAACAAAACTGACATTTCCTTTGGGAACTATTTGTGCGCGTGTGTGTGCCCAGTCGCTTCAGTCGTGTTCAGCTCTTTGCTGTTTCGTACACTAGGACTTTGGGCTGTGGGGTGTGGAGTGTACCTCTTTTCAGGATCCTCGGAAAAATTCAGGGGCCTTCAAACGCTTGGAGATCTGACCAAACACGCGCTGGGTGTCTGCACTAGTCGCTCAGCCGTGTCTGACTGTGACCTTATGGACTGGAGCCCTCCAGATTCCTCTGCCCCTGGGCTTTCCCAGGTGAGAGTACTGGAGGGGTTATCATGCCTCCTCCAGGGGACCTTCCTGACCCAGGGATCAAACCCGCATCTTCTGCATTGCAGGTGGATCCTTCATCACTAAGCCACCAGGGAAGCCTAGGGAATTGTTTAATCCCCGTTAGATCTAGTCTGATAAGCCTCTTACTCAGGTTTCATACCCGGGCTTAGGTAGGGCCTGGAACCCCAGCTGGGGTGGTTTCATTCATGGTAAGTGGGCCATCTATACAGGCACCCTCTGCCATGTGAGGCCCGGAACCTCTTTCCACCAAGATATATTTATGTCTCCATTGCCTGAGGTGGGCTTACTTTGTCCAGTGCAATGGAACTGATCACAGTGCAGTTCTGACCAATAGAGGCCTTTAGAGGTTTTGCTCTCAGAACCCTGGCGCCGCCATGGGCCATGGGCCCTGTCTAGCTCAGCGTAGGATGTAACACCACGTGGGGAAGTGTCACTCTTCTGGAAGACTTGCAGGGGCTACCAGCTCTCAGCTTAAATTGCTCACCTGTAGGATCATGAACTAAAGAACTGTTTGGTTTTAAGCGACTAAATTCTTCTTTTTTTTTTTTTTAAATGTAGCAATAGCTAAGAGGAGGGCATAACAACCCACTCCAGTTTCCTTGCCTGGAGAATCCCCATGGACAGAGGAGCCTGGTGGGTTACAGTCCTTGGGGTCACAAAGAGTTGGACATGACCGAGCGACTAAGCCAGCGCAGCTCAGCAGTAACTAAGTGATCCCTTTCTCCTCCTGCCCTCAGTCTTTCCCAGCATCAGCATCTTTTCCAATGAGTTGGTTCTTCTCATCAGGTGACCAAAGTATTGAAGCTTCAGCTTAAGGAACAGTCCTACCAATGAATGTTCAGGATTGATGGAGAGAAAGGAGAGAGGAGTGGCAGAGGATGAGATGATTAGAAAGCATCACCGACCTCAATGGATCTGAGTTTGCACAAACTCCGGGAGAGAGTGGAGGACAGGGGAGTCTGGTGGGTTACAGTCCATGGGGTCTCAAAGAGTCGGACATGACTTAGTGAGTGAACACAGTTGAACACACTGGATACTCTGTAGTATCTGCCCATTGTGCAGAGAAGATAAGAAAACAAAGACATTTTTGGACTTTCAGTTCAGTTTCGGTGCCTAAATGGACTGTTCTACAACTTCTGCTCTCCAGACTCAGCGTGTCCTGGGGCTGGCCTGTCTCCAAGCTTGGTTGTTCAGTTTTTCCATCTATTCTGTGAATTGCTATTAATAGTAAACCCTCCAGGGGATTTCCTTTCTGTTTGGGTGACTGGGAGCCACTTTGGCTTCTAAGAACGCCAACAGCCTGATACACAACTGGATGCAGTCCTTGAAGACAGAGTCCAAGCAGGAGAGAGTCACGTGCAGCTGTCGGAGGAGATTCCTGGGGACAGGGGCCCCTTGCCTAGCGCTGTACACAGGCCACTGCCTGCTTCAGCTCTGCTGCAGAGCCGGTCGTACCCTCCGAGCTCTGAAAAACCCCAGACGGGAGACACCCAGCGCTCGCCTTGCTGCCTCCTCACGGGGCGTGTCCAGAGCAGCTGTTCTTCCCTCTCTTGTCGAGTTCCTCCCAAGCCAGCTGAGTTCTGAGGGCTGTTATCAGGCAGCACAATGTGTCCTGACCGTGTTATGGGAACTCTCATTTTTTAAGCAAAGTGTTCTGAGGAAAATGCTATTGAAATGATCTCTCCCAGACCCTCTCGCTCACGCTGCTCTCGTTACCTGGGGCACCCGCCCTCCGCTCCCCCACGCCTCTCCGCCTGTTCCTCTCTCAGCCCCGGACGCCTTCTCTGAGCAGCCTTTCCTCGCTGCCCAGGGCTGAGGCCGTCCTTCTGCAGGTCCTCACGGCCCCAGGAGCATCCCAGCGGACCGTAAACTCTGAACATTATGTTGTAAACGTCTGCTTCCTTGAATAACCTCCCTCTATTCTGTGAGCTTCCCGAGTTTCAGGACTTGTACATTTAAAAATCGTTTCAACCCTCCTCTCTCCCAATACCACTTGAAAGAATCAGATTAAAAGTGAAACCATAGGAGGAGATATTCTGGATCTAGACATCAACATCACACAAACTGAGTGATCTTGAGCTATTAACTCCTGAAACCCTTCCAGGCATTGGTGGGCCATTGGCCTGGCCCACCCTGGAGACCTGACTTGTTTGGGCTACATTAAATGATGACTTAATTGTTCAGTTGCCAAGTCATGCCTGACTCTTCTCGACCCTGTGGACTGCAGCACACCAGGCTTCCCTGTCCCTCACCATCTTCCGGAGTTTGCCCAAGTTCATGCCCATCGAATGGGTGATGCCAACTTTTAAATATTATTAGATTGTACATCTGTATCTCTAGCTTTTCTGCTTCTCTCAAAAGATCAGAAGGTTGGCCATCTGGGGTCTGTAGAGCAACAGCCATCTTGTTAGGGTTTGGGGTTGGGTGAGGGTTGAGGGTTAAGGTCAGGGTTTAGGGTGAGGGTCGAGGGTTAAGGTCAGGGTTTAGGGTGAGGGTCAAGGGTTAAGGTCAGGGTTTAGGGTGAGGGTTAAGGTCAGGGTTTAGGGTGAGGGTCGAGGGTTAAGGTCAGGGTTTAGGGTGAGGGTTGAGGGTTAGGGTTAGGGTCAGGGTTAGGGTTAGCTCCCATGAGCTCGAGTATGAGCTCTCAGTTTACTGCAGGTCACCTGTCTCGCCTCGCTGCTATAGTGGATTGATTTAATATGCTTTTAATACTTTACTACTGTCAAGAAAGGAAAAGAAGACACTGCCAATCAAATCGTGCGCACCAGTGAGCGGAGGCCGCATCCTGATCTCATGCGCTTTACGCAGGAAACAGCCTCCTGGCTCTTGGAACACAGTCCTTCATGTCTCAGAAGCTGGAGTTCGGATACCTTGGGCCAGACGAGGCTTCACATCTTTTACAGCCACCCTGTCCTCTAACTCCATTTAAACAGAAAATCACGTTTGCATTTGTTCCAATCTTCTGATACTAAATCTTACTTTATGAAAATATCAATTTCACGGTGAGTCTATTTGTGTTATGTTAGATCAGGTGTCTGTCCGTCCTTCTTTGTGTGTATCTTCTGCTTCATTTCACATTATTCTGAGGAAAAATCACCAACTGTCTCCATAATATTACCTATGACCAATATCAAAGTTATAACATAAACAGAAGGCAGCAGTTATTAGAAAAGCCACGTGATTACAGACGTCTTCATAGTGGGCCACAATACCTTATCTACAATTCCAAACTTCTCAGAGCTCTAAAACCAAATTTTCTTTTATCATAATTCATTTGGTAGAAAAATCAGACCTGAACTGATCTGTCATTTTAAAACTTAAAAAAGAAACGTCTCACCCAGTAATATGAATGTTTTAGCATGGAATGTCCTGTACAAGTTTAAGACGGCTTTCTCAGCCTTACTGAGAGTGTTACCCAATATCCGGTAAATGTACCACATTCTCTTTCTAAGATCTGAGAAGTTATGAATTTCAAAATGCATCTGCTTCAAGGACAAGGCAGTTTGTGAATGGGTGTAAATAAAGATGCCAGCCCTCCCAGCAGGAAAGGCTGCAGTCGAAAGTCAGATCAGGTTCCCCTCAGCTTCCCTGAGGCTTGGCAACACACATTATCTCTTTACTCAGTCCATTCTCGGTCCATCCGAGTGACCCTGTGCCAGTATAATTGGACACCGTCGCTGATGGGTGGGCTCCTCACACACCAGCTCCTAATGCTCTCTTTCGACTCCAACCACAGAGGAGAGAAATAATGATAGAAAAAGCACACCCCATGCTTCCTCTGCTTTAATAGGAACATGCTGTCAAGGGGGAGTGATATGATAAGGCCTTAAATAAATTAATACGCTAACAATGTGTTGAGAATGGGAAAGGTAACATTTAATAAGCATGTTAGGGTAATTAGTTAAGTCACTTGTCAATTAACTAGATTACCTAATAGCTAATTTGTCTCTCCCAGCAGCAGGCTTTGTGGAAAATCAGTCAAGGAAAACTTATGTTGAAAGGCTGGCCTTCCACACGAGTGTGCAGAAGTCCGATTCGAGTGTCTCTGCTGGCCTCGGGACTCCACAGACGAGCATCCTCATTCTCCTAATTGCTTTTAATGGAGATCTTTTTTCCTCTTTTCTGTTTCAAATTTTATTTTCCTCCTCCTTTTTTTTCTTCTTTCCTTCCTCCCCTCCCTACCTCCCCCCTCTCTCTTTTTTGTTTTTTGTCCCCCCCCCCCCCCTTTTTCTTTCTTTTTCTTCATGTCTGTAGTTGATTCGACCTCAGGTCAGAGGTCAGCAAATTTCTCCTGCAGAAAGCCGGCGGTAAACCTTTGAGAGTCTGTAGCGCAAGAGGCAAAAGTGAGGATATGGTGCAGGTACTCAGATAACAAGCAAGGAAACTAGTGTCCGCAAAATTTTTTCAACTATTTAAAATATGGAAAAATTATTCTTCGTTCACTGGCTGTACAAAGCAAACTGTGGGCTGGATTTGACTCCCTGGTCATAAATTACTGACCTTTGATTTGGGTCATCATTAAGTTGTTAATTTCCTAAATTAACATGATTACATTTGCAACCCAGAAGCTTCAAAAATCACAGGGCTTCCTCACCATGTTCATCCTTCACACTCCCAACCAGAGGCAAAGAGCACAGAGGCTCTGGAACCAAACCGCCTAGCTCAGAATCCCAGCTGTGCCCAGAAACGTGCAACCTTGGGTAAGTTACCTAAATTCTCTGGGCTTCAACAGCACCACCCCCAAAATAGAAGCACCCTTCCCATAGGACTGCCCTGAAGAGTGAAGTGGGTGTGCATGGCACGTAGCATCACGTCTGGCACAGAGACAGGACTACGTGAATGCCGGCTTGTTTTGAATACTTGGGTAGCACAGGGAGTAGAAGGGGGACACTCCTCTTGGGGAAAAAAAACAACAACCAGATAAGGAGGGTCTATCCTCCCAGCCCTGGAGATCCATTTGGTGGCAAACTTCATGCCAAAAGGAGCGAAACTGGAAGAAGATATTCTTGGGCATTTTCCGAGTGTGCTTATGCCAACAGGATGCCATAAATGTCTCTTCGGAGAAGGAACCTGCCAGTAGGTCTCACTTTGGCCCGAAGATTTCCTGGGATCCTCTGCTTTTGTTCAAATAGGTTTTTCCTGCCTCAGCGCTCCAACACTTCTGCTGCAAGCTGTACCCCACACAGCACAGTCTGTCTCCGTGCCCTACATAGCACGTGATGCGGAGAAGTACTGTGAAAGAGGTTTCCTGTTTCAGCTTCCTCACGGCCCGGGAGCTGTGGGGAAGTCTCTGGAGGACTCGCTTAGCATGCACACACGCAAACGGAACCGGGGCGGGACCGCGCCCGCACAGCCCCAGAGTCTGAACCGCCCCTGGCAGAAATCTCTCCCTTCCCTCGCCCTCTTTCTCCTGCTCCCTTTTGATGTTTCCTCTGTCTTTCAGCCTCTCCTTGACAGTAAGTGCAATCTCGCCGCACACAAGGTTCTTTGGAAAGCCCCCTTTTTAATGATCTGGCAGCCGCTAGACACAGAGAGGCCTTCCAGAAAAAATTTCAATCCCTCTTCCCACAGCTTCCTCAAGCCCCGGTGATAAATGACACCTCTCATTCTGTCACAGACGGGGAGCACAGACGGGACGGCAGTGATGTATGGCTCACCAGAACAGGAAATCAACTTAAAAACCCTGAAAGAGCTGACCGGGACATCGTCAGGGTCCTGCTCCAAAGGCCTCGCCTGAGAGACAGTCTGCAAGAGAGACTGAAAAAGTTTTAGTTTAGGAGGAAAAAAAAAAAAAAAAGGATGAGATCAAAGCAAGAAGGAGAAACACAAATCTGAAGAAGTTGGCATGCAGGAGAGCTGCGGTTAGCTCCGCCACTGGTTACTTCTTTGCGGTGCCCTGGGTATTAGCCAAATTTTCACCTACAGCTGGTGATTTATGGAAGAAGGGGTTGGCCCCGGCTCTGTGAGAATTCTATTTTCCTTCTGGAGCCACGGAAAAAAGTGAGTCAAGATTTGTTTGTCAAGCCTAAATTACCCCGTTTGACGCTGCCCCCAATGAAAAGCAATAAAATTCTCAGTGCCCCCAAGGGACTCCCTCCATACAAAGATTGTCCCCTGAAGATTAACAACCTTGCCTTTTTATGTTGATGGCAATCTCAGGAACGAGCAGGAGGTGGCTTCTTCTGCTTTATCTGTATTTTTTCCTATTTTGCATTACATTCCTCCCCTCCCCCACCTCCATGATCTCTACATCCTGAATGCAAAGACCTTTTCTTTTCCTTCTATTGAAAACCTCTGTGCTTCGGTCCACTTGCGGCTCGGATTTAAAAGGCAAACTCAGTCAGACTCTCTTCAAGTTGAATCTGAACACCTACTGGGTGTCAGGTCTGTAACCCAATCCGAGGGAAGCTAAGAAATAGATGTCTAAATTCTTTCTGCGCAAGACTTCTCACCCTCAGCACTGTTGACATTGAGGTCGGATACTTCTCCGCTGTGGGGCGGTCCTGTGCAGGGTGCTTGCTAACACCCCTGGACTCTCCCTACTAGATGCTAGCGTTATCCGCCCCCCAGCCCACCCCTCCCCGGCCTTTTGCTTAGTTGTGACAAAAAAAAAATGCCCCAGACAAGGCCAAATGTCTCTTGGGGAACAAGGATCCCCCTGTGGAGAAACACTGTTGTAGAAGTTTGAAATCAAAACTCCAAACAAAAATAAGACTCACGAGATCCTGTCTCTTATACACATCTCTCTTTTTTGTTTTTTGTCCCCCCCCCGACATTTTTCTTCTTTTTTAAAAATGTCTGTAGTTGATTCGACCTCAGGTCAGAGGTCAGCAAATTTCTCCTGCAGAAAGCCGGCGGTAAACCTTTGAGAGTCTGTAGCGCAAGAGGCAAAAGTGAGGATATGGTGCAGGTACTCAGATAACAAGCAAGGAAACTAGTGTCCGCAAAATTTTTTCAACTATTTAAAATATGGAAAAATTATTCTTCGTTCACTGGCTGTACAAAGCAAACTGTGGGCTGGATTTGACTCCCTGGTCATAAATTACTGACCTTTGATTTGGGTCATCATTAAGTTGTTAATTTCCTAAATTAACATGATTACATTTGCAACCCAGAAGCTTCAAAAATCACAGGGCTTCCTCACCATGTTCATCCTTCACACTCCCAACCAGAGGCAAAGAGCACAGAGGCTCTGGAACCAAACCGCCTAGCTCAGAATCCCAGCTGTGCCCAGAAACGTGCAACCTTGGGTAAGTTACCTAAATTCTCTGGGCTTCAACAGCACCACCCCCAAAATAGAAGCACCCTTCCCATAGGACTGCCCTGAAGAGTGAAGTGGGTGTGCATGGCACGTAGCATCACGTCTGGCACAGAGACAGGACTACGTGAATGCCGGCTTGTTTTGAATACTTGGGTAGCACAGGGAGTAGAAGGGGGACACTCCTCTTGGGGAAAAAAAACAACAACCAGATAAGGAGGGTCTATCCTCCCAGCCCTGGAGATCCATTTGGTGGCAAACTTCATGCCAAAAGGAGCGAAACTGGAAGAAGATATTCTTGGGCATTTTCCGAGTGTGCTTATGCCAACAGGATGCCATAAATGTCTCTTCGGAGAAGGAACCTGCCAGTAGGTCTCACTTTGGCCCGAAGATTTCCTGGGATCCTCTGCTTTTGTTCAAATAGGTTTTTCCTGCCTCAGCGCTCCAACACTTCTGCTGCAAGCTGTACCCCACACAGCACAGTCTGTCTCCGTGCCCTACATAGCACGTGATGCGGAGAAGTACTGTGAAAGAGGTTTCCTGTTTCAGCTTCCTCACGGCCCGGGAGCTGTGGGGAAGTCTCTGGAGGACTCGCTTAGCATGCACACACGCAAACGGAACCGGGGCGGGACCGCGCCCGCACAGCCCCAGAGTCTGAACCGCCCCTGGCAGAAATCTCTCCCTTCCCTCGCCCTCTTTCTCCTGCTCCCTTTTGATGTTTCCTCTGTCTTTCAGCCTCTCCTTGACAGTAAGTGCAATCTCGCCGCACACAAGGTTCTTTGGAAAGCCCCCTTTTTAATGATCTGGCAGCCGCTAGACACAGAGAGGCCTTCCAGAAAAAATTTCAATCCCTCTTCCCACAGCTTCCTCAAGCCCCGGTGATAAATGACACCTCTCATTCTGTCACAGACGGGGAGCACAGACGGGACGGCAGTGATGTATGGCTCACCAGAACAGGAAATCAACTTAAAAACCCTGAAAGAGCTGACCGGGACATCGTCAGGGTCCTGCTCCAAAGGCCTCGCCTGAGAGACAGTCTGCAAGAGAGACTGAAAAAGTTTTAGTTTAGGAGGAAAAAAAAAAAAAAAAGGATGAGATCAAAGCAAGAAGGAGAAACACAAATCTGAAGAAGTTGGCATGCAGGAGAGCTGCGGTTAGCTCCGCCACTGGTTACTTCTTTGCGGTGCCCTGGGTATTAGCCAAATTTTCACCTACAGCTGGTGATTTATGGAAGAAGGGGTTGGCCCCGGCTCTGTGAGAATTCTATTTTCCTTCTGGAGCCACGGAAAAAAGTGAGTCAAGATTTGTTTGTCAAGCCTAAATTACCCCGTTTGACGCTGCCCCCAATGAAAAGCAATAAAATTCTCAGTGCCCCCAAGGGACTCCCTCCATACAAAGATTGTCCCCTGAAGATTAACAACCTTGCCTTTTTATGTTGATGGCAATCTCAGGAACGAGCAGGAGGTGGCTTCTTCTGCTTTATCTGTATTTTTTCCTATTTTGCATTACATTCCTCCCCTCCCCCACCTCCATGATCTCTACATCCTGAATGCAAAGACCTTTTCTTTTCCTTCTATTGAAAACCTCTGTGCTTCGGTCCACTTGCGGCTCGGATTTAAAAGGCAAACTCAGTCAGACTCTCTTCAAGTTGAATCTGAACACCTACTGGGTGTCAGGTCTGTAACCCAATCCGAGGGAAGCTAAGAAATAGATGTCTAAATTCTTTCTGCGCAAGACTTCTCACCCTCAGCACTGTTGACATTGAGGTCGGATACTTCTCCGCTGTGGGGCGGTCCTGTGCAGGGTGCTTGCTAACACCCCTGGACTCTCCCTACTAGATGCTAGCGTTATCCGCCCCCCAGCCCACCCCTCCCCGGCCTTTTGCTTAGTTGTGACAATAAAAAAATGCCCCAGACAAGGCCAAATGTCTCTTGGGGAACAAGGGTCCCCCTGTGGAGAAACACTGTTGTAGAAGTTTGAAATCAAAACTCCAAAGAAAAATAAGACTCACGAGATCTATGGGGAAGAACTGAAGTTGGTAGGTGATTAAATACTAAATGCTATGACACAGAAGGCAAAAGCTGCAGGAATTTAGGGGGCTGCCAAAAGGGACATTTGTATTTACCAGGTTGTGCAAATACCTCTATTCAAGCTGCATAACAAAACCAAAATCTTGCCGAGCCAATAGATCTTTTGTGCAGGCCCTGTGCACAGATATGACTGAACTGGATATTATAAAACCATAGCAGGTTTGAAAAAAAACAGAAATCCTAGTTGTAGGCAAATCATATTAAAACATTAATTCGGTGGAGATGATAACCAACAATCAAAGAACATCTCTTTTCCAATGATATTCAGAAATTATATGTTTAAAATTTTGGTAATTAATAAACGATCACTTATTCAACAATATTATTAAACCTTTGTGAACATTTAAGGTTTTAACTTCGATCGAAGAAGGTAGGTTCAAAATACCTACTGTGTCTATGCCTTCCTTACAGATGACAAAGACAAAAATGCTAAGGTACAGATCTTCTAAATTCTAGTAGAGTTTATCGAACAATATTAAAAACATTCGTTGACCTACCCAACAAAACAGGGGATAAAGAGGAAGTTGAGCCCAATTTCTAGACACCATATATAATATCTCAGGCTCTCACCCATCCATTGTTGCCAACAGAGATCAGAGTTAATTTGGAAGATGCAGACATATTTATCCATGTGGAAAGCCAATAATGGGAATTACAGTGGAAGACATATATATATACACTGGGCTTCCCAGGTGGCACAGTGGTAAAGAACCCACCTGCCAATGCAGGAGATACAGGTTCCATCTCTGGGCTGGGAAAACTCCCTGGGGAAGGAAATGGCACCCGACTCCAGTGTTCTTGCCTGGAAAATCCCATGGACAGAGGAGCCTGGCCAGCTACAGTCAATGGGGTCACAAAGAGTTGGACACAATTGAGCAACTGAGCGTGTATATATATATGTGTGTGTGTGTGTGCATGTGTACACACACACACAGAGACACACAAAGCTAAACTTGATCAAAAAGAATAAAACCCAAAATTATATGATTGATACACTGGGCACAAAAACCCATCTTCACACACAAACGGAAAAAGCAAAGATCTCAAAGAATTAAGGAGAATTAGAGGCCACTGCAAAATGTAGCCTTTTCCATTAGTTAGAAAAACACCACAAATGCTTGATAAGTACTATTTAACCTGCAGAATTACAAGGTAGAGGATTTTGGCTGCCATTACTGTTACTGACAGGGACACTGAAACTACTCCACTAAGGATGCTAAGCGTGAGAGCGCCGCTCTTCCTTCCAGTCTCCCCGCCTCCCTGCAAGCCAGCCGGCGGCACGCGGTGTTCCTCCTACTGGGTTCTATCTTGGTCAACCTGAGACAGGCCTTCTTTGTTCACACGACACTGTCTTGCCTATCAGTGGGGCTCCTAATAAAATTTTATGCCGTTACAGGCCTTTTCTGTCTCAGGCTCACCTCCTGGTCTTGCATCATGTTGAGGGCAATTACACATTTATTTATTACACATCCCCAAATATAAAACCGCACAAACTATACCAAAGACAGCAGCTTTTCAATCATCCATCAAGATACACCAGTTTCAAAAGACAATCCTTGCACCACGTCCTGAAGGTCATTACTCACTCTCGAAAGCTCATTTCAAAGGGCTCCTTCATCTCTTGATAGCGTTAGAGAGCGTGTGCGCTAAAGTGCTGCTTGGGGATTTCAATAACTCCACGCTCCCTCTCTCCGAGCGTGATTAGTGGGCGGTGCGGGCACCAGTTTAGGCTGTGTCTACACAATGCCAAAACAGCCCGCGGAGAAATGAAACCGTCTATCACACAACTGGTGGACTGAGCTGCATGATGCAAACTCTGCGGACTCATCCCGCCCCAACCCCCGACTCCACTCCCCGACTCCACTCCCGTGCCTCACCCTGACTCCACACCCCCGACTCTACTCCCTCCACGCCCTCAATGCATTCACTATTTGACCTTGCTTTGAGTGTCTCAGAATGGATCTGTTTATCAGGCTGTCTTGGAAACGGATCGCAGAGATGACATGGTCTTTGCCCTTAGGCAGGGCTCAAACTCTGATCCCTTTACATGGGCTAGTCTCCCTGCCCACCACACCACACACAGCGCTCACACTTGTTCACCTGCCCAGCCCAACACGCTTGAACACCTGGATCTACCCTTTCCTGAAGCTTCAAGATCTCCTCATCTTTTTAGTTTTGTGAGCAATATGCTTTCCCCCCACTTTTAAGACTTTGCTTAAGCTAGACAGTACTCCAGGTGCTTTACAGGCAGCATGATCTCACTCAAGCAGTACAACATTGCTAGGAGGTGGAGTCACTCTCACACGCATCAGTTAGACTTTGATGGTGCCCTGTCCATATCTCTCGGGGTGGTGCTAGTGATAAAGAACCAGCCTGCTAATGCAGGAGGTGTGGGTTTGATCCCTGGATCAGAAAGATCCTCTGGAGAAGGAAATGGCAACCCACTCCAGTATTCTTGCCTGGAAAACCCCATGGACAGAAGAGCCTACCGGGTCCACCACAAAGAATCAGACATGACTGAGCGGCTGAACAAACAGTCCGTATTTCTTAGGCAAAGACCTCGCCGCAGGTGTGACTCCTCGGAAAGCCGATGCTCCTCTGACTGCGGGCAGTTGTCCAGTGCTGAGGGCATTTCCGGCTTGCACACAGAACAAGCTGGAGATGCTGGAGAGGAATGCCCGAGGCAGAAGTCCCGAGGCCATGGGAGACGGGGGTTTGGTGGAGAACTATCCCAGCACCCTTACCCTCAGCCTGAGATGCACATTGTGCGCTGGCCCCTGGCACCCCGGCAGCATCAGGCTCCAGGCGTCCATGGTGGTGGACTCTCGCTCACTCACATCTCGGTAGTGCCCATCTTCCCCCCGTCTCCCTCCTCCACCCGCCTCTGGTGGCTCCTAGGTTCAACAGCCAAATAATGTATTTGCACTCAAATTCTTGTCTCCAGGTCTCCTTCTGGAGGAACACAAACAAGACAGCCCATCTGTCCAGAGAAGAACACAAACGCAGAGGCTCTGAGTGCCTCGCCCAGGAAGAGAATCGCTCCGCTGTTCTCACACCAATACATGGAATTTCCACAGGGCCCTGGGCCCCCTCTCATCTCCTTCAAAGAAAAGCAAAGCTGCTTATAACTAACTGCTTGCACCATGTCCTACTCTGAGGAACCGTGGGAGAAATCCCTATGGGACTTGTCTTGAGACCCAAGCGTGAAACTTGGATGTGTGTATGTGCGGGTGGGTGGGTGTCACCCTCAGTCGTGTCCGACTCTGTGTGACCCCATGGACTGTAGCCCACCAGGTGCCTCTGTCCATGGGATTCTCCAGGCAAGGATACTGGAGTGGCTGGCCATTTCCTCCTCCAGGGGATCGATCTTCCCCACCCAGGGATTAAATTTGTGGTCCCTACCTGGGCAAGTGGGTTCTTTACCAGCTGAGCCACTGGCACAAATAATTTTCACTCTGCACTTAACCCCTCTAGGCTTTATCTATCAGGATGCTCAGGCCTAAATTTTTGCTTTGATTTTAGTTGCATACACCTCTGTGAAATTACATTTCTAATTAAATTTTATTGTTTTTATAATTTTAATTTTGCTATTTTTTTTCTTTCCTCTTCCTTTTTAAACCATTGTAACCTGTCTGAATTATGGTATGTTGACTCAACACTTTAAGGAGACAATTTTATAATAATCATGATATCATATATGTAACATGATAAATAATCATCAATAATATACAATAAATATATAATATATAAATTATACATGTAACATTTAACTTATCTGTTATACATTTAATACCATTTAGTACCATAGATCCTGAATCAATGTGTTTATCTGTATAACCTCATGACATGGGCACTAGAACCATTGTATTTGGTGCACAGATGAACAGCCAAACTGTGTGAGTGTCTCAGCTCCATGAATTATGAGTCATTAGACATTTTACTTAATATCTCTCTGCCTCAGTTTCCTCCCTGTTACAACAGGGAATAATAATAACATGCAGGGCCACTGAAGATTAAAGGAATGAAAATATATACAGTGATGAATTAGAACAGCAACTGGCATGTAGCAAGCATTATACCAGTGCTAGCTGCTGCTACTCCAGGGCGATACTAAATCCAGATTATTACAATTATTTCAGTGAAGATTACGTTTGCTAGGGTTATGGGCAGTTGGTCCCATAGAATATTAAGACCAAGCTTGCTGTCCAGCTGTCAGCTATAAACGGTGCCCTAAACTTTCCAGAAGTTTCTGTATAAGGAAACTGTGACTCTCTGGAAGATTCTGGGTGAGGATTCGGCCCCTCCTTGAGGCCTGTCAGGGGCTGTGAGTAAATGTGTCATGCGTCTTCCTTCCCACAGGCCCCCTGATAAATTCTGGCTTAAATGGTAGATGTGTTTTCAATTCTAATCATATTCACATATGCCTCATCTGGTAAACAGCACTTGTGCAAAAAATTGGATCGGGGAGAAAAAAACCCAAACACTTGTAAACGTTGCAAAGCAGTGGGTCACGTCAGCGCTGGATGGAAGCAACAGTTACCCAATGCGATCTGACACAGTTCAAGCGATGCAAAGTGACAAGACACCAGCAAGTAAGCAAAAAACACTCTATTTTTGGTCTAAATGCTCATTATCATTTTACATGCAAACGAGCTGATCCGTGATAGGACTGCATCGAACACTTCTCTTTGCGTCCTATTACTGCTGTGTGCTTGCGGATGGGCTTGGGGAACTTCTCAATCCTAGGCATGGCCTCTCTAGGGTTTTCTGAATTTTACTCTTCTGAAAATATTCTCTAATGGGGTAGGTCACAACCGTGACTGTTTTAGAACGGAGACTGTCAACGTAGAACAACTTTTCAAAAGGAAATGAAAGAAACAGACGCGGCAGGCTGTTGTTTGGAATGTGGTGGAGACATCGGAACCTTTGTTTCATTGCGGCCTGGCTCTGCTTCTCCTTCCTGGGGTACCAGACCCCACACTGACTCTGGGATATCCCACCATGCGCGCACGCTCAGCTGTGTCCCTCTCTTTGCCACCCCACAAACTGTAGCCTGCCAGGCTTCTCCGTCCATGGGATGTTCCGGGCAATACTGGAGTGGATTGTCATTTCCACCCGCAGGGGATCTTCCCAACCCAGGGGTTGAAACCAGCGTCTCCCTGCGTCTCCTGCACTGGCCTGTGGATTCTTACCACTGAGCCATCTGAGAATCCCAGAAGATCCCACTCCTTAGTCTTAATTTCACTTTTTACTTTCATGCATTGGAGAAGGAAATGGCAACCCACTCGTGTTCTTGCCTGGAGGATCACAGGGACGGGGGAGCCTGGTGGGCTGCCGTCTATGGGGTCGCAGAGAGTCAGACGCGACTGGGACGACTTAGCAGCAGCAGCCTTAATTCCAGCGCTGTAGGCGGGGCTCATCATGTGACTCAGGACTAGCCAATCAAAAACGAGCTTCTCTCTGACCACAGCGATTGGTTAAAGAGTCGCCATGTGACCCAATCAGAACCACTGAGGTGTAAGAAGGGCAGCGGGAGGCGTCGTTTTCTGCTGGCCACGAATCTGGAAGCTCTGAGGGGCTGCTGGGGCCACCACAGGGATGCTGAGGGCGGAGCTAAGACAGACAGAGGCAAGCATTCCAGAGTGGACCAGTTTATTTCACTCTGGGGCCCAAACCAGGCCCGAGGGCCGCTATGCCTGCAGTTTTATCGCATCCGCCAGTTGACTGTCTTTCGACTTTTTTCTCTTTCTTCAGACTAAAATCTCTGAAGGTGAGTGGCACCGGAAAGTCCACCGCTACAAAAGGTGCGCATGGGCCTAAAAGCATGGGGGTCTTGCGNATCTGGAAGCTCTGAGGGGCTGCTGGGGCCACCACAGGGATGCTGAGGGCGGAGCTAAGACAGACAGAGGCAAGCATTCCAAAGAGCGGACCAGAGTTTATTTCACTCTGGGGCCCAAACCAGGCCCGAGGGCCGCTATGCCTGTAGTTTTGTCGCATGCGCCAGTTGACTGTCTTTCGACTTTTTTCTCTTTCTTCAGACTAAAATCTCTGAAGGTGAGTGGCACCAGAAAGTCCACCGCTACAAAAGGTGCGCATGGGCCTAAAAGCATGGGGGTCTTGCAAGCAGACCCCGCTCCCACCTCAGCCACTCGTTTGTTATCCGGGGACGGAGGCGCAGCGCCCAGGTTTCCAGCCGGTGCCCCCGGCGGCCGTGGGAAGTGCCGCCTCAGCGTTCAGCTCCCGTCAACACTCTCCTGGATATGAGGTCCCGTGGCCTGCGCGCCCTCAGCTCCTATCAGCAGAAACACTTCATCACCCTGACACGCTGATACGCTAAATGAATAAGGGCGAAGCTCGGCGAGGTCGCCTAGAAGTTAACTGAAGGGATTACGAGGGACAGTAGACACACTTCAGCAGGGAGGGCCCTGATCAGTGCGGAAAACTCCGCAAACGGCGCTCAGGCTGGGCGCCCCTCAGCTGTGCACCCCACTACCGTCCTGACAGCCCAGTCCTAAACAGTTAAATATGAAACTGTCAACAAGGCCCCGTCTTAATAACCGAACTTGAGGCCTTTTATCCTGGAAGATTTATGAAGTAATTTTAAAGAGATCCAAGCAAACATCTGTCAATAAATTGAATGCCGGCTACAGGATTTACAAGCAAGACAAGAATTTCTCATTAAGTGCACATTAACACGGTGGGGATCATAAATAGAAGGAGGCCAGGATGCGAGCCTCTCAAGCTGTCATTAAAACACTGTCTAAGAACTAATGAGGAAGTGATGGAAGGACACTAACGACGTCTTGGGCTCCCAACCTTCGCCGGGGGAAACGGGCTACGCAGCACCAGAGGACGCTGGGGAGGCGGGGCGCTGGCTGGGGGCTTCAGCAGCTCATTCTGCTTTCTGCCCAGGACACGCAGGGCCCTGGATCTTGGGGACCCTGGAGGTGCCCCATGATTGGCTGACCTACCGTACCTAGAACCCCCATGATGGGTAACTTCAGATGGCTCCAAATGTGCGCATGCAGCAAATAAACCCATACTGTGGATTTCAGGTAGGGTGCTGTGCTACATGACACTTCCACAGTACAAAGGGGAACCTCTGGAAACTTCTCTCTGCCTGAAACATGCCTTTGACAGGCAGAGATAAAGCTTCATCACTGAAGGATGTGGCAAAAGACGGGTTGGGGAGAGATGAAGGTCCTGGTGGTCCACACCTTCCCCCAGCTCACCCTCTTCCGGGAGTCTTCTTAGCAAGCTTTGACCCCGTGGGTCTCTCTACACCTGCAGAGATGCAGAGATAAGAGCTACCACCAGTAGGTCAGGTGAACTGATTAGACTAGAAACCCACAAAAGTCAATGGGGAGTTAGCTTGCGTCATGAGGTAAGACAGTGGTATATTGCTGCGGAGTGGTCAGCGTGTGGAATTAAACCGGTAAGTCACTCAATGTGCGACTGAGGTCAGAGCCACTCTTTGTCGTGTGGTTTCCTTCATAACACATTATAGTGTGTCATATTATATTAAGACACTGTGGTATAATGTACTATTGGAACATACTGATGGTGCACATAGTATGTATGTATATATAATTCCTGTTTTCTTACTTTTGTCTGTCTCCTCACTTGAATTATTTATGAAGTCAAGAGCTGTTCCTGTTTTCTTCAGTGTTGTACACGCAGAGCTTAGAACAGTACCTGGCATAGCAGAGTAGGTACTTAATAAATATTTATGCTATGAATGAATGAATAAATGAATAAAGGACTAACTAGCAACTCCGAGATCCAGCTGGGTCAAAATATGCCCAGAGAAAAAGGAAATGCTTGAGTAAAAATGAAGAGGATGAGAGTGGATAAATTTTCTTTTCCCCCAAAAGTTTAAATGCTGAAAAACATGCAAAAAAGCTTCTGAAGGCAGCTATAGACAATAGGTAATGTCTAGTGTGGATCCCAAGAAAACAGCCAAGTGGATTAAGGACTGGACCTAGAGTTATCAAAGGAACCAAAAAAGAGAGGGCCAAGTTTTGCCCATGACATGTGTTATCATTAGGAATGTAAACATAATGATAAATTACTGTGAATTGTAATAACGCTTTTGAAGCCTGGCCATGTGCTAGCCACTCTTGCTAAGCCCTTTATCTGACACTAAAGGTTGCATTTTTGATCACTATGTACTTGCTGGCCAGGTACACAGAAGTAGATTGATTTGCATGGAAAGGACAATGGGAATTCAGGGAACGAAGGAAAGTATTCCGGGAAAGCACACGGTGCCACTGTTGGGGAGGGCCGGCAGCATGGTGAAACTTGACCAAAAGCAAGCCCTCGCTCTAAAGGCACCGCCCCCAGAAGCAGGCCGTCTGCTTTTCTCACCCCACCAAGCACAGTCCCTGTCTGCAAAGAAAAACTGAGAGTCTGACGACCCGATCGATGGAGTATTCAGATGCCACGTATTCAAGAAGCACCAGGGGCTGCCGTGTGCCAGGCCCTGTCCAAGAAGTGGGGGCTTCACCAGCAAAACAGACTCAGTCTCTGCTCCGGTGAAGCCAGGAGTCCGGGCAGCGGAAGCATGGAGAGCGAGCAGCTATAATGCGTCTAATGAGTGCCACACGCAGGACCGGTGCTGCTCCATCCTGTTCGCGAAGGGTAAACATCTGAGCAATTTAAAGAGGAAAAGGCAGATGCGGCAAGCAGCTTGAGAAACACCATCAGAACCCCTTTCTGAGACCCACTGAGCAGGGAGGATGGCGTGTTGAGCTTCCTTTCTTCTGGCAGACGAGTTGTGTGTGAGACCTCACTCTCTGACAGACACTCTCCCATTGCAGAAAGAGTCTGCCTTGATTCACCCAGCCATTTGTTTTTTCATTTGGGCAGTAATCAGATGAGCCCTTTTCTATGCACCATACCTGCCAGTGGCCAAGGGAGACGCAGGGCTTGCTGCAGACTTGGGAGATTCATTAGCTCTGGGGGTGGAGAAAGATGCTCTGATAGCCAGAATATTGAGAGCGAAAAGCTGCACCGCAGACTGCAGGAACACAGGCTTGGTGAGATCTGTCTGAGGCGCTTGGAGAAGAGCTCACAGGGCCTGGCACATGTGAACTGGGTTTTGAAGGTTGTGTAGAAGTCCACCAGGTAGAGAAACACAACCTAGACAAGGGGTTGGTATTTTGAGGGCTGAGAGGAGGAAGTACACAAATGTGAAAGCCTTCTGCTACTGCTAAGTCGCTTCAGTCGTGTCCGACTCTGTGTGACCCCATAGACGGCAGCCCACCAGGCTCCCCCGTCTCTGGGATTCTCCAGGCAAGAACACTGGAGTGGGTTGCCATTTCCTTCTCCAATGCATGAAAGTGAAAAGTGAAAGGGAAGTTGCTCAGTCGTGTCCGACTCTTCGCGACCACGAGGACCACAGCCTACCAGGCTCCTCTGTTGGAAAAACTGTGAAGAGTTTGATATTAATAAAAGTGAGAAGGAAGTTCTTGTTGAAGGATCTTGGTAGAGGGTTGGGAGAGGCAGGCATGAAGGCTGCTTTTTGGTACTTCGGGGGAACCATCATGGACATTATCTTTACTGATAGGTTGAGGAGTTTGGACTTTGAGTCTTTTCCAGTGTTCTTCAAGCTTCAGCCATTCGTATGTCATCGTCACTTTTTTTTTTTTTTGCCATAGCTAGTTATTGACTTGGGATTTGTTTTTTAACCATCCCACTTTAAAAAACACACACACATTTTATTTAATTTATTTTAAGAGGATGTTATAAGTCAACATCATGAATGAAAGTCAGGTTCACCATAAACAAGATGCAACTGTAAAAATAAA
Organism: Raphicerus campestris; assembly: GCA_006410735.1. Taxonomy (NCBI): domain Eukaryota; kingdom Metazoa; phylum Chordata; class Mammalia; order Artiodactyla; family Bovidae; genus Raphicerus; species Raphicerus campestris. Next base: position 1,630,092 of record SJYW01032312.1, on the reverse strand, counting down.
TATATAGCTATTTAAATAAAATGTATTCATTGCCTGCAATGCAAGAGACCTGGGTTTGATCCCTGGGTTGGGAAGATCCCCTGGAGAAGGGAAAGGCTATCCACTCCAGTATTCTGATCTGGAGAATTCCATGGACTAGAGAGTCACAAAGAGTCGGACATGACTGGGTGACTTTCACTTTCACTGGCATATTTTCCCCAAATCATCTCACACACACACTGCATTTCACATTGTTGGAACTCTGGGATTTACGGTACATGTGGTCAGATAAGAAGCAGGGATCTGAGGGGCGGGGCGCACAGAGCCTGCTGGGAGGCGATGCTACACACTGGAAGGGCAAGGCCTGGATGGAGTGCGGGCGGCGCGGGGAGAGAGGGACGATGCGAGTCATTTCAGAGGTCGGCCACACAGGATTTAGTGCCGACTAGACAGGGAAGAGCAGGGGGCTGGCAGTGATGACGGGCTGGACTCGGCTCCTTAATGGAGGGGCAGCCCCTGACAGCCATTTACAAGGTGATTCCATTTACATCAGTCATTCACAGAAGCTCAGGAACTGGAGCTCTTCAAGGCATCAAACACAGTCATGTAAGCTCCAGGAGCGGAATTCTTGATGACAGAGCCAGCAAGATCCTTCCTGAGGAAACTATTTACTCCATATACAGTGTTTAGGATGGAAAAAAAAGAAAGAAACAGGGCCACGTGCCCATCTGTGTGTGCTCAGCCGCAGATGCTGCGGAGACAGGGAAGGCAACTTGCTGCAAGCAGCTTTCCCTGAATTCTGCAAATCTAATTCTTTGATTCTTAGCTACTGAAGGGTTATTATCAATGGTAAAATTGAACAAATAATCACCAGAGCATAACTACCATGGGAAATTGAAGTAGGTAATTAGTTCACTTCACGTATTTTAATTTTTCCGAACCCCAAGCTCCATCCCCACACATTTGGTGGTGTGGGGCAGGCAGATGAGGGGAGAAATGCTCCCCAACACTCCCTTCTCCCACAAATAATCTCTACTATATTAATCAATTTCAGCAGGTAACTGATCATCTTTTCTTCATTTTGCTTCTGTACATAAGATTTGTGTATCTTCAGTTAACAAGAAAGAAGGGGGGGAAAATATCCTAGCAGCCTTTTAAATCAGTTAGAAAGAGGAAACAGGAGGGAAAGAATTCCAAACCTCTTTTCCCTCCTCTTTCTCTCAGCAGATTTTTTCATAGGATGGTGTAATGTATTGCCTTCCTTTGGGTAAAGCAATTTGCATGACTTAAAGGAGTGAAAGGAAACTTTAATACCTAGTTTTTCTAAGCTACTGTGAGAGGAGAAGGAACTTGGAGTGCTAATTAAAATCAAGAGCAGCACAGACTACTGGATGGCTGGGGGTGGGGAGAGGCTGGGGAGACAAAGGCTTTGGGGAACATCGGAGGTCCACCTGCTCTGGGTGTTACCTGAAGAGGTGCTTGCCTATAAAATAAAGGAATGAGTATCTACTGCTAGGGTTTTAGATGAGTTGATGAGCTATTGGATGTGAGTGTCCAGCTCGGTGCCTGGCATGTAGCAGGCAGCCAGCATGTGATGCATAGAGCTGTTGCCTTTTTTTTTTTCTTCCTGGTAGTTCATCTGCCAGGGCTTCCCAGGTGGCTAAGTGGTAAAGAATCCATATGCAGGAGACCGGGGTTCGATCCCTGGGTAGAGGAGATCCCCTGGAGGAAGAAATGGCAACCAGTATATTTCCCAGGATTCTCATCTGGGAAATCATCCCATGGACAGAGGAGCCTGGAGACTAGCCAGTCAGCAACAACATCAACAACAGCAGTTCATCTCCATTTAAACTCAAACTAATTTTAAGTTCCCCTAATGCCTAGCTCTCCCATCCCTTCATTTTTTTCAGTACTTATTTGGTAAACTTAAGCGCCGATACAAACTCTCTATCCAAACCTGAATACTAGAAATGGTGTCATAAGACAAGCATCCTTAAGTAGGAGCATTTCAAAGTCTTCCCTGTTGGGAGAGTGATCAACACCGTAGCACGTTCCACATGATGGAACGCTCCTCAGCATTAAGAAGGAACAATCTGATACACGTGAGAACTGGCATGATCACAAAGACGTTATGTATGAAAGAAGCCAGTCCCCAAAGGTTAATTACTGTAGAACTTTATCTGTGTACATTATCAGAGAGACACAGTACCGTGAAGGAGCGTGGCTCAGCGCGTGACAGGGCTGGAGGGAGGTGTGAGTACAGAGCGGGGAGGAGGGGGTTTCTGCAGTGATGGGACTGTTCCCTGTGCTGACTGTTGTGACCAGAACCCAAGTCATACATGAATTAAAGTTCACAGAACTGTACACCCCCGGGGAAAGTCCATTTTACCATATGATAGTCTAAAAAGAAGAATTAAAACACAGTGTTCATTCTTGGAAGATGCTTTCCAATTTAACACACAGACAAAACCAATCCAAAACAGAAAACAGGTCAACAACTCCTGTGTGTGTGTGTGTGTGTGTGCACCTGAGCAAGAAAAAGCTTGCAAATGTCACATTTAAGCTATATGAGTGCAGAGGTAAGTGTGACGTTTCCTCTAGGTTATTGGTTGGGATTATGGATCTGGCTGGGGTAGAAGTGCAGTGAGCCTGGAATGGGGCCAGGAACGGGGGAGTCAAGCATAAGAAGGGAATAGGTGACTAATCAAAATGGAAAAGCAACAGCTACAGTATATCTTGCTTAGGTAAAAATCAGGCCTCTATGCACAGGCATGAAGACAGGGTAGCCTCTGTGCCTCTGTGTATGTGTAAGTGTGGCCACTCGACTTCGTTAAGTAAGAAAAGCACATTTGAAGAAGTTTGTAGAGGGTGCATCTCATTCAGAAGACTCAGACAGGTGAGTTAAAACCCTGAGGAACATCAGCTCTTCCCCTTCAAAATTCCCGGCTGCCCTTACACAGGTTTGTAAGCAGGGAAAACAAAGTGTCAAACTGCCAGATAGTCTTTACGGAGGCATGCAATGCTCCCGGTAGAAAGAACATGGGAAATACTGAAGCGTCAGGAAGGGGGGAAAAAGGCCTCTTTGGTTCAAAACCTTTCCATTTAAAATCTCAACCTGGTTTGCTAATGTTAATTGGCAAATCCACCCAAACGCTCCTTTGCGGACAGTTTCAAAGAAATAAGAAGTTCCTCTGTTTTCCGAATAGAGGTGAGGAGAGCAGTGTGATGTCTTTATTGCTGGGCAGTCTGGGGTTTCCCAGGCACTTTTCTGTGACTTGCTCACTGTGCTCACACACTGACTTTGCCTGGTGAATCACACCCACTTTATGGACAGGGAAAGTGAGGCTCAGAGGAGGTGACTCTTATATGAGCAGAATGCCTTTCATTGTTCAAAGTATTTTCATGGGTGTCTGCTTCCAGATAGCATCAAGGACTGGCCCATGAAACACAAGGCCTAAATTCTTACAGAAATGGAAACAAATCTATCAAAGAATGCAAGGACAACATTCTTATAAAAGATCCTCCGAGGACAGACTGTCCAAATCTATTTGTTCTAGTAGACAAAGGGTTAGGCTAAATTGACCTTTCAATCCTGAATACACCCCACGGTCTGTGTCAGGAATGTTGATGAGGATAAATCAGGGACATAGAGTGTTACTGGCCCTGCAGCCATGGAGTCCACCAAGTTAGGACAACTTCCTCAATACTATATTTGGCAATATGATAGGATTTATTCGAATGTCTAGATGTTCAGTTGATTTTTATTGGTTTCCCTCAGAACATCAAATACACACAGACCTCAATATAAATAAAAATGTAAAATTACATTTTTTTCCAGGAAGGTAAAGTGAGGATTTGTTTAAGCAAGAATATGCTCTCAGAGGGAGAGCAGGCAGACAGGTGAGAAGCTCAGAATACACGTTTGTCAATAGCCCACCTCGTTCGAGCTCCACGTTCGGGCTGTGACCACCAGCCCACTTGCATCAGCTTGCTCTGCAGCAATCTGGCTTTCTTTGAGCAGAACTCAGGGTTGTGTTTTCCATGTGGCATGTCTACCAGCGTGGCAGACCACAAGGAAGAGACCCAAGTTGGGGAAAGAGCAGAACTGGCTCAGACCGGGAGCATTATCCTTATGGCTGACCATGGTGCGCTGAGTTATGGGAAAATGAGATTAATTACAGGAAGTGGAGACACATCAAAGGCAAGGAAGTGGCAGATCAGAGCTGCTGGCTGGAGGGACTGAGTCGGGAAACAAACGGAGGTCACGGCCGAGTCACCAGTGATGGAGGCTAATGCTGAGGGCTGTGAAGCCCAGCTGGACACAGCGAGGAGCCCGGGCTCTCGGGGACCCCTGGGTGGGTGCCGCTCAGGGAACCCGGGGGCCCGGCTTACCTCCTGGAAGAAGCCGAGGGCTAGGGAAGTGATGCAGCGNTGTGAAGCCCAGCTGGACACAGCGAGGAGCCCGGGCTCTCGGGGACCCCTGGGTGGGTGCCGCTCAGGGAACCCGGGGGCCCGGCTTACCTCCTGGAAGAAGCCGAGGGCTACGGAAGTGATGCAGCGAACGACAGGAACACCACAGCCTTTGCTTTAGTAGCATAAGGGAAAGGAAGGCGAGAAGGAAATAGACCCAGGGATGAGGAGTGGAAGGTGAGAGGTGGCAAGAGAAGGGAGGAAGGGTGGAAGGGACAGAGAAGAGAAACAGCGAATCAGAGATAAAATTAAAGCGGATTTCAGAGGTGCACTGGAGTGAACATTAAGTCCTGATAGATATTTTGTCAGGACAAGCTAATTAAACACGAATTTTGTAACAAAAGCAATTTACTGTTTAGTGGATTTGCTTCAAACACGCTGGGCTTGGCACAAGATAGCCAAGTACATAATGCCTGCTCCTGAAGAGCCGTGGGGCAAGCCTCGCGGTGTGGGCGTGGGTGAGGAGAGGGCCAGAGAG
>SJYW01032312.1:1606151-1618154 GCA_006410735.1 Raphicerus campestris | reverse complement strand
AGAGAGGCGGCTGGATAAGCAGAGCCAGCCACGCTGAGCTGGCTCGCCGCTGGGCCGACGTGTGAGAGCAAAGAGCAACTTAGGCTACAAGCGGCCCGCCGACGGTGCTCACTCTGTCCTGGGTGTGACTTTGCAAAACAGATGTGTCTCTTCACACTTCCAAATGACCGAAAACGTCATTCACTCCATTTCAGGACTTTGTACTTCCTGCCCGTCCTTCTGGGCACACTTTTCTCTTACATACTTGCGTGGCTGGCCCCACGAACGACTTGGTTCTCAGTTCAATCTAACCTTGTGTCCTCCTGGAATTATCCTCTAGTATGTAACCCCATTTGATATGCTTGACAGCATTAGCACTAGCTGATTATCTTAGCTATTCACCTACTTATTTATTGTCTGTCTCCCCTTGCTGGTAAGTAAGCATCCTGAGGACAAGTGTTTCTATCTTGTTCATTCCTAAACCCTCAGGTCCTGGAACAGACCTTGACATCCTGTGGGTGCCTGACCATCATTTGTTAGGTGGATAAACGACCTAGATTATCTTGTCTGCCTCCAAGTCCTTCTTGCTGAGGAGATGCCTCCTGTCACCTCCTGAAGGCGCTGATGCTTTGGCCTATGGGGCTTCCTGAGTATTTGGGACCATGTCTTTGTGTTGCCTCAAAATTCATGCACGGCAGTCCTGACCCTCAGTGGGATGGTGTAAAGAGATGGTGCCTTGGGAGGTACATTAGGTCATGAGGGTGGAGCACCCATGATGGGTTACAGCAGGACTTTCCCCATGTGTCCTATATAAAGAAACCAGGAAGGGAGTTCTCCCCAGGACTCAACCATGCTGGCATCTTGACTTGAACTTCCAGCCTCTAGACCGGTCAGGAAAATATAAACGTTTGTTGCTCACACCCTGCCTGTGGTGTTCTTGTTACAGCAGTCCAAACTAATCAGACACCAGTCTATTCAGTGGCGGGCTCCCAGGTGGCTCGGTAGTAAGAATCTGCTTGCCAATGTAGGAGACACGGGTTTGATACCCGGGTCAGGAAGATCCCATGGAGGAGGAAACGGCGACTCACTCCAGCACTCTTGCCTGGGAAGTCTCATGGACAGAAGAGCCTGGCGGGCCGCAGACCAGGTGCAGTCGGAGGACATGACTTAGCCGCTGAGCACCCACAGGTGCAGTCAGCGGCATCTCCAGCCTCCTCACTGGCATTCTTGGGAGAGCACTTAAAGCAAAAGGTGGTTTAGCATCTCTAAGGATGTGGCCCAGGGACCTGGGGGTGGTGCTGGAGCTCTCCAGACAGGAGCCTGGGCTGAAGTCACAGGCCACCTTGCCTGGCTTTCCAGCCACAGCCAGAGACGCTGGCTGCTCATTCTCCACTGGGAACAGACAGGAGAGATGCGCAGTGTCTCTGCCCTCCCAGCTGATGGCACGAAAGAGCCCAGCGTTCTCCTTCCTGCCCCAAGAGAGGAGGGGGTGATGATGAGGACCGCTGCGGCTTCTAGGAGCCAGGTCATAGCTCGGAGAGTGGGGAATCAGAAGACAGAGGAGCACGGACCGCCTTAAACCCCTCACCACGAGGCAGCTCTGAGTCACCTTTGCTCTTAGAGATACTGTAGACAGCAGAGAAGGGAGGGGGGACCCATCCACGACTGTGTGTGTGTGGGGGGTGTACTTCACACTCACCATTTTGATAAGAGCAATATCAGCTTGTGCTTCAAAGTCACGCATTCAGCCATTAGTCCATTCGTCCAACACTGATTGCCCATTTGCTTGTTTTCCCATCACGGGAAAGTCTTACACTGATCTTTGGCTTTCTCCTGCTAGGCTTTGGCATAACAAAACGGTGTGTGTTAAAGGCCCTCTATAAGGAATACATGCTTCCTGGAAGGTTAGTGATTCCTTCAGCAACATTTACGGCATGATTTCTCTGAGCCAGAAGCTGCCTGCAGAGGAGTGATAATGACAAGGAGATGATGCATAAACAAACAGCCTTGGCTCCTACTGGCTGGAGCCTCTACTGTGCCGGGACAGACTGGCCTCCGTTACCTAAGCAAATGGAGAAAGTACAATTGCAACTGGTAAGTGCAGCAAAGAAAAGGTGTTTGATCAAGGTGAGCTATCGTGAGGTGAGAGTGAAAGTGCTAGTCGCTCAGTCGTGTCCAACTCTTTGTGACCCACGGACTGTAGCCCACCAGGCTGCTCCATCCAGGGGATTCTCCAGGCAAGAACACTGGAATGAGTTGCCATTTCCTTCTCCAGGGGAATCTTCCCAACCCAGGGGTGGAATCTGGGTCTCCTGCATTACAGGCAGATTCTTTACCATCTGAGCCCCCATATTGTGAGGGTACTGGCCCATTCCAGGGGTTCCCTGAGCTCATGGAATTTTCTCAATGGTCCTACGAAGGAGGAGAAGTCAACCAGGAGAAGTCAGGGGATGGGGTCTGTGTCAAGCTACTGAGAGTGGCTTGTAGGACCCCCGGGACGACAGCTACAGGGACAGTATTCACAGTGCTCTTTGGTCAGACCCTGCCAGGGCTGCTGGTGATGGTCTGCATCTTGCTGGGTAAGCGGCACGCGCACTGTGGTGGAGTGGGGTCAGGGTGCAAGGCTGGGGTATTTCAGGGACTGGGAGACAGTGAGTGAGACGAGCAAGGAGAGTGAAGAGAGACCAGCGCATTCCAAAGAGGCGGGCAATGGGGAGCCCCTGCCATTTGTAAAGACGTTTATGCTGAAAAAAGGAAACTTCAGATTACACAAGGCAGGTTTCTGCTCGACGAGAACGGTTCGGCAGGGCCTCTGAGGTGAGGCGAACCCCCTGCCAACACGAGGGCGGCTGCTACGCCGCGCACTCATCCCTCCTTTATCATTTTGGAAACAAATGAAAATAACCACATGGTATGGAATGTGATCTCTTCAGGGCCCTGATCCATGGAAGAAGCCTCGAGGATCTCAAATGCTGAGGGGAAACCTTTCAAGGTTGGCATCACCACCTCCATGCTGTGGGTGAGAAGATGGAAGGCTCAGAAAGGCTGTGTGGCGGGCGGGCCCAGGGAGGAGGGAGAGTGGGCCCAGGCCGAATCCCCGCAGCGCCATGCCCTTCATCTGCCTGGCAGCGCCCCTTTGGGTTTCCCACGGTGAGGCCGCGGCCCCCACCCGCTCCCACGGTTAGTCGTCTTCTCCTCTCCTTCCCCGCGAACCTGTGCTTCTCTATGTGGAGCCCAAGGCCCTGTCTGGTGTGGCCCCGCCTCCCCGGCGGGACTCGTGGCCCATTAGGCCCCGCCCCGTGCCCCCCGCGCCCCTCCAGCCCCACCAGTGGTCGTTACACTTGCAGCTCTTTTGCCTGGAATGTCCTTCCCCTTCGCTCAGCTCTGATAACCTAATTAAAACACTTGTATCTCTTCCCCCTTGATTATTCGCGACTTCTTTGCCTGTTATGATTTTTTTTTCTGTCATGGAACCAACCAAACAGTACCTAAAATTAGAGTATATATTGATATTGATGATCTCACTCTCTCTTCTACAAGGTAAGGTCCATATGGGCAAAAGCCTCGCTTGTGTCCCCAAACACAGTATAAGGCTGGACACAGAGCGGGACTCCTGCAAGCACTCGTTGAATGTGTAAATGCAGGAATGAGTGGCAAAGCCAACACAGGGAGGGAGGGCATGAACCCCTCAGCAAAGTGCTGGGGGATCATGCTTCCTTCTGCAAGGAAGACAGCGTCACGTGTGAGACCCAGCCCAGACCCTCTCCTGCCTCTCAGAGCCAGACTCAGAAGTTGCTGGCCATGATTTGGAAACACCAGTGACTCTCAGTGAAACCTGTGCATTGCCCATGCTTCTGAAATCACTGCAGGCAAATAAATACACACCCCGGGCACTAGATCATTTAAGCAGAAGGCCGGAATAACGACATCTCTCTTTGACTGCCTCCACTCTGGGGCAGGGGGGCTTCAGTGAGAATGGGGTTTGTGAAAACTCCAGGGGCAACCTCCGTCTGGACAAGAGCAGTCTTGGGAGAGACCTAGAGTGAGTTTCCAGAGCCAACAAGTCGAGAAGCGTTCATGCTCATGTCCAGTGTGCGGACAGATTTTCTGCCACGCGGACAGGTGTGTCCAAGAAGTAAGTACGGTGTGACCAGATGGCGGCAGGAAGCGTATGGGCCGCTCCTCTGCTGTCTCCTCAGGACGCTGCACTGTTCATCCCATCGCATCTTCGCGCTTACCTGTGAGGGGTACTAGTCCTGCTTTAGTGATGAGATTATGTAATCTGTCTCAGGTTCAACAGCTAATAAAGTTCAAGGCCAGGTGTAAACACAGGTGCATTCTGGCTCTGGGATTGCCCCTTTATCTGATCCTCTGTGAGAACCTTGGGGTCCCCTGGGGGCTCAGTGGTAAAGAGTCCATCTGCAATGTGGGAGACCCAGGTTCAAGCCCTGTGGGTCAGGAAGATCCCCTGGAGAAGGGAACAGGAACCCATTCCAGGATTCTTGCCTAGAGAATCTCATGAACATAGGAGCCTGGTGGGCTACAGTTCATTGGGTTGCAGAGTCGGACAGGACTGAGCTCTCCATAGACCATATCTAGGTAAATCTGAATAGTCACAGAGATACTTTTGTAAGAGTCCTGGTTTCAGTGGGACCAACCAATCACATCACTGAAGAAATGTGATGGACTCCTATCCACCAGACATCGTGTTAGCTGTCAAAGAGCCGATGCTGAGTGAGAACAGTAATTCGTACCCTCCTAGACCAGTCTGTGGGATGCAGATGCCCAGGGGGAAATCGTCCTCTGTCACTTCAGTCATGTCTGATTCTTTGCAACCCCATGGACTGTAGCCCTCCAGCCTCCTCTGCCTATTGGATTCTCCAGGCAAGAATATTGGAGTGGGTTGGCATGCCCTCCTCCTCAATCCTGACCCAGGGATTGAACCATATTTCTTACATCTCTTGCATTGGCAGGCGGGTTCTTTACCTCTAGCACCGCCTGGGAAGCCCATAGGAGGAGGGAGGCAGCCTCATGCAAACACTAATACTAATCAATTTGTGATAAGAGGAGTAAGGAATTGGCAGGATTAACCTACTCTTGGGGATTGCCAGGTTTTGTAATTCTTCAAATACACACTCAAAGGCAATGCTAGGACACAATTTTTCTGGGTATTAGACCACATTCTGGGGGCAGAGGAATGTTTTATTNAATTGGCAGGATTAACCTACTCTTGGGGATTGCCAGGTTTTGTAATTCTTCAAATACACACTCAAAGGCAATGCTAGGACACAATTTTTCTGGGTATTAGACCACATTCTGGGGGCAGAGGAATGTTTTATTTGCCTCTTAGCTCTCCTGAATCTCTCTTCAGGACTTCTAAATAGTTCTATTTGCCAAGAGACTTATATTATCTGAGTGTAGCAAATACACGCGCAGCCCAGTCGGACACATGCCAGCAAACAGAACAGGCAGGCCACAATCAGGTAAAGTTTAGATACATGAGCGGCTTATAAATAAACATTTGATACACCAAACAGAGATAAACGAACAATAAATAAGTGGATTTAATATGGCTAGATACACAAAACTATTTCAGGGAGATAAACAGCAGCGGGGATAAAGGATAGCCAGGTGTACAGGGGNCACATCTCTAGCATCTCCTGCGTTGGCAGATGGCTTCTCTACCACTGAGTCGCCTGGGAAGTGTGACTGCCGTCTACTGTTCCTTTCAACCATCTCTGGGGAGGTCACAGGGCTAAGCATACACGCTCCGTCTCGCTTCCCTGCAGACACGGGCTAGAATGGCACTTCGCTGCCCCTGGAAGGAAGACGCATCCCCTTGGTTCACGTTCACATTCCAGAAAAAGCCTTAACGGCTGATGCACGTTTTCATTCTCTGTGGTGACAGTCGCCAAGCTTCAAGAGACGGCTGCGTTACAAGTCTGGGTCCGGGGAGAGAGTGGCAGGGGTCAGAGACAGGATTGTGACAGATACCTCTGCTACTTTAAGCCATAGAGACATAGAGATTTGGGAACTGTATGAGCAATACTGAGGCTGCTACTGATCGATACAGTCTCCAGGTTGAACTGTTCTTTGTAGTACACTTTTTGGAAAAATCATTGAATCTTAGTATATTCTGATGTTTGTTGAGTGAATGGATGGCTTTCCGCTGGCCAAACCCAACAGCTTAAGGTAAATACGGTACATAGATCTGCTGCTCCTTGCTCANTAGTACACTTTTTGGAAAAATCATTGAATCTTAGTATATTCTGATGTTTGTTGAGTGAATGGATGGCTTTCCGCTGGCCAAACCCAACAGCTTAAGGTAAATACGGTACATAGATCTGCTGCTCCTTGCTCAGCGAACCCTGCTGGACGATCCCCTTTTTGTCAAACTATCACCGGATTCCTTCTCTGCTTGGCCTCCTACTTTGCTCTGACTTTATCGCCTGCGTGGACCCCCCCTCCCCCCTTCCCCTTCCTTGTGCTCCTATTTCTCTTTCTTCTCCCTCTCACAGAGAGCTTTTTGGAACCCTCACAGATGTGGATGGCTTCTGAAATTGCAGCTTCGGTCTGCTCTTTTCTCCTCCACGGCTTCTTTTACCTGCAGCTGTACGGGATCTATTTTAGGTGGACAGGCATCTATTTAGATGTCTCCTTGCATCTCACTCAATATGCCAAAAATGGGATTCAACTTCATCTTCCAGAATCATCATTTCCCCGAGTCCCCACCTCCATCTGTGTCCTGGTGGTGCCACCAGCCCTCAAGCTCTTTCTGCTGCTTTATTTTAGGTTTTACATTGGCTTTAAAATGATTTTTTTTTTAAATTTAGTTTCATTGGTCCCCAAACTATCCTCTTTTGGCTTCACTGAAGTCTGTGTTCCCGTCTCCCACCGTCACACTTCCAGCACTGCGTACTTCATGTCCGAGCTGCTCCAACAGGTATCGACCTGCCTTCCTTGCTTATAGCATCGGTTTTTATATTTTTTATTATGTAACTAGATCCTTCTTATAGAACAATGATTCTCGAGTAGCATGCCACCCAGTATTGATTAATGCATAACCTGTTTTTATTCCTTTTAGATTTCTAGATTCAAACCCTCTCTCAGATGGAACGTTAAGTTCTGAAGATTATGCTACAAAGAAAGGCAGGACTGTGTTGAGTGTGAGCAGCCAAGTCGGACCGGAGCAAGTCGGGGACTCACTGGCAAAGGTATGGCCGTGGCGTGGGGAGAGGTTGGAGTGGGAGACGTGCACCTGGCTGTCCTCACTCCATGGGGTCCTGACTTACTGAGGGATAAGGCTACAGGGGTGGCAGCCCCCACTGCCTGGGGGAGTCAGGAAGCTAATGGGGTCAAGGGAAGGTGGCTTTTAAGTAAAGATGAACTTGGAGGTGCCCTGATTAAGGAAGGAATGCTGTCAACACCAGCGAGCTGTGGGCTCATGGGAGCATGGGTTGGGTACGGTGAGATGCTCCAATTTTCCAAAAGAAGCCACGAATAGAGATTTTGGTTACACAATTAAAATGTGGAAGGTTTTTTTTTTTTTTTGTAATACAGTGACATTACATCAGTGCATTTCTGTGGGCCAGATCCTGCTTGTGGGCTGTTGAGATCTTGGATCTCTAGGTCTAAAGAGATGAGAAGAGAGGGGAACCCAGGACAGGGTCCTTGGGAGCCGCGACATCCACGGGGTCACAGAGGAAGCGCAGAGGAAGCCCACGGTGCCCGAGAAGGAGGGGCCTGACGCCCAGCGGCCAAGCACAGACCAGGGGCACGTCTCTGGGAGCTGAACTTCTGTTTCCATCACCGTCAGTAACACAGCAGCAACGGCGGCCGTATCACCAGCAAGAGAGCCATTCTCTGACAAGGGAAGATGTCAACACCACTCCACTGTAAACTTGAAAATAAAAGGCAGCAAGAATCAGAGGACTTGGCCCACTGCCGCAGCTCGCTCAGGTGGGACGAGCTCAGAAGAGAGGTGAGTGGACAGATGACGCAATCACAGAGCCATCGGGCCAGCTGGGGCCGCCAAAGGCGANGGCAGCAAGAATCAGAGGACTTGGCCCACTGCCGCAGCTCGCTCAGGTGGGACGAGCTCAGAAGAGAGGTGAGTGGACAGATGACGCAATCACAGAGCCATCGGGCCGGCTGGGGCCGCCAAAGGCGAACCGAAAACAGTGGAGGATGAGCAGGGGCGAGGGGCCGGGAGAGACGGAGGGCTCTCAGAGAGCTTGGTGATGAAGGGCAGGAGAGCGCCGAGGCCGGCTGGCAAGAGATGCAAACGTACAGAGACAGACGGACAGGCAGAGGGTATGCAGCTGGACAGACACAGACCCTGCGGCATTGTTAGCGGCAGCGGATGAGCACGTCCTGCAGGCCGACGACCGGAGAGCTTTCTCTCTCCAGCTCGGCCAGTCTTCACGGAGCCCCGGGAGAAAGGCACTGCGTTTACACCCACTTTCAGATATGGCGGCTCAGTGGTAAGGAATCCGCCTGCCAAGGCAGGAGACGTGGGTTCGATCCCTGGGTCAGGAAGATCCCCTGGAGAAGGGAATGGACTCATTCAGGTATTGTTGCCTGGGAAATCCCAGGGGCAGAGGAGCCCGGTGGGCTACAGTCCATGGGGTCACAAAGAGTTGACAAACACTTTCACTTTAAGATGTGGAAACTGAGGCACAGAGCTGTGCTTATTCCTTTATTTAGTTATCTACTTACTTATAAAAAAGAGAGTTGAGAATGTGTGAATGGAGAGGGGAGAAGTTGGGAAAAGAGAGGGTGAGAATTCAGACGTCCTTGCAAGCTCCTCCAGTTGGAAAGAGACACCGCAAGACTCCAAATTCACATCATGAGTCTTTGGGGCGGGGAGGCGGGCGTCAAAATGGAGAGCTGCATTTTCCTCAGAGACTACAGGGAAAAAAGAGAAGGAAATCGATGGTATGAAATTATTGGCACACAGGGAAGCTGAAGGAAGAGACTTCCCAGCACCTTTGGTTTTGTTTCTGAAATAAATCACACTGGACACGGACGGGACTCTGTTACTCTCGAGGATGTGATACAGACTGTGGGCTGTGGGAGAACTTCAATTAATCATAAGACAGGTCTTGGATATCGAGGAGAGATTAATCATCTAGATATAAACCAAGAATGGATTATTTCATATCTTTGGGTTCTGCTCAAATATGTATACAACTCCACCAGAATACTGCAGCCATATGGAGTCCGTTCTGGTGCACCTGGTGAAGGAGGCTTCCCAAAAGAGATGCTCTGAGGTCATCGTCTCCACTGCTGATGCTTGGAGATGATTCTCAGGACGCATCGCCTGTCCGCGCTGCCCTTTGCTTGGCGAATAGCCCTGCCCTCTTCCAGCTGGGGTTGTAAACACCTAGTCCTCCCCCTCAAGGCGACTTGTTTTTAAGAGCTGTGGAATGCGGAGTAAGAGTAGATTCTTTCATTTAAAAAAGAAAATCCCTCCATGTGGATAATTTACATTATCCAGAAGGAGACAGAAAGCAGAGAGGACAGGAATCCTCCTACTCCCCTCACAAAACAGCAACAGTGTTTCCAGCCCAGGCACTCTCAGGCTCCCAGCGATAACAGGGAGATGCTGGACTCTTTGCTGGTTTATTCTGACATCGTGGTTCTCAAATGAGTAAGTGTAAACACAGTTGGGAGGCTTTTAGAAAGTCAGATGTTCAGGTCCCCCCACTAGAATTTCTAAGCCTGAGCCAACGCCTAAAAAATCTACATTTTAATCAAGCTCCCCAGGTGGACCTTAAATTATGTTTCTAAAAACACTCCTCCACATGTCCTGAGGAATAAGAACTTTTATCCTGAATTGTGCTTGTAGGAGGTGAAGAGCCAGGCTTTGAGAAATTAGTATTTGCAAAAGCCATGCTTTCCTTAACTGAAGGACACAGGAGACTTCAGGGGTCACTAGGAGAGGAGAGTTTTAAAAAGAGCCTTTCCCTTCGTGAAATTAGAAGCATTCAAACCAACAAATAATCGATGGGGGCGCCCTTCACACCAGAGATAAAGACACAGCTCACCCAGCCACGATCTGCTGGGAGGGTATGTGTGGTACATGCATGTGCGCACGCACGCACGCGCGCACACACACACACACACTTATACACACCGACATGAAGTACAGTTATACCAACTACTTGCCTCAACTTTTCAGCTGATTGCATTTTAGACCTGTCATTTGACTGGTCCAGAAAATGTAACCAAAGACGTATGCAACAAGGGAAGAATTCAAACCAGAAAAATTGCAGAGAAAGGAGACCCTCAGACTATGAGACACTAATAACAGCCCACATGGATCCCAGTAATACTCTTGCGCAGTAGATTCCACTGCTGTGTCCATTTTACAGGGGAAGAAATCGAGCACAGGTAGGTTGAAGTTACTCGGCCGAGGTCACATAGCCAGCATATAGAGGAGAAGGGACGGAACTCGTATAGCTCCCAAGCTCATGTTCTCAACCACAAAGATATATCGAAGGGTTCTGGAAATGAGTGTGGTGGGACTGGGTCTTGAAGAGACAGTGAATTTGGGCGGATGGCAACCAGTGGGCAGAGTGTCATGTCACTTGAGGATCTACAGTGCAGGTCCTGTTCAAGGCTTTAGTGACATCACAGGGGACAGAACTTACAAGGGAAAAGAAACAGGGAAGACCCCGGGAGACTCTGCTCCTGGGTTATTATAGAAAGTGGGAGAAAAGCAAATGGGGTTAGGATCAACGGGTGGTAAATGGATAGAGGAGATTAGATCAAGATCCTTGGGTACATGAGGGAGACAATTTTTCTGTATGCATCAGCGTTATCTTTAAAGTTATGGCTCTCAAGAGGCCCCTCGGGGGACATTTGGGAATATGTGGAGTCATTTTTGGCCGAAATAGCGGTGAGGGATGTTACTGGCATCTACTGAGTAGAGACCAGCATGAGCACGTGCTCAGAACCCCGTGGATTGTAGCCCGCCAGGCTCCTCTGTCCATGTGATTCTCTAGGCAAGAATCCTGGAATGGGTTCCTGTTCCCTTCTCCAGGGGATCTTCCTGACCCACAGGGGTTGAACCTGGGTCTCCCACGTTGCAGATGGAATGGGAATTTCATACCTTCCCCCAGCGGAATGGGATTTTCATACCTTCCCCCAGCGGATCTTCCCGACCCAGGAATCGAACACTTATCTCCTGTATCTCCTGCATTGCGGGCAGATTCTTTACTGCTGAGCCACCAGGGAAGCCCCAGGGATCCTCCAGTGCAGAGGACACCCCCCACCCCAAAGAACAGTCCAGCCCAGTTTGTCAGTGGTGTCAAGGCCGAGAAACTCTGCATCGGAGGCTTCTGAGCAGGAAGTGACAGGGCCAGAAGTGAACGGGAAAGGCAGGGCGCATCTTGTGAGGCCGAGCAATGGCCTGGTCCTCAAGAGCACACTCCGCGCCATTCCTCAGCTCTCGGGGTCTGCTTCATTAACTCGCTCTTCCTAGGGCAACTCTACTTTGACTATTGCGTCTTAGGACATAGAAATCTTTAACCAAATGTGACTTTGTCCTTTTGCATTAGAACATTATTATTCTGCTGGAGCCAAGAATTAACCTTTGTTTAATAGGAGCCCTTCCCTGGGGAGGAGCCTGGGCTTCCCTCTCCTTGAAGGAGTCTCTGCTGGGAAGGGTGGGATTCAACCTCACCCGAAACAGGCATGGAAACGCTAATAGGACCCGGCAACTGGAATTGCTCTGATGCTTTGCATATTTATGTTTGAGACCTTCGTATGAACTGTTACTTTAAAAAAGAAGGATCAGTTCATCTTTAAAAAGAGGTGATTGATCGCTGCCAGTTGGGCATTTCTTCATTCTTGGCTTCCTCTTAGCCTCTGTAATAAGTTCTTCACGAACACCAGTCTGCTATTAAAGAATGGTATTCATCATAAGCCAAGCAGAGAGAAGGCAAGATTTGATGGGCACAATACCATATTTCAATCCACAGCGTCCTTTTTGTTCAACTCGATCTGCCGCATCGCTAA
>SJYW01032312.1:1567343-1605543 GCA_006410735.1 Raphicerus campestris | reverse complement strand
ACCAGGGGCACGTCTCTGGGAGCTGAACTTCTGTTTCCATCACCGTCAGTAACACAGCAGCAACGGCGGCCGTATCACCAGCAAGAGAGCCATTCTCTGACAAGGGAAGATGTCAACACCACTCCACTGTAAACTTGAAAATAAAAGGCAGCAAGAATCAGAGGACTTGGCCCACTGCCGCAGCTCGCTCAGGTGGGACGAGCTCAGAAGAGAGGTGAGTGGACAGATGACGCAATCACAGAGCCATCGGGCCAGCTGGGGCCGCCAAAGGCGAACCGAAAACAGTGGAGGATGAGCAGGGGCGAGGGGCCGGGAGAGACGGAGGGCTCTCAGAGAGCTTGGTGATGAAGGGCAGGAGAGCGCCGAGGCCGGCTGGCAAGAGATGCAAACGTACAGAGACAGACGGACAGACAGAGGGTATGCAGCTGGACAGACACAGACCCTGCGGCATTGTTAGCGGCAGCGGATGAGCACGTCCTGCAGGCCGACGACCGGAGAGCTTTCTCTCTCCAGCTCGGCCAGTCTTCACGGAGCCCCGGGAGAAAGGCACTGCGTTTACACCCACTTTCAGATATGGCGGCTCAGTGGTAAGGAATCCGCCTGCCAAGGCAGGAGACGTGGGTTCGATCCCTGGGTCAGGAAGATCCCCTGGAGAAGGGAATGGACTCATTCAGGTATTGTTGCCTGGGAAATCCCAGGGGCAGAGGAGCCCGGTGGGCTACAGTCCATGGGGTCACAAAGAGTTGACAAACACTTTCACTTTAAGATGTGGAAACTGAGGCACAGAGCTGTGCTTATTCCTTTATTTAGTTATCTACTTACTTATAAAAAAGAGAGTTGAGAATGTGTGAATGGAGAGGGGAGAAGTTGGGAAAAGAGAGGGTGAGAATTCAGACGTCCTTGCAAGCTCCTCCAGTTGGAAAGAGACACCGCAAGACTCCAAATTCACATCATGAGTCTTTGGGGCGGGGAGGCGGGCGTCAAAATGGAGAGCTGCATTTTCCTCAGAGACTACAGGGAAAAAAGAGAAGGAAATCGATGGTATGAAATTATTGGCACACAGGGAAGCTGAAGGAAGAGACTTCCCAGCACCTTTGGTTTTGTTTCTGAAATAAATCACACTGGACACGGACGGGACTCTGTTACTCTCGAGGATGTGATACAGACTGTGGGCTGTGGGAGAACTTCAATTAATCATAAGACAGGTCTTGGATATCGAGGAGAGATTAATCATCTAGATATAAACCAAGAATGGATTATTTCATATCTTTGGGTTCTGCTCAAATATGTATACAACTCCACCAGAATACTGCAGCCATATGGAGTCCGTTCTGGGGCACCTGGTGACGGAGGCTTCCCAAAAGAGATGCTCTGAGGTCATCGTCTCCACTGCTGATGCTTGGAGATGATTCTCAGGACGCATCGCCTGTCCGCGCTGCCCTTTGCTTGGTGAATAGCCCTGCCCTCTTCCAGCTGGGGTTGTAAACACCTAGTCCTCCCCCTCAAGGCGACTTGTTTTTAAGAGCTGTGGAATGCGGAGTAAGAGTAGATTCTTTCATTTAAAAAAGAAAATCCCTCCATGTGGATAATTTACATTATCCAGAAGGAGACAGAAAGCAGAGAGGACAGGAATCCTCCTACTCCCCTCACAAAACAGCAACAGTGTTTCCAGCCCAGGCACTCTCAGGCTCCCAGCGATAACAGGGAGATGCTGGACTCTTTGCTGGTTTATTCTGAAATCGTGGTTCTCAAATGAGTAAGTGTAAACACAGTTGGGAGGCTTTTAGAAAGTCAGATGTTCAGGTCCCCCCACTAGAATTTCTAAGCCTGAGCCAACGCCTAAAAAATCTACATTTTAATCAAGCTCCCCAGGTGGACCTTAAATTATGTTTCTAAAAACACTCCTCCACATGTCCTGAGGAATAAGAACTTTTATCCTGAATTGTGCTTGTAGGAGGTGAAGAGCCAGGCTTTGAGAAATTAGTATTTGCAAAAGCCATGCTTTCCTTAACTGAAGGACACAGGAGACTTCAGGGGTCACTAGGAGAGGAGAGTTTTAAAAAGAGCCTTTCCCTTCGTGAAATTAGAAGCATTCAAACCAACAAATAATCGATGGCGGCGCCCTTCACACCAGAGATAAAGAGGACACAGCTCACCCAGCCACGATCTGCTGGGAGGGTATGTGTGGTACATGCATGTGCACACGCACGCACGCGCACACACACACACACACACACGCACGCACGCACACACACACTTATACACACAGATACACACCGACATGAAGTACAGTTATACCAACTATTTGCCTCAACTTTTCAGCTGATTGCATTTTAGACCTGTCATTTGACTGGTCCAGAAAATGTAACCAAAGACGTATGCAANACAACATTAAAAATGTTCTTGGGTGAAATATATTCCTCCACTCCTGTAACTGGTGTAAGTTCAAAGAGGCTTATAATGAAATCTTGCCCCATCCGTGTCCGCTCCTCAAGTTAACAATGAATATTAAAATCTAGGTGGCAAGAGCAGGATTCATCACAGGACATCAAAATCTGAACCCAAAAGGCCGTGCTACTGAGAGCAGATACTTCACACAAACAGCAAATACTCAGCCTGACTGTGCAGAGGTAAGGGGCAAGGCCTCGTCACACTTCCTGGAGGTCGGGTCAGTCTCCCTATGGGCCTGGAATCAGCAGCAGCAGAATGAAGTGAGATGATTTTTAACTAAGTTAGGAGGGGCGCTGCTAATTCAAGTCATTTGACAATTCCATCCCTGTTTCAAAAACCAGGGCGACTCACTCTGCTTTTTCTACAAATCTTGAACAAAATATTTTCCCCAAACAGCTTCTTCTTTGTTTCTGTATGACATTATGTCTTTCCTCTATAAAAGCAATCAGTGCACAGATATGTATGAGACCCTTGGCACATTTTAATTTTGTGAAAGATGCATCTACGAACTGTCCCCTGAACACACCAGCAGAGGTTGCTTTCGTTTTGTTTTAGGTGGCTCTCCTGTGTGCTGAGTAAAGAGGCCGAATCAGAAGATACTCTGCTTTGCTGAGATACAGACAAATCAAACCAACAAAAGACTCATGTTTCTCAATATACTCGGGAGGTATAATTCTTGCACAATAGTTTGCTTGTAGGCTACCTTTTCTACTCTTAAATACAGGAAATTAGATCTTCTACACCAGGGCTTTGAACTTCTTTTGTGCTTGACTCACCACAAGAAGCACATTTGATATTATGGGCCAACAGACGCATATGTTTATATGTATAAATAAACAGCTATTTTAAAAATAGCATTTCCCTTGCTATATGAAAGGTACTCAGATGTATTCTATTTTTTTTAACCCACAATATTGATTCCACTGATTGATCTTGATCCACAATTTGAAAAACAATGTTCTATCCTAAAATATATGAGCTGTTCAAAGCAAAACCCAAGAGGTATTCCTCATTCTAGCATAATGACTTTTTAACAGATTGATTAACACTGACTGGGGCGGGGGTCCCCTTATGAAGTAAGGGGATGATCTGAACAGGTTATTAGCTCCCAGGAACCAAGATTTAAAAACGCCAGTGCCGGCCCAGACATGTCTCAGTTAGGAAAGGGTAAGCGCCCCTTTAGCCTCACACTGGTGGTTTCCGCCGCAGGGATACGGATCAGTATTCGTGGTTTCAGCACAGCGGTTGCGTTTATTCCTTCCTTCCTCCCTTAGCGCTTCCCCTCCTTCCTGTCTTCCTTCTTTCTTTCTTCACTGGTTTCTTTTTGTTCTTTTTAAGTCAAGCTGTGTCTCCATGACGAAAGTCAAAAAAGAGCGTTAGTTGCCGGAATGTTTCCAAACGTCCTGACGCTTCGGCATCGCCAGCAGCCGTAGCGACTGTCCCCTTCCCCCGAGTCGCCGCTCACACAGCTGTTTTGGCCAGTTTCAGAGAGAGCTTCAGGTAGGGGAATTCTGATGATGTTTCTTGAGCTAAAGCTGAACACATATTGTCCATTATTTATCTAATATAGGAAATCATTTCCCATCAAAATGCAATTCTTGAGGGAAATTTCTCATTGCCTGGAAGGTTAGTTTCTGGAAAGTCGCCATAACACCATTAGATATTGAATAGAATTTGGGATAAAGTAGAGTCGTCTTGGAAAGCAGCCAAAAGACTTATTTATTGTTGCAAAAGATGCCTTCATGGGGCTATTCCAACAATGAGGGCAACTTTCTAATGAGGTTCTAAAAGAGGCCATTTTAAAACTGAAAATAAAATGGTAATAGCTTCAAAATAGTAATCAATATTCATATATCTGGTTCACACATTTGACTTTTACTTTTTCATGTAAGATGAAATACTTGAATCTCATCACAGATATGACCTTTACAGGAAATTCAATGGGAAAATATCTGAAACTCCATATTGTCAAAACAAATTGAAGCTCAATTCTGTACAAATTACAAAGTATATTAGCAAAAACAAACTGAAAAAAGAGAGATGATTACAATATGATTCAGCAGAAGATAATAAAGAAGAGAAAGAAAGTCAACTGAACTGTGCTATTGAACCTCTCGGGGTGAGATGCTGTGGTTTCCACAAACTCAGAAAATTTAAAACTCAAGAATGGAGAGATTGGGTTAAATGAAAGATCTGCCTTAATTGTAGACTTTGAACATCAAGAACACAGATATTTTAAAATGCAGAACATTTTCCTGGTTTCTACCAAGGAGAAAGATGAGGTATTAAAAGTCCTAAAGAACATTGGCTCTCCCCGATATTTGCAAGGCAGTAAGGAAAAAATTGAGGTAAGTGATAAGAAAAATCATCCCCTCCTTTTTTCATTATTAATGACCAAATATTATTAAATCAATAATTTGGGGAATGATCTGAATAGGTTATTAATTATCATGAATTATTAACCTAAAAGTTGATCAGAGCGATGAAAATAAGTCAAGTTAGTGTGGATCTCTGGATTTCTAATGAAATATCCCGTCATTGACAAAACATCTCTGTTAGGATTTTTGGAACATGAAAAAGCAGAGACCACAGATGTCCTTAAGGAAGAGAACAACAACATTCCTTGCTGAATTACAGGAAATTAAAAAAACAGATATCCAGGATCACAATAACGGGAGATTAAATAGACGAGGTAAACGCCGCCAATGGCTGTAGGGGGTGCCTTGCCCTCCTTGTCTGCCCCCAACTAATCCTGCCCCAATTGGTTCAGGAACCTCAAAAAATTGGGAAACAGCCATGGATTTGTCAATCCTGGGTGTGCCTCGGGTAAGGGGAGTTGGGCATAAAGCAATTAGCCAGTGGCTCTTGGCCAGGAGTGCTATCTGTTCCAATTACTCTGCCTTAAGCAAGGTGTGTGTGGAAGAGTCTTTTGTCCAGAGGTTATACAAGAAAAGGCAGTGGAATGTGATTTCGTTTAGAAGGTACGAGGAGAGAAGAGAGAAGGGCTGGGGACGGGGTCCCGAGCAGGCACAGAAGGTTGGAGGGGCTGGACCTTTTTGGGAAACCACCATTGTTATCCTTGGGAACGTGGACACAAACAGACCGTGGCTCCTGGCTGACAAGAGGCTGAGGGCAAACAGATGCTCCCTTGCTCTCTCTGTGTGTACCTTCTCCACACAAAAAGCATTAGCCTGTGGTAGGATTTCCCGATAGGAAAGTGACTCCATAATTGAAGAGTTTAATGACATGGACTTTTTTTTTTTTAACCATTTAGTGCAGTGTGAGCCCTGATGCTAATCCAGCAAAGAAAGTCACAGTCAGCATGGGGTTCAGACTTCTGTAGACTGGATAGGTGGGTCAGAATTCCGGCCGAGACCTGGAAAGCAGGAATGCGGGGGGCTTGGCTGTTTGCAGTGAGGTGGGGGACCCTCGAGGCAGGCTGCAAAAGTGTGTAGATGACTGGCCCCAGGATTGGAGTGTGAACACGAGCTTCATCGTTTACTGTCTGTGAGATCTCAAGCAAGGCACCTGATCTCTAGAGGGAGTCACAACATGCACTTCCAGAGGCGGCTGTGGGCTGCATTCTAATCACTGAATTTCCACGCCACGCACTGAGTGTTCATTCACTTGGCAAATACCGAGTGGGTTCCCTCTGGGTCCCTGCACTGTCCTCACAGAGAGATGTCTGCTGTCACGGCCTTTACAGACGAGTCATGGAAATAACAATGAATATGTGGACAAAAGCTGCACACGATAGCTTCAGGTGTTAAAGAGCTATGAGGATGAGACTCTGAGGCTGGGACACCACGTGATCCGAAGGGGCACGTTTTTTACTTCAGATGTGGAAGATTAGGAAAGGCTTCCTGCTAGGGATCAAGACTGAGCTGGAACTTGGAGAGCTGGAACGAGGGAGTGGGTGGATGATTCAAGACGAGAAAATTGCAAAAGTCAAGGCTCTCCGTAGACAGTGGGTGGTGACGATCATGGGCTTCTCGGGGGGCTCGATGGTGAAGAACTCGCCTGCAAGCAAGAGACGCGGGTTTGATCCCTGGGTCGGGAAGGTCCCCTGGAGGAGGGCGTGGCAACTCACCCCAGTATTCTTGCCTGGAGAATCCTGTGGACAGAGGAGCCTGGCGGGCTTCAGTCCATGGGGTCACAAAAGAGTCAACGATGAAGATGCTAACAATGATTATGATTTCTTAAATGATTAAAGCAGGAGTTGAGACACGCAAGACCAGCTCCTACGGAAAACTCGCCTTTGAGGAAAGCAGTTACGCCATTCACACTTGCCCTCCCTTGAAGGGCTTGCGCATTGCCTTCGAGNAGGAGTTGAGACACTCAAGACCAGCTCCTACGGAAAACTCGCCTTTGAGGAAAGCAGTTACGCCATTCACACTTGCCCTCCCTTGAAGGGCTTGCGCATTGCCTTCGAGTCCTCTCTCTTCCAGCTGGTGCTGAGTCCAGGGGCAGCATTTCACCCCTTCTTAGACTCCTTGGAGATGGGCTTGCCATGCATTTACCCCCTAAGACTAGAATTATTTGTACAAGTATGAGATGGCATTGGAGGCAGTCCAGGCACACAGGCGGAGACTCATTGGCAGTTAAATCATGCTAAGACATAACAGTAAGTAAATATGCCCAAAAAGGGGATTTTAGTCATCCAAGGACACAGAAAAACCACAACCCTGGCCTCAAAACTGCATTCCTCATATATCTTAACTCATGTTCTTATGCTATAGGGTAAACCAAATAAATCAAAAGCCTCTTGGGACAGATCGAGAATAAGCCTGCAATAAATTCCATTAAACTTACTTGTCAGTGCCTTGCCTGGAAACTTCACTTCTTTGGGAAATTAAAAAATATTATTGAATGCTGTGGCGATGTGGCAGGAATTGAGAAGGAAATTCTCTCCAGAATGTCTACCTAATTTTTGAGGAGGTTAAATAATTGGAGACAATTGAGTTTTGTGGAGATCCGTCACACGTTGGATTCAAATAGGATAAAAAGAACTTTCTTTTCTGCACGTGACACACTTACGATTTTATTAACCTAAAAGTGGTATGCAGCTGCTCATCTCTGTCTTCTTTAGTTCCTGAATTACTAATTGCTAACACAAGGCACAAAGCAAGCACTCAATAAATATTAGTTGAATAAATGAGAATGGATAAAATGGCTCAGAATCCTGTAAATTCATTATATGTGGTAACTATGGGTTTTTTTTTTTAGCATTTCCTGTGTTAAATGTTTGACATAGATTACCTAATTTATTGCCTTAAAAGTAGATTTTACTCTATTTTGCAGATGAGTGAGCTGAATCTGAGTGATGTTCGACAGTCAACCAGCATTTATTAAGCGCTGACTTTGTGCCAGGCACACATAGCTAGTCAGTAGCTATTCCGGCTTGTCTGACTGCAGAGTCTCTGCTCCTAACCACAATGTTCTGCTGGTTCTGAATGGATGATGCTGGAAGCCGAGTTTACCAGACTCTAAATCTGACGTAACTTCCCACCGATTCCCAGGAATAGCAATGTCAGGCGAACACGGGACTATGAAGGGCTCTCACGGTGCACCTTCACGTCGCCAGCAGTCTCCTGCTTCTGCATGTCCACGCACGTGCACCTACAAAGCATGGTCTGGTCTATGCTTTCCATTAAACCTAACAAGCATTTTCATTGCAACATGCAGGCCAAGCCTGAGAGCAGCGATTTTCCATCTGGTAACCAGACATTAGGACACATTTTAAGCAACTAACTGGTCACGCCGCATGGATCCCTTGGGCCAGATGGGAACTGGAGATAGCACAGGTGAACTGGGAGGCTTGAGACAGCGTTTCTGCAGGGAGGAAAAGGCCACGGAGATGAAGGCGCTCTGAATTTCTGCTTGCTCAGGACACTGGAGTTGCTGACAGCCATGTGGGTATTATACCAGGACCTGGCCAGACACCTCGACCTTCTTCTTGGTCAGATTGGGCAGCGCCCCCTTATTTCTATTGGGAAAAGGATGGGACCAGTTTGGGGGGAACCAAGCATAGCAAGAGAATTGTTACTGCCCGAGACAGTCAGGGATCTCGGCCATGGGCACTCGGGGCAATGTCTAGAAACATTTCTGGTTGACAGTGGGAGGCTGGGCGAGCATCTGGTGTGCTGAGCCTGAGAACACCACTACGCACGGCTCAGGACAGCCGCCCACAGGAGAGAGCCACACGGCTTCCCCCGCCCCCATGTCATAGTGTCAAGGTTAGCAGAGCAAACCTGGATTGAACGATGAAGGTGATGCTGATAATCATGACGACACAAATAGTTAAAACTCCTGTTTACTGAATGACCTCCTCAAGCCTGCCTCTAGTGTACTTCATTGTCTATTTAATTACCATTTAAATCACCATCACTATTTAAGTCTCATATTGACTCCCATACTGTTTATGAGGTTCTCAAGGCAAGAATACCGAAATGGTTTGCCATTCCTAATCTTCTCCGGCAAGGAGACCAAACCAGTCAATCTTAAGGGAAATCAACCCTGAATACCTTTTGGAATGACTGATGTTGAAGCTGAAGCTCCAATACTTTGGCCACCTGAGGCCAAGAGTGAATTCACTGGAAAACACCCTGATGCTGGGAAGGATTAAGGGCAGGAAGAGAAGGGGTGACAGAGAAGAGATGACTGGAAGGCATCACCGATTCAGTGGCCATGAATTGGAGCAAATCCAGGAGACAGTGAAGGACAGGGAAGCGTGGGGTGCAGCAGTCCACGGGGTCACAAAGAGTCAGACACAACTTAACGACTGAACAATAATTAACTCCCAATTGTTCTACAGAGGTAAGAAAACTCCAGACTCCTGAGATATTAAGCAACTTGCCCAAGGTCCAGGCCCAGAATGCACCAAAACTGGGATTCAAACCTGGAACTACCTGACCCCAGCTCACTTAAACCCGGGACCACACAGCCTGAGTCTGCTTCTGTGGCTAGGTTTGGGTGGATCACTCAGTTCTGAAACCTTCCACAAGAAGTGAAGACTGAATCCTCCGCTGAAAGTCTCCATCAGAGCCCCAGAAACTGTTCTCTCCCCTTTCATGCCTTTCCCTGGGGGATAAAGTAATCCCCCTTGGCTCACTGGCTCTCATACGATACCCGACACATGGAGATTCTCACCCTGGGGGCATTCTGGCTCCAAGGGGACATCTCTGAATGTCACAACTTGGGGTCGGGGGAGAGGGAAACATTGCTGAACGTCCAGGTTTGAATCCCTGGAATTTTGGCGCATCCTTGCTATGCGATCTTGGACAAGCTACTTAATAACTCAGACAGCAGAGAAGACCAGCTGAGAGAGGCCAGGGATGTTGCTGACAATTTTACATTGCACAGGAGAGACCCCACAGTACAGGTTTTGGCCCCAAATGTCAATGGCGCCCAGGCTGAGAAACCCTGAAGTAGCAGCAAGGTGGAAAGTCAGGAGCTGGCGAGAAAGCTAGCTTTTCATATGGTGGAGACTTCCTGTTGCTGTTTCCTATGCCATCCCTTAATTCTGCTTCAGGTCTTGTTTCGAGATCCCCACTCTGAGCCTGCGGAATTCTGCAGGGGCTAGAAGCTCCCCTGCATTACCAGGGATGACGTGGTCTAGACCTGACCTATCAGAGCAGCCTATTTATCTGGCCAAAGTGGTTGGCTGGGTCTGACACCAGCACCCTCAACCTGATGCCATAGGGTATTGACTGAAACTTCTAAGGGAAGCCAGATCCTTGAAGCTAGACTTAATCCGGGGGGCGATGAAGGTGGAGCTGCTGGGGGCCACCTGGTCACCATGAGGACAGAGACCGCCCCAATATGGAGCCAACACTGCAGAGGGGGGCCAGAGAAACACACAGAGGGAGCCAAGCACTTGTGGTTTAATTTGAGGCCTTGAACTAGCGATACCTAAAGTCAGCTATCCTGGACTTTTGACATACAAGCCAGTAAGCTGTCCAATTATTTAAGCCATTTGGAGTTGCATTTTTCTGCCCACTGCAACTGGAAGAGGCCCAGCTGATACCTTTTCCTTTGAGGTCTTGATAACACAAACGACTTTCATCGAAAAACAAAAATAAAGAGATGTCTGCAAATTCCTTTGCATTCTCTACAAGAGATTTCATAATGCAATATGTAAATCTGGGGAAAACTCTGGAAGGCAGAATTTTCCTGACAAAGAGATATCTAACAGAACAGCCACTGGCTATTCATAACACGAGAAGAAGCTGGCAGCCCTGAATTCTGGAAGTCAGGTACAGAGAGCTGTAGTTTCATCTATCTTGTCAAGAGTCTGGGTGCTGGGAGAGCAGCATTTCTGACGCCTGTTATAATGACATCCACGAGGCAGGTGTGCACGTCAAACTCTCAGCCGGCTCGTGCGCAGCGTTAGAAAGAGGATGCTGGCAGACGCACAGCGCTGGGGGGAGAAAGCCCGTGAACATGTTCGTGCAAAATGGGAGTTTCACTAGAAGGGTCTCCTAGGTGAAAAATGTCCTGCGGAAAGTCTGGAACCACGCAGAGGACCTTCACCCAGGCGCAGAGTCCAGGCGAGGTTCAGGAATGTCACGGCAATGACTCCCAAAGCACACGCCCGGAGTCACAAGCCAGGTGATCTTAGGGGGTCCTTGAGCAAGCGTATAAGCAATCTGAATAGTTATAAAATTGCTTTTAAAGAGGATGGAGATAAAAACATAACTACCACATGAAACAAGGAGTTCAGTGACTTTTATTGCTGAGTACAGGAGTCAGCAAATGTTTTCTGTAAAGAACCAAATAAAAATAATTTTAGATCTGTGAGCCAGCCAGTCTCTACTCAACTACTTAATTCTGTCCTTGCAGTGTGAAGGCATCCTTAGTGAGACAGTAATGAATGGGCATGGCTGTGTTCCAATCAAAATTTATTTACAAAAAAAAAAAAATTCAGGTGGTGCATAGATCCGGTTAAACTCATAAAGTAGGTTGAAGAGAGCTGAAAACTTGTGAACTCTGTATGGGATCCTATGCTTTCAGTGCTATTCATGAAGGTGATAATAAAAAATAATAATCACCCTCATCATCTTTGAGTCATTTATTCTTTATTTATATGTGCTTTTGGAATGTCTATATGTGCCAGAACACGGTACGAGACACTGATCGAATTGTGAGTAAGACAGGCACGGTGTGTCCCTGACTAATTTTGCTATGAGCTGTGAAAAAAAGGGTTATTGGTAGGTGAGGAGTGGGAGCGTCTCTGAGGCAGGAACACGCAAGGGAGCAAGTGAAGGAAGGAGCCAGTCTTGAGAAAGGCTGGGCCACTCGCATTCTCGAGAAGAGGAAACAGCGCGTGTGCCAGTTCTGAGGCCTGAAAGAGCTCCAAGCACCTCTTCAGGGTGACCGGAGCCCCACTGGGGAGGAAGGGACAGCGGGACGCACCTGCCGGGAGGGGAGCCACGATGGAGACGCGGGGGAGACGCGGGGCGCACAGGACGGCCTCTGGCAGAGGCCAGGCTGAGGCCAAGGCTGCTCTCACTTCGGGTCAGTGGACCGCGGGGCGCGGAACGAGCAAGTCTTCCCCCAACAAGCCCAGGAGCACAGCAACAAGAGCATCGGGCACGGGATGAGTCTTCCGCGCCAGGTCCCTGATGCTCTGAGCGTTACTCACTGGATTCTCCCAATAACCTGCTGGAGGGGGCTATGCTTGTTTCCCATTTACAAAAGTAGAGCCTGAAGACCCGAGAGGTGCAGGAAGACGACCAGGTTCCTATCGGTGGGAGAATCAAAGCCCTGACGTGGCCCAGGTTTTTGTGATTTCAAGGGCCAGGCTCTTACACTGAATAGCTTAGGGACCTGCAAACTATGGCCCAAGGACCAAATCTGGCCCTCGACTTGTTTTATAAATAAAGTTTTATGGAAAAACGGCTGCAGCCATTTGTTTACATAGTCTATAGCTGCTATCCAGTTGACTAACTGCTACAAAGGCCATAAGACCTGCAAAGCCAAAATTAGATACTACTAACTATGAGAGTGAAAAAGGTGGCTTAAAGCTCAACATTCAGAAAACGAAGATCATGGCATCCGGCCCCATCACTCCATGGGAAATGGATGGGGAAACAGTGTCAGACTTTATTTTGGGGGGCTCCAAAATCACTGCAGATGGTGACTGCAGCCATGAAATTAAAAGACGCTTACTCCTTGGAAGGAAAATTATGACCAACCTAGATAGTATATTCAAAAGCAGAGACATTGCTTTGCCAACAAAGGTCCATCTAGTCAAGGCTATGGTTTTACCAGTGGTCATGTATGGATGTGAGAGTTGGACTGTGAAGAAAGCTGAGCACCAAAGAATTGATGCTTTTGAACTGTGGTGTTGGAGAAGACTCTTGAGAGTCTCTTGGACTGCAAGGAGATACAACCAATCCATTCTAAAGGAGATCAGCCCTGGGATTTCTTTGGAAGGAATGATGCTAAAGCTGAAACTCCAGTACTTTGGCCACCTCATGAGAGGAGTTGACTCACTGGAAAAGACTCTGATGCTGGGAGGGATTGGGGGCAGGAGGAGAAGGAGATGACCGAAGATGAGATGGCTGGATGGTATCACTGACTTGATAGATATAAGTTTGAGTGAACTCTGGGAGTTGGTGATGGACAAGGAGGCCTGGCATGCTGCAATTCATGGGGTCGCAAAGAGTCGGACACGACTGAGCGACTGAACTGAACTGCTGCAAAGGCTGTAAGACCTGCAAAGCCAAAATTGGATACTATCTAACTCTCTATGAAAAAGCTTGCCAAACTCTGGTCTAAGCTACAAGCTTCCCTGGTGGCTCAGATGGTTAATAATCCACCTGCAATACAGGAGATCTGGGTTCAATCTATGGGTTGGGAAGAGCCCCTGGAGGAGGGCCTGGCAACCCACTCCAGTATTCTTGCCTGGAGAATCCCATGGACAGAGGAGCCTGGTGGGCTACAGTCCATGGGATCACAAAGAGCTGGACACGACTGAGCGACTAAGCACAACATGGCTCTAAAGTCTAAGGGCAGGAAGTCCTTTCTTGCTAGTAGACTGTCCAAAATGAAAGAGCTACGTCTAAAACACTTTTTCATCAGCTTTACTCCCCCAGAATATTTTCACCCCTACTTCCCAGATCCTTTTCCCATTCTGTTGTCATGCAGCATTTTATTTTGCCCTTAGGACTTAACTATGATTTTTTTAAAAAATACAGTGATATACAAATTACCACAAGGAGAGAAATATTTTAAAAAAGTTTTTCAGGAGGAACTAACGACATAGCACATGATCGTCTGTTCCTACAAGGGAACAGAGCTTCCTTTTCCCTGTGGTTAACGTCTGTCCTCCTGGGGACACCTTGTGTGCTCGGCTGTCCTGTGGGAGAGCTAGACTAGCAACCGCACACTTTCTCTGTCAAACAGATCAGAGTCAACAGCTAGCAGGGGGGTGCTAACAGACGACACGCATGTGGTGGCTGGAGCTAAGGTGGGGAGAGGGTCCTGGGCTTGAATTCTGGCTGAAACCTCAGGTGATGTTTTCTTAACTCAGTTTACACATCAACACAGTGAGAAGGATAACTGGCTTGGCTTCCAGTTCTATTAAGGTCCCTCCACATAGAATTAGAATTGACGTCAAAAGGCGCTCCCCTGGTGAACCAACAGAAGCACCATGTTTTAGAATACTCTCTGAACGTCAGCTACACTGCCATGAAGGGTTTTATCCACACTAGCTGGAAACCTCATGAAGAGTGCCTCATCTCCTCCTGGAAAGGGAGTTGTGATGTTTTTGCTTTTGCAGAAATTCAAGTTAAGGGAATGGATGGATCATCCAAAGACTGGGGTTGCTTAAATTATGATAAAATGAGAATATGGATGATTTCAGAAGTAGGCAAATGTTTTAAAATGACTTAAGTCATTTTCTGAGCAAAGCAACTTGAATCTGTGGCTCTGCTCATGAGAGAAAACTTGGGAGGAAGACGAACTTAAGACGCACGCCGGATGACACAGTTTCTCTCCGGGGTCTGGGTCTAGTACACCTCAGCATCTCTGCCCTGCCATCATCAATGCTGCCATTGGAGACACACCTCTTGTACTATTATTCTATCTTTAAATAAACTCAGTTCTTAAATAAATGTATTCAAACAGTAAATTTTATATCAGAACTGACAGTGAAAAGCTGGCAATAATAGCTACCAAATTGCTGGTTTGATTTGGCCCTCATTTTATATGAAAACTGCGCATTAAAATAAACACATTGCAATTAAATTGTTAAGAAG
This sequence comes from Raphicerus campestris, assembly GCA_006410735.1. Lineage (NCBI taxonomy): Eukaryota > Metazoa > Chordata > Mammalia > Artiodactyla > Bovidae > Raphicerus > Raphicerus campestris. Next base: position 1,590,829 of record SJYW01032312.1, on the reverse strand, counting down.
TTTATCCTCCGCTTAAAATGCCGCTGTATACTATCAGGGATTCACGTGTCTTCCAAAATACTCCCCTAAGGGGATATAAACAGTCACACATGTAAACATTTTATTTGATATAGTAAGCATTTTATTTGAATTAAATATTAAATGGTATGAAGCGTGCACGCGTGTTTTGTTATATGGAAACATGGCATGTTTAAAACAAATCAGCCAACAGAAAGCGGGGCGAGGCTGCAGCGGGACCCGAGCTGTTCGGAGGCTGAGGAGTGTACACACGGCATTAGTGACTCGTCACCTCCAAGAGAGGCTCGACAAAGCCTTTGTTTATTCTGCAAACCACGTCAGGATAACTGCTGCAAGTTAAGACGCCGAGGATGCCTCCTGAAGCGTACCTGTGTGTGTGGGCTTGGGGTCCCTGGGAAGCCAGGTGCTTCCACTCCTCCGGTCAGCCAAGGAAGTGGCATCCTGGTCTTACCCAGGTGCCCTCCATGCCAAGCCAAGGCCAGGTTCTTGACTGCACTTGGCTGCCTCAGTCCTGCCAGTCAGAAGGAAATCCTTGGTTGGTGTCAAACAGCAGCACACCTGCCTCCAGGGGCCACACCCCAGCTCCATCATCCCAAAGGGCAGAGTGGCCTGAGCGCTGCCCACCCTTCTCAGCCCTGCCCGGCACTTGCTGCCTCTACTGATCAGGAGGTTTCCTTNTCCTGCCAGTCAGAAGGAAATCCTTGTTTGGTGTCAAACAGCAGCACACCTGCCTCCAGGGGCCACATCCCAGCTCCATCATCCCACCAAGGGCAGAGTGGCCTGAGCGCTGCCCACCCTCCTCAGCCCCGCCCGGCACTTGCTGCCTCTACTGATCAGGAGGTTTCCTTCTTGCTCTTTATCTAGACAGCTTATTCTCATTCTCTGCGACTCATCTAAACGTCACCTTATCACAGATGACCCTTCATCCTATGATCTGGCGTGATATCTTTATAGCTTTCGTCTCTATCCAAAAATCATATGTATTTGTTTAAATGGTTAATCTCAGGTTCCTCAACTGGGCTGGGCATTCTTTAAAGGCAAAGCCTTTTAGTCCCTTAACGTAGGCACATCCCACTCCTGTGTCTTCAAGGACAATTAAAAAATATATATATATTTTTCAGTTCATACATAATACACTTATAAGCTTGCAGCTCTCCCCGTAGCGTAACCGTGAGAGAATGTAGTGGCGTCTACACTCAGCTGGTTTTGTGTACATGCGTGCTTTCTAGGGGGAAATGCATCTATCTTTTTACAAACAGCCTCTGAATCAAGCCCTTCAGTAAAATTTCTGTATGTTTTAATAATTTCTTTGCTGGTATAAATGCATTGTATTTGAAAAGTTATCCGGGGTATTATATAAAAGATTTGCTTGACCTTATGAAGTTAAGTCATAGTCACTGAATTTTAGGAAGGATTAAGGGTTAAGCTTAATCCTTGTGGTTTCCCTGGTGGCTTAGATGGTAAAGCGTCTGCCTGCAATGCGGGAGACTCGGGTTTGATTCCTGGGTCAGGAAGATCCCCTGGAGAAGGAAACGGCAATCCACTCCAGTATTCTTGCCTGAAGAATCCCATGGACGGAGTAGCCTGGTGGGCTACAGTCCATGGGGTCGCAAAGAGTCGGACACGACTGAGCGACTTTGGTAGGTAGGTAAGGGTTAAGCTTATAAAAAATATTAGATGTAAGTAAACTTCATATTGGCCAATAGCAAGAGGTAGTCTATGAACATCATAATTTGAATTAAGGATTAATGTTTAACATTTCCAAATTATGTTTTAAGTGTTTGGTAGGACTGGTTAAAAAAGTGTAGTTTCAATGTTTCTTTAAATTTCAAATAAAACTTATAGTTACAATGTTAAAAAAAATTATGTGCCATGCCAGGCATAGTGGCTGGCATGTAACAGATATTCCATAAAGGTTGTTGAATAAATGAACAGACTTATGAAGACTGACTTCCAAGCCCTGAGAAAAAAACTGGATTCATCACTTTCCATTATGGGGCAAAATCTTTATTTCCTTTTCAACTTACTTGCTTGCCTGGAATTTAAAAGAACTCTTTTTTCCCCTTTAAATCCCATTCTTAGGCCTGCCACTCGGGGGTTAAACAAGCTCACTTAATATTTTTTTCCGTGTGGGCTTTGCTTGGCCCCCATAGATGTGCCGCGTATGTTTTATGAGCTAACATTTATTTTAGACACTTTGGCCCACTGGACACGATCTTGTAAGCCTGAACTCTCAGCTGACACGCTGTTGAACATAATGGGGAGGTTTAAAAACGTATCCCCATGGAGGAGAGCGGATTGCAGGGTGCCAGGGCCAAGGAGAGTGGGCGGTGGAGCCACAGAGAGCTTCGTGCTCTCTCCCTGGTGGCCACAGCCCTCTTGCCATGACCTGCAGTTTCAAGAAGCCGTTCCTAAGCCAGGCGGAGGGTGCAAAACTGCCTAACTGCTGTGCTCGGGACGCAGCACTCCTGACAAGGCTGCAAGTGGATGGCAGCATTTCATAAGCAGAGCTGGACGCTCTGGTCTAGCTGAGTGGCAGCTGGGGAGTCTCCGAGTTGTGTGTGGAATTTTGGATGGAATCCATAGGCCCCAGAAATTCCAGAACACTCTTCCTCGGACAGGGTCCTCAATGATGGAAGCTAAAATGTTGCTGGGCATAAATACACTTTGAAAGAATGCCATACCTCAAAGCACAGGGGAATTCACCTGAGGAAAGGGAATTTTAGAGGTGCCTGAAAGCCACACAATCTCTGTTTAGATAGAAATCTTTCATAAACATCTTATTTAGCTATTCATTTTGCATTTTGGGGACAAAGTTGTCAGTCCCAACAGAACAAAGGCACTTAAAACTGGAGAGTTAACACGAGTAAGATGAAGGGTTAAAATTGGTATCCTCAATTCAATTCAAATCAAACATTCACTTAATGCCAATTCTTTGCTAGTGATTTAAGAACAGAGACAAACAGGCCTTATAAGGTCCTGAATTTTTCCTTCACAGGCTCAAAAAAATTAGTCACTGCACTTTCCTGTGGTCTGTCCAGCCCCGGCAGATTGTAAAGCATGAGAGTAGAAATGTGGCCTGTTCACTTCTAAATTCCCAGTCTAATCCAAAGCCTCGAACATAGGAAGTTTCCGGTGAAAACTTGAAATGAATCACAGTAAGCCCCAGTAGCCTTCCCTGGGGCCACAGTGGTAAAGAATCTGCCTGCCAATGGAGGAAACATGGGTTTGATCCCTGGGTCAGGAAGATCCCTGGAGTAGGAAATGGCAACCCCCTCTGGTATTCTTGCCGGGAGAATCTCATAGATAGAGGAGACTGGTGGGCTGCAGAGTCCACGGGGTTGCAAAGAGCAGGACACGACTGAGTGGCTGAGGAAAAGCAAGGCCCAGTGCCTGCCCTCAGGAAGCTCACTGTCAATAGGAAACAGGGAAGAGAACAGGGGGATCAGAGAGACAGGGGACGGGCCGAAAGCAGAACCATCCCCAGACCGTGCGAGACAAGAGGTGAAAACGCGATTCAGCGGGATGAGGTGGGGCTGCAAGACGCTTCCAAGGGGCATGAAGTCCAGATGAACTCCAAAAGGTGGTTCCAGACAGAGGGAACAGGTTGAGCAAAAGACTGAAGAGAGAGGCATTTTGTCCCTTGGAGCTTAATAGACCACAACTTACAAAAATAGCCTATTTCCAAAATGGCAGGTGCAAAGTCTTCCACCAAGCCAAATGGCAAAGGGATTTGCCTGTCCTCAGGTTAACGTAGCTAGAAGAGATAGGGACATGTAGCCGATCCTAAGATAATGTTACGGTCATTAAGATCTGCCAATCGTTGAATCAATAGACCTACTATTATACATTTCCCGCTAAATAACTAGAAGAAGCCAATAANGAGAAAGAAGACGCTGTAACCGATGGTGAAGTGTCCATTGTCACCACTTAGCTAACCGACCAGGGCTTCCCAGGTGGCTCAGATGGTAGAGAATCTATCTGTCCTTCAAGAAGCCTAGGCTCAATACCTGAGTCAAGAAGACCCCCTGGAAAAGGAAATGGCAACCCACTCCAGGATTCTTGCCTGGAGAATTCCATGGACTGAGGAGCCTGGCAGTGCATGGTGCATGGAGTCGCAAAGAGTTGGACGCGACTAAGTAACCGACACACACAGCCCACCCCCGGGAACAAGTGCAGAGCTGAATTCCTCGCACACGTGATGAAGCAGAAATTCTTGTTCCATTTCAGAGCAAAGCGAGCAGAGACCCAGAGGGACGACACAGCTTCCATTTGGCCTTAAAAATCTAGTAAATAGTAATTACTATTTATTGTAGAAAAAAATCAGTAATTTACGCTCTCAATAAATTGCTTTAGCAAAAGCTAAATATTTGTTCAAAAAGCCCTGCTTTTTGTTTTAGTTAAGGATATTTGCTTAAGAAGAGCTTGAACTGAGTTTGATTTTGATTTTAAAACACACAAGAGATGCTTATTTGATACGGGAAGGAAGGAGACGAAGGAAGGAATCAGTGAGAACAAAGGAATAAATAAAGAAGAACAAAGAAAAGGACCAATAAGTTTTAAAAAATTAAACATGAAATTGAGTCAATCTTGACCATAAACGCTCAGCTTTAAGCAGGATGCCCCTTATTAACCAACCTGGGTGTTTAGCCAACCAATTTGATATTATTGGTTTTGTGTGGACAATACCTCATTCAGCTTTTAGCTAATGACATATTTTTAGGTTGCGTCTCAGCATAACTAACGCAAAATAGTAAAAATCTCAGTGGAAAAGAAAAAAAACCCTAAAAGTCCATTTGACTGTCCAAATTGCCTTAAACACTCTTTAACACAATATAATTCCAACACAAAAATAATTCTTAGTTTCGTACAATTCTTCAAAAAGCAATTTAACCAATATACGAGCGCTACTGCCTGACCCCAGGGCCGGAAATTAAGCAGAACGTCTTTGGAGTGACTGTTCTGCGTCCCCCCGCTCCTGCTCCTGCGCTATCAGATTTTCACAGTTACAGGTGATATTATGACTTAGGGTCGCCTTGATTAATGTTTATTCCATGGCAGGCATTATGAGAAACACCTTACCTAGATCATCTTATTTAATTTTTAATAATGTTTTATTAATCTTTCTTAAATCAGGGAAGCCTAAAGAACAAATAATAGTAAGGAAAGCTTATGATTTCACCTGAGATAAATCAAAAGACATAAAAAACAAAAGTGAAAAAAAGGTAATAAATGCTTTACGGTTGAAAAATTCAGGTAGGCAAGAAAAGCTGCTATTAAAAAACCTTGAAACAACACCCCATTCTTTTGTCTAAAGAGTAACTGCAAACTGGATGCTTTTTCTTTTTTTCTGGAGGTTTTTATGATTCCTTCCAGTAGGAAAAAGAAACCAAACTCCATACTATCTCGTTTGATTTTAATCTTCATAATGATCTTATCAAGCAAGCACTATCGTTGTGGGCCAGTTTATAGATGAGGACCTGATTCTTCCGATCAGTTAAGTAATTTGCCCAATGTCTCACAAATAAAAAATGACAGGAACAGGATTTGAACCTGAACTTCTGACTCTGGAAGCTGTTTGTTCTTTTTATCAGGTACTCGTATAACAACTGACGGCCCTCTTTGGGTTTTCTAATATGGGGAGCCCTGAAAAGAAAGCAGATAAAGTGAACAGGGTGTCACCAACCGTGGTCATATGGACCTAACCAGTACACAGGTGAGGCTTCATAAACGAATGTCTCCTTGCCTAGGGAAGGTGATATTTGGGGTAAATATAATGTTGATAAGTGCATTTAGGGGCAGGCTGACAAACACAAAGGCTTACTGTGCAGTTAATTACCAGACTATTGCTCAAATTCCTCACTGTAAATGCAAGTGCACTGAGGAATTCAGCTGTGCGCCCGTATGCAACGGGGACTTGGGTGGGAAACGCGTTTGAGCTGTTGGTTTTACAGATGGAAGGGTAGGGAGCAGGCTGCGACGTTTTGCCCATCAGCTGGAACTGCAAGGAGCTCTGGCCTCTGAAATTCCTCTGCCTCTCCCGAGTTACCACCGCTGCCTATCGGATCTCTGGTCTTGCCTCAATCCAGCCTAGCACACCGTTTCTCATCTTTCTATCTGAGCAGAATTTGAAGTCTCGTGAAACCATCTGATACAACACTTAACAGGACTGGCACGGGCAGTTTCTTAGGAATTATCGCTTCGAGTTCTACCAGGCTTACATGATGGACTTGGCGGCTCCCGAGACCCAAAGCACAGGTTTTCCAACCCCCACCTGAGATCAACTCTTGCCAAAGAGACCCTTCAACATTTACATAGCTTATCATTCCCAACCTTGTTCCGTGTGCCCTTTGGAACTGCTATTTTGGGGGAAAGGCCGCTTATGAGGGGAGGAGAAGTCCTTTAAGAAGAGCTCTAAAAAATGAGTTAGTCCAGCTAACACAGCGTTTTCCAAAAATAATGTACTTTTGCTAAAAGTGTGAAATTAACATCAAATGAAGATCTCTTAAGAAGCTCTAAGATTGAGATGACTATCTTAGAGGCATATAGTAGGTACTTGATGCAATCAGCGTGTTCTACACAGGTAATTACTTTTACTACTAACGGTGCCTCCCACTCAGTGAGAAAGATAAGAAGCTCCAACTCGACTTAATCACGAGGATGCTTCATTACTGCGCTACCACCTACTGGGTAAAACAATTCGCTTGTTCTATTCAGCAGCTCTCACAAATGAGAAAAATTTATTAACTTGTGAACAGAATGGGACGTATTTGTTATGCACAAAGGAGATTACCTACTTGATTTTAAAAATACACAGAGGACTCGGATAGGTGTGTGGACCATCTTGAAATAAGATCTTTCTGGAAAAGTTTTGTTTTTATAATGTTGAAGCTGGTTTGCAATGACTGTCCACTTCAAGGTGCCTGGAGACCTTTTAGAGCTGTTAGGGAGGTGAGAGAAGATGGTAGTAGGTAAGAGGGTGATGGAATTAGACAAACGTGGAGTGACCTTGGGTGACCTTGGGTGAGTCATTTACCTTCTCTTTTTCTTCTTTTGTGTGGAATAAGGAATAAGCACAATATCTGCTCCATTCTGACTTAAAGTCAGTTGTGCTGTAAGGCATATGTGCATTTCTAAAAGGAATCAGGCTATTCCAAATTACACTATAAATCCACAGAGCTTGTGGGGAAGAAAAACGGACTTCGGAGCACAATGCTTATGTCAGTAACAAATAATAAAAAAAAGAGGCAACTAATAAGAATGATGGCACTTCTTTACACATCAAATGGTTAAAAAATGAGTAAACACTATAATAAATGTGCCATTTTATCTTGAAAAAGGTTTACAGAAGTGCATGCTAGCAGCGTTACAGCCGTGAGTTATTGTGAAGCGGTGGCCGGTGGGTAATCTGAAATCGAGTAGGAAGTTGTAACACCAGACTTGGATGGGTGTGGCTTGTAACATACCTGGTTAGTTGGCAGGCGGTCCATGTTCAAGGTGGGCCCATGTCTGCCTTTTATGCGTCTCTCTGTGGCTATACCGAGCGGCTCAGCAGTAAAGAATCTGCCTGCCAACTCAGGAGACGCGGGTTCCATCCCTGAGTCAGGAAGATCCCCTGGAGAAGGAAATGGCAACCCACTCCAGGATTCTGGCCTGGGAAATCCTGTGGGCAGAGGAGCCTGGTGGGTAACAGCCCATGGGGTCGCAGAAGAGTTGGACACGACTTGGTGCCTAACGACAGCAACAACGTGGCTTGAGCAGAAGTGTGCGGTTCTCTGTGTCAATCAGATGAAGCCACACACTCCTTACGATGCTCAAATGTATCAATCATGTGGGAACAAATTCCTATTTTCAGAAGCATTAAAGCAGAACAGACTGTATTATTATAAGGATTACGGAAGTTGATGCTGTAAAGACACAGTAGGACTCACAAGGTGTCACTACCCTTGATGTTTCTGGCCACCTCGGTTAAACCGGAGTGGGGTTCAACCCCCAAATCGTAGTGGGCACATTTAGCCGGGTGGCCAATCTCTTTGCTGCTCTAGATCAGCAGAAATGGTATGATGCTGAAGGGCTCTCCTCCAGCGTCAGGAGGTCACGGCTGTCGAGTGTAGCTTTGTCCTTGCCTACAACAATACCATTTCCTGTAAAGAGTTTAAGAACAAAGTCGGGAAATGCCATCCTCTTCCCTCAGTAGAAGTTGAAAATTATTCTGTAAGAAGCAAGAATTTAGCTGCCCCCGGGGGGAAAGATTGGTGTTACTACTCACAATGTTTGATTAACCCTGGAGAAGGGCAGGCCAGTTTTTCTCCAGAGCCTTTTAGTAAGAACACGTCACACCTACACCAGGTCTCTGTACGTCTGGCTCTATAAGAGTATTCATTTGCTTAAGACTAAAATTGTTCTATGCAATTGCTTTTCAAGCCTCGACGCTTCTTATCAAATTAGGTAAGCAGAACAAGTTTGGAAATGCAGTCAGATTTCCAGTAAAGTAGGCAGTAAGTTTTCACCGGAAAGCCCCAACTAGACAAGACTGCATAACCTAAGGGTTGACCTGGGCTTTGGAACCAGACCAGCTAGAGTCAGGACCCCTTCACAGCTGTGCGTTCTTGGACACGTGACCTTGGTGGGCCTGGGCTCTCCCTTCTGTAACAAGGGGTTAATACAACTCTCTGGGTGCTCCTGCGAGAATGCAGTGAGAGACTGCAGGTAGGGGGTTAGGCAGAGCTCAGGGCGCAGAGTCAGCTCTCAGCAAGTGGGTTTTTTTATTTATATCTTTATCATAACTTTCTCCCAGTGTGGGCCTGGTTGATATCCTCACAGGTAGGTATCCGGCATGAGATCGAGCCATTTGCGATAGTACCTGGCACCTACCAAACTTGGCAGCTGAACACTTAGAGATCTTGCACCCCAGATATCTCCTTTTTGAGTCCTGAATACGCGGGATTATTCTGTCGACCACAGCATGGCCGTCTGTCAGCCCACGGGCGACGGCCACACTGCTATGCTCCCTTCTTACCTCCCGTGTCTTCATCCGCCCACCCGATCTGGCTTCTCCTCCCATGCGTCTGCTGAGGATGCTTTTGCCAAGTTCACCCCAGAGCTCCATGTTGCTGCGTCCAGTGGGTGCCTTGCCTGCTCGCGCCTTCTGAGCTCCTGGCAGGATTTCTGCTCCTTCCCTCTTGAAACACTATTCTCTTTGTCTCCTACCTGCAAAGCCAACCTGTCTTGATTTCCTTCTAACCTTCTGAAGGTTCCTTCCCTGTATTTTGGTGGGTTCTTTCTCCTTCAGCCCTTTAAAGACTGGCCTTCCTCTGGGTTTTTATAATTTCTCCCTCGACAAGCTGGCACACTGCGAGGGCATCCATCATAGCCTGTTGGCTGGGATGTTCAAGCTGATATAACTGAGTAGCAAGCTGAGAGTGTAGTGAGCACGTGCCGGTGTTCTCCACAGCTCTTCAGCATCTCACAACTATCTCACACTTAGTGGTTTGCCCCTCTGNCTTGTATAAGTTTTGTCCCAAAATCTTCATTTGTAGGAGACACAAGTCAGAAGCATGCTATCAATTAGGTTGTACACTCAGCAGATGGAGGGAGACCTATGATGTAATTAAAACCTCAATCAATGACCCTTAAAAAGTGTGTGAATAGCTGGAGACTGAGGGCTTCATATTAAAAAGCAGGGACATTGCCTACAAAGGTCTCTAGTCAAGGCTATGGTTTTTCCAGTGGTCATGTATGGAAGTGAGAGTTAGACTGTGAAAAAAGCTGATTGCCGAAGAATTGATGCTTTCTACCTGTGGTGCTGAAGAAGACTCTCGAAGTCCCTTGGACTGCAAGGAGATCCAACCAATCCATCCTAAAGGAAATCAGTCCTGAATATTCATTGGAAGAACTGGTGCTGAAGCTGAAACTCCAATACTTTGGCCACCTGATGCGAAGAGCTGACTCGTTTGAAAAGACCCTGATGCTGGGAAAGACTGAAGGTAGGGGGAGAAGGGGATGACAGAGGATGAGATGGTTGGATGGCATCACCGACTCAATGGATATGAGATTGAGTAAACTCTGGGAGTTGGTGATGGACAAGGAGGCCTGGCATGCTGCAGTCCAGATATCTTCCAAATTAGCCAGTGGCTACTCCGAGGGGTATTTCCAAGGGATCTTTCAACTCCCCAGGCCAAGCCCAACCTGCACGGGTCCTACTTGAGTGTAGAGCTTTCTCAATACAAATAATTGCTTACAAAGGTGGTTGGCTCATGCCAGTCCCTGGGCAGTCTCTGTAGCCATTTATGAATTACCCATCCTGTATCCTTGAGTGTGATTACTGAGTCTTTAGTTTGGACATTTGGCTCACTAGAATGTGAGCTTCTTGATGAATCCCTCAGTTCAGTTTTTGGAGAAGGCAATGGCAACCCACTCCAGTACTTTTGCCTGGAAAATTCCATGGACGGAGGAGCCTGGTGGGCTGCAGTCCATGGGGTCACTAAGAGTCAGGCACGACTGANAAAAAAAGAGGCAACTAATAAGAATGATGGCACTTCTTTACACATCAAATGGTTAAAAAATGAGTAAACACTATAATAAATGTGCCATTTTATCTTGAAAAAGGTTTACAGAAGTGCATGCTAGCAGCGTTACAGCCGTGAGTTATTGTGAAGCGGTGGCCGGTGGGTAATCTGAAATCGAGTAGGAAGTTGTAACACCAGACTTGGATGGGTGTGGCTTGTAACATACCTGGTTAGTTGGCAGGTGGTCCATGTTCAAGGTGGGCCCATGTCTGCCTTTTATGCGTCTCTCTGTGGCTATACCGAGCGGCTCAGCAGTAAAGAATCTGCCTGCCAACTCAGGAGACGCGGGTTCCATCCCTGAGTCAGGAAGATCCCCTGGAGAAGGAAATGGCAACCCACTCCAGGATTCTGGCCTGGGAAATCCTGTGGGCAGAGGAGCCTGGTGGGTAACAGCCCATGGGGTCGCAGAAGAGTTGGACACGACTTGGTGCCTAACGACAGCAACAACGTGGCTTGAGCAGAAGTGTGCGGTTCTCTGTGTCAATCAGATGAAGCCACACACTCCTTACGATGCTCAAATGTATCAATCATGTGGGAACAAATTCCTATTTTCAGAAGCATTAAAGCAGAACAGACTGTATTATTATAAGGATTACGGAAGTTGATGCTGTAAAGACACAGTAGGACTCACAAGGTGTCACTACCCTTGATGTTTCTGGCCACCTCGGTTAAACCGGAGTGGGGTTCAACCCCCAAATCGTAGTGGGCACATTTAGCCGGGTGGCCAATCTCTTTGCTGCTCTAGATCAGCAGAAATGGTGTGATGCTGAAGGGCTCTCCTCCAGCGTCAGGAGGTCACGGCTGTCGAGTGTAGCTTTGTCCTTGCCTACAACAATACCATTTCCTGTAAAGAGTTTAAGAACAAAGTCGGGAAATGCCATCCTCTTCCCTCAGTAGAAGTTGAAAATTATTCTGTAAGAAGCAAGAATTTAGCTGCCCCCGGGGGGAAAGATTGGTGTTACTACTCACAATGTTTGATTAACCCTGGAGAAGGGCAGGCCAGTTTTTCTCCAGAGCCTTTTAGTAAGAACACGTCACACCTACACCAGGTCTCTGTACGTCTGGCTCTATAAGAGTATTCATTTGCTTAAGACTAAAATTGTTCTATGCAATTGCTTTTCAAGCCTCGACGCTTCTTATCAAATTAGGTAAGCAGAACAAGTTTGGAAACGCAGTCAGATTTCCAGTAAAGTAGGCAGTAAGTTTTCACCGGAAAGCCCCAACTAGACGAGACTGCGTAGCCTAAGGGTCGACGTGGGCTTTGGAACCAGACCAGGTAGAGTCAGGACCCCTTCACAGCTGTGCGTTCTTGGACACGTGACCTTGGTGGGCCTCGGCTCTCCCTTCTGTAACAAGGGGTTAATACAACTCTCTGGGTGCTCCTGTGAGAATGCAGTGAGAGACTGCAGGTAGGGGGTTAGGCAGAGCTCAGGGCACAGAGTCAGCTCTCAGCAAGTGGGTTTTTTTATTTATATCTTTATCATAACTTTCTCCCAGTGTGGGCCTGGTTGATATCCTCACAGGTAGGTATCCGGCATGAGATCCAGCCATTTGCGATAGTACCTGGCACCTACCAAACTTGGCAGCTGAACACTTAGAGATCTTGCACCCCAGATATCTCCTTTTTGAGTCCTGAATACGCGGGATTATTCTGTCGACCACAGCATGGCCGTCTGTCAGCCCACGGGCGACGGCCACACTGCTATGCTCCCTTCTTACCTCCCGTGTCTTCATCCGCCCACCCGATCTGGCTTCTCCTCCCATGCGTCTGCTGAGGATGCTTTTGCCAAGTTCACCCCAGAGCTCCATGTTGCTGCGTCCAGTGGGTGCCTTGCCTGCTCGCGCCTTCTGAGCTCCTGGCAGGATTTCTGCTCCTTCCCTCTTGAAACACTATTCTCTTTGTCTCCTACCTGCAAAGCCAACCTGTCTTGATTTCCTTCTAACCTTCTGAAGGTTCCTTCCCTGTATTTTGGTGGGTTCTTTCTCCTTCAGCCCTTTAAAGACTGGCCTTCCTCTGGGTTTTTATAATTTCTCCCTCGACAAGCTGGCACACTGCGAGGGCATCCATCATAGCCTGTTGGCTGGGATGTTCAAGCTGATATAACTGAGTAGCAAGCTGAGAGTGTAGTGAGCACGTGCCGGTGTTCTCCACAGCTCTTCAGCATCTCACAACTATCTCACACTTAGTGGTTTGCCCCTCTGTCATTCCTAATAGCCCCTCTGTTGACAAAATACCCAAGTTTTATTGACTTTACCCCCTAAATGTATCTCCACCCACTCACTGCTCTCTATGGCCAATAGCCTCGGTCAAGCTATCATTTTCCCCACCTTCTCACCCAACTAGCTTCCTCACCAGCACCTCTGTATTCCGCCACGTTATGCTGTGAGGCATTCGGTGCAAAGCAGCCAGAGTAATGTTTCAAAGATGATTTGTTTATGTAATCCCCCGATCAAAACCCTACAACTTCCTAAGGCTCAAAGACCGAATATAACGCTGTTAACACGGCAAAACCCTGAGCATGTCCTTGGCCCCCATGTGACTATGTCTCCCAATCCACTGTTGGTTTATATAATTTCTGTTCATTCGTTCATTCACAAAATATTTAAAGAGTGTCTAGTATCTGTCAGGCAAGTTACAGTTTCCCGAACTTGGCAAACTTCTTACAACAAACAAGTATTACTTGATATTTTAAGTGTTAAAAAATGCCTAGGAATCAGTGCTACTGAAATGAAGTGCTTAAATCCACATTTACATTCCTTACTTTGAGTAATCTCCCTAATAGCAAAGCTTTTTCCCCGTGTGGTTTTAGATCTGGGGTTTAGATCTTTGGCGTATAGAAATGTCTGTCTGTAAATATGAGCACATAGATTGCTAGAGTAACGTTGGATTAGTGATGATACAAGCCCCTCGCCTGCTCCCCTCTCCTTCTTACGGCTCAGCCCCGAGGCCGTCATGTGAACTCTTTGCTAGGCATTTAGGAAGTCCAAGACGCTGACATTCCAAACACCTGAAAGGTGAGGGGCTGGGTGACAAAGACATCCCCGCACTGTCCACGGAGCACATTCCACTTTTCTGCTGCAGGACTCAGGGAAGATTAAAGTGCTTGCAAATTTGAGAATTTTCAGAAAGACCGGGAGAATGAGCAGCCAGTTTCCATTGCATTTTTGCAAGTGAATATCAGGAAATTCATTATTAATTCTGTCCAAAGTGATGTAATCCAAACATTAGTCACTAACCTCCTTTTCAGAGATAACAAATGATCTATTAATCGCCACACTTGCTGCCCTTTGGTCAGGCTTTGTTTCTCTCTGACTTTGGTTCAACATTTGATGTCTCCACTGCCCCTTCTTAGTGACTCACTTTTGGCTTCCCTGTACCCAGACCTCCTGAGTCTTCCTCCCTTCTGACTGGCTTTTCCATCATGACCCTGATGGTATTATTTTTACACTGATCTTTCTGCCAAGCCTATGGTTCCATGTCTTTTAATTCCCCGGGGACTATATCTGGCTGGCCACATTATTCCCGTGTTCTCTCCTGCTTTTCCACCAAAATGTGTCTGTTCACTCACCTCAGAGCCCCAGATCCCTGAGGAACACCACTAATCTCCTCGACCCATGTATTCGAAACTCAGCTCAGGGGGTCCTGACCATGACCCTTGCTTTAATGACTCCCCATTGCTCTCAGAATTGTGTCCAAAATGGGTTTGTGTCTGTCGGTGTCTTTTGTAATTTGACCCTTTCCAACCTTTTAGGAGCCTCTGATGACTCAGATGGTAAAGAATTTGTTTGCAGTGAAGGAGAGAACCGGCTTCCATCCCTGGGTTGGGAAGATCCCCTGGAGATGGAAATGGCCACCCACCCCAGTACTCTTGCCTGGAGAATTCCATGGACAGAGGAGCCTGGTGGGCTACAGTCCATGGGGCTGCAAGAAGTCAGACAGGACTGAGCGGCTAACACTCACTCTCTATAGTCCTCAGTCACACCAGACTTTTCTAAGTCCGTCAGGCGTGCCAGCTTTTCTGGGCACCCTGTCCTTGGTAAACACTGTCCTGGGGTCTAAGGCGCTCGTTCTCCGTGCTTTGCTTCCTCTCGGCCTGCCCTCCTCCCACCACTAGCCTAATTCATTGCTAACTTCTTAGCTGTGAGCTTTCCGACCACTCATCTCAGTGAGCCTTCTCGTTTCTAGGCTGGGTTTCCCTGCCGTCTGGCCTCCATCCATCACTTGTAAAGCATCCTCACACCCACTTCACAGCACTAAGCCCTCCCGGAATGTGCAGCCTGATACTGGTTTTCTCCAGGAGACCGTGAGCTCCATGAAGTCAAGGTCTCTCATCTCCACATCCTCAGTGTCCAACATGCGGACATGCACCCAGCAAGTTGAAGACAAGGGTGAATGAATGAAACCGTACTTCATTAACTCCATTACCAGCCATATGCAATCGGTCACCAAGTCCTGGCATTTTTCCTGTTACTCTCACCGCATGCTTCTTCCCTGTCTCCATCGTCCTTTCTGCTCTTGCCCTGGTCCGTACGCTCCTCATCTCCTGACTAGATTGTTATAATATCGCAGTGGTTCTCTTCAGATGTTTCTTTGCTACAAAGAATCCTGTAAATTACTGCCAGATTAACGTTCCTTGAAAAAAAAATTGAGTTATTCCTTTGCTCAGAACCTCCTCATGGTCTTTTCCCATCCACAGAAAGAAATGGAAAACGTCATAGTGTCTCCGAGTTGAAAGGAACCTTGAGGGCCATCTGGGATAACCACCTCTCACTGCCAGTAAGGGGACTAAGGTCAGGAGGGGCTGGGTGACTTGCCAAACCACAGAGCAGGTGTTTCAGTCTCCATGCAGAATGGCCTTGAGGGTTTGCCTGCCTGAAACACATCTACGCTCTCTCACTGCACAAAAAGGNCGAGGCCGTCATGTGAACTCTTTGCTAGGCATTTAGGAAGTCCAAGACGCTGACATTCCAAACACCTGAAAGGTGAGGGGCTGGGTGACAAAGACATCCCCGCACTGTCCACGGAGCACATTCCACTTTTCTGCTGCAGGACTCAGGGAAGATTAAAGTGCTTGCAAATTTGAGAATTTTCAGAAAGACCGGGAGAATGAGCAGCCAGTTTCCATTGCATTTTTGCAAGTGAATATCAGGAAATTCATTATTAATTCTGTCCAAAGTGATGTAATCCAAACATTAGTCACTAACCTCCTTTTCAGAGATAACAAATGATCTATTAATCGCCACACTTGCTGCCCTTTGGTCAGGCTTTGTTTCTCTCTGACTTTGGTTCAACATTTGATGTCTCCACTGCCCCTTCTTAGTGACTCACTTTTGGCTTCCCTGTACCCAGACCTCCTGAGTCTTCCTCCCTTCTGACTGGCTTTTCCATCATGACCCTGATGGTATTATTTTTACACTGATCTTTCTGCCAAGCCTATGGTTCCATGTCTTTTAATTCCCCAGGGACTATATCTGGCTGGCCACATTATTCCCGTGTTCTCTCCTGCTTTTCCACCAAAATGTGTCTGTTCACTCACCTCAGAGCCCCAGATCCCTGAGGAACACCACTAATCTCCTCGACCCATGTATTCGAAACTCAGCTCAGGGGGTCCTGACCATGACCCTTGCTTTAATGACTCCCCATTGCTCTCAGAATTGTGTCCAAAATGGGTTTGTGTCTGTCGGTGTCTTTTGTAATTTGACCCTTTCCAACCTTTTAGGAGCCTCTGATGACTCAGATGGTAAAGAATTTGTTTGCAGTGAAGGAGAGAACCGGCTTCCATCCCTGGGTTGGGAAGATCCCCTGGAGATGGAAATGGCCACCCACCCCAGTACTCTTGCCTGGAGAATTCCATGGACAGAGGAGCCTGGTGGGCTACAGTCCATGGGGCTGCAAGAAGTCAGACAGGACTGAGCGGCTAACACTCACTCTCTATATTCCTCAGTCACACCAGACTTTTCTAGGTCCGTCAGGCGTGCCAGCTTTTCTGGGCACCCTGTCCTTGGTAAACACTGTCCTGGGGTCTAAGGCGCTCGTTCTCCGTGCTTTGCTTCCTCTCGGCCTGCCCTCCTCCCACCACTAGCCTAATTCATTGCTAACTTCTTAGCTGTGAGCTTTCCGACCACTCATCTCAGTGAGCCTTCTCGTTTCTAGGCTGGGTTTCCCTGCCGTCTGGCCTCCATCCATCACTTGTAAAGCATCCTCACACCCACTTCACAGCACTAAGCCCTCCCGGAATGTGCAGCCTGATACTGGTTTTCTCCAGGAGACCGTGAGCTCCATGAAGTCAAGGTCTCTCATCTCCACATCCTCAGTGTCCAACATGCGGACATGCACCCAGCAAGTTGAAGACAAGGGTGAATGAATGAAACCGTACTTCATTAACTCCATTACCAGCCATATGCAATCGGTCACCAAGTCCTGGCATTTTTCCTGTTACTCTCACCGCATGCTTCTTCCCTGTCTCCATCGTCCTTTCTGCTCTTGCCCTGGTCCGTACGCTCCTCATCTCCTGACTAGATTGTTATAATATCGCAGTGGTTCTCTTCAGATGTTTCTTTGCTACAAAGAATCCTGTAAATTACTGCCAGATTAACGTTCCTTGAAAAAAAAATTGAGTTATTCCTTTGCTCAGAACCTCCTCATGGTCTTTTCCCATCCACAGAAAGAAATGGAAAACGTCATAGTGTCTCCGAGTTGAAAGGAACCTTGAGGGCCATCTGGGATAACCACCTCTCACTGCCAGTAAGGGGACTAAGGTCAGGAGGGGCTGGGTGACTTGCCAAACCACAGAGCAGGTGTTTCAGTCTCCATGCAGAATGGCCTTGAGGGTTTGCCTGCCTGAAACACATCTACGCTCTCTCACTGCACAAAAAGGACGGTCCAAACCCCTTGCGTGGTCTACCCGGGCTGGGGTAACCTGGTTGCTGCTAGGGCAACCACCTTGCCCGAGTTCGTGCAGGACTCTCCCGATTTTAACATCGAAAGTCCCGTATCCCGAGACCCCCCGCAGTGCCCTGGCGATCTGGGTCAGCTGGCCACCCTGCTCCTGCGTTCATCCTCAGTCTCATGTCTCATCCTGTTGACTTGCTGTGTTCTCAGCAGCCACATCAGACTGCCTTCTGTTTCTAGAGCACGCTGCATAAACCCACTTCCTTCTGGGGCCTTTGCGCTTTCCATGCTCCTCCTCCCTATCTACCCGCAGTCATCTATGTCCGAAACTAGCACTCTAGACTCTCATCAGGGCTCTTCTGTTAGCTCAGCAGGTGGTGCTCCCATAATCTGACTGCAAATCTCCCCGGTGTCCTTATTTTATTACTTCAACTCCAGTCACTTCTGTGTTCGAAAACTACATGAGTCATTGAAATGATTAAAATATCAGCTGGATGAAAACCCCACACTCTCTCATCCCATTGCACAGATTATTAAAATGGTAAAAAAGGAACATGTTTTGCTTAGAGCTGTCTGTGAGCTTGACGGCAAAGAAGACAATAACAAAAGTCTGAGACTACCTGTCTTTTTTTAAACGTATTTGCATTACTCAATAGATTCCTATCTTAACAGCCCAGGGCCCTTCAGGCCAAGCACAGCACAGTGATCTATTGTTGGGATAAAAATCTCCTGATGATGACAGCCAGGACTGACAGGGATGTTTAAATCCTAAACTATGCTCTGGACGACATTCAGTTTTTTGTCATGGAATTTCAAAATGTGACTGGAGCCTTTTCAAAGCTTTCCACAGGGAGGAAATGCCAGGGACAGAAGAGGACATGGAACAGCTGTGGTTGAGCGGGAGGAACACTGACCTTCAAGGCCAAATACCTTGGGAGAGACTGGGGCTCTGGCCAATGGGCTGTGTGACTTCCCTAAGTCTCAACTACTTCATCTGTACAATGGGCCTAATAGCAACTACCTCTGTTGGAAAAGGAGTGGTGCATGAGCTGACCCCTTCAGCACCCTCCCTGGCACAGAGACGGTGTATCCTAATTTTTTGTTTACAAAATTACTAATACCTATACTTCCCATGACGCTTTTTCCAGATTTGAATATTCCTTTATTATGAGTCCCTGAAACTCAATAAAAACAGCAATTGCTATTTTCTCTTCTTGGTTGATTGTTTTGCAAGTCTTGTCTTGCTGTTCAGCCAGTGTAAATTTGAACTTTCCAAAAAACCTAAGTTTCACCAAGCTCACTCTTACCCATACCTTTTACACATTTCTCTGATTTTTACATTTCACACTACCCTTCTCCTTCTGACTTGCTTTCTGGCCAGCTCATCTCCTGGCAAGTAACTGAGGCGCTATGAGAAGTCTTGGGGACACACAGACCGCTAAGCCCTGTCTCCTGCCCTATGGGAGGCCAAAATCCAGTAGGACGGACAGGTTCGTAAGGACATAATTTCAGCAGTGTGATACCTTTTCTACATTAAGTACATTAAGAGACAGTGAAAAAAGAGGAACATTGAACTTTTCAACCAAAGGAGGAAACATTTAACTTCACAAGGAGTGAGTTCCAGTGAAGAGGTGACATTTGGTCAGAAATTTACAAAGGTGCAGAAGAATTTACCAAGACAATCCAGAAGGTAAGAAAAGTGACACACATGTCACTTACAAGCCAAGATTGGAAAGGCGAGGACCATGCCTGCACTTCTTATCTCTACCGTCAGACTGCACACAGATACCTTAAAATTTGGAAACGCCTCTTTCATTTCTTTGGAAATCTCATTGTCTGTAGCAAAATCATGGCCCAGAGAAATCCTGCAACCAATCCTTATGATAAATGGTCTCTACTTTTAGCTAATGTATAGTGAAAGTGACAAACACTGAGGTCAGTGGAAAACTATAATTAAACATACCTATTTCAGAATGAAAAGCTACATCAATCAACCTATACCCCAAACTGAAAATAGACCAATTTTTTTTTTTAACTTGGCAAAACAGAGTCAATAGAAGATGGGAAGCATTCTTTTCAACTATCAAGACAGTTTTCCTGGACTGTTGAAAAGTGTCCATTAGCTCATCTCATATCACCATCTTCCTTCTAAAAAATAATAACCTCATTGTTAAAAATGACTCACACTTACTATGCTTAAGCAGTAAAAATTATGAAGAAGGAAACTGAAAAATCATCTAACATTCCAGCATCTAGAAATAACTTCTCATCTTTGTTGAATTTATTTCAAATGTGTTTCTATCCACTTGTGTGGATGGAAGAAGACAAAAGCTGGACTGATGGATGGATGAATGGATGGAGGGAAGGATGGATGGACAGTTGGATGAATGGATGGGCAGATGGAAGGATGGGTGGATGAAAGTATGTGTGGAAGAAATGTTCCTTTCCTCCCCAAGGCTGATAATCTCTCACTTTCTAGCAAGTTTACCTGCTTGATTCATGGTGAACCAGAGGAAATGTCCCAGTGTCACATAATTCCTGTACTTTCCAGATGCCTAACGCTGACTTTCCACAGTAATTTTGGAAAACTATCCAGGGATGATGTCATAATGTCCAGCTGAGAAGAGGAGAATGAAGCTAAAGCAGTTACTTTTCATCATATTGATTAAAATCTGTGGATAGTTTATGGATTTCATGAGTTCTTAGAAATAGGATAGGAACAATACATCCTTTAGATTTGCCCTCTCCCGTTGCAATGAGGACTAGGGAGACTAGAAAGAAAATCTTACTGTGCAAGCTTACAAAATGAGGAGGGGACAGAAGCCCTACTGGAGTGAGGTCTCCTCCCAGTATCCCACCTCCGAGTCCCCTGTGAGCAGCGTGACAAAGGGCTTATTTCTGAGACTGGAACCTAGCAGGAAGCCCGCCCCTCCCCCAGGGTGGTCCTTAATATTGCCAGATTAGTATCACTTTGTTGTCTGTACTGAACATTCTCTACTCATATTTATTTGCACATTGTGTTCTTTGAAAGAAGCTGGGAACATGGGCTGTGTAACTTTAAAGACATGTCCTCCACCTCCTGGAAGGATGATGACGTCTTAAAGTGCTGCTGCCACCCCATTTAGCATTCTTGATGCTGCTTGATCTGGATGATCAGGGGAACAAATTCCCAGCACCCAGAGCAACATGGAAGCACAGAACATTCCGGAACTGGCATCACCTCATGCCTCTCCGCCAGAGTTGCTCAGCCTCGGCACCATGCACATTTGGGCCCAGATAATTCTTTGTCGTGGGCATCTCCACCCTCTGCCCTCTCGAAGCCAGTAGCAAGTCTCCAGTTGTGAAAACTGCAAATATCTTTAGCAATTGCCAAATGACCCCAGGGGGAGTGGCCTAAATCAGCCCAGGTTGAGAATGAATGCTCTAGACCCTGGCAAATGCAGCGCTCTTTGTGTCTCCCAGAAAAAAAGGCAAAAGGGATTTTGAGGCTGTTTGTGTGTGTGTGTGTGTGTGTGTGTGTGTGTGTGTGTGTGTGTGTGTGTGTTTGATTATTTATTTTGGTTTGGTTTTTGAAAGAGAAATACACTCAGTACTGAATCATTCTCTAGGAGTCGTCAGAGGACATGACTTCATGGATGTCTCTGGACGCAGGGGAGAGGAAAGAGATCTTGGAGGGGTGATTAAATGCATCGCCAGTGTTTGTCTGATCAAGAAGCAAGCTCTAGGCTTTTCTGACCTGCACGTTTAAGAACTGCAAGAACAGGTTAAGTCCAAGAAACAGACCCCACCGCTGAAGCCTGCTCTCCTTTTGAAGCCACGGTAACAACAAAATGAGAGGACTGGGAACCGCAGCCCTCTCTTTTCATCAGAGGCACCAACAGGAAAGAAGCAGGGAGGAAATGACTGCTTTGACTTTTTTGGATCACTTGAAACATCGACGCTTTGCCAATTACGGCAGCTGTAGATGCTTTATCTTTTGGGGACGCGAGCAGTTTCTGAATTGTGAATTTTAATTTTCCAGTTGGAGTTCAGATGACTGGCTCAACAATGTCTAGGAGCTCCTGAAAGATAGTCACTAATTAATGAACACGAAGCCCTGGCTTTTGAGACATTTGAAACAAAGCAGGACAGAGCTCTCTGCTCTGTGGACTTTGGGGGCTGGTCTGAAAGCAGGAGAGGCGAGGAGAGAGTGACGGTGAGCAGAGAGGCCCGGTCCCCTCCTGAATCCCCGGGATTCACCAGGTCATCAAGCAGAGGGTTTTTCTCTTTAAATATGACTTTCGTTCCGAGGAAAAACAAGACTATCATTTGAGGAGTCAACTGTGTGTGTGCTATTTAGTAATATAAATGTAAGTGTTAGCATCTTACTAATCAAAAGGAAAATTGTTTTGTTCTAACGGTTTTGAAACTTCCCCATCCCTCAAACACTACCCATTACTTTAAACACCTCTGTGTCTAGTAATTGTTCAAAAATGTGTCAGGCTACCAGTAATTTAAGTCCTGTCAAAAATAAATCTCAGACACTCACTTCTTCCAGTCAGTGACTTGAAAAACACGCCCACATGTCAATTACCGGGAGCTTTAGCGGTGTTTCTTTGTTCTGAATTTGTGTAAACAGAAAAAGGTTCTTCCTCAGTAACAACTGTTTTGTAAAACCTATATAAATGTTTATGTGAACCTCCTTGCAACAACAACTAACAGAAGAAGTAACAGCCACTGCGTCGGTAAACACACACACGCGCGCGCACACACACACACACACACACACACACACATGCACACACGTGCACACACGCGCGCGCACACACACGTGGGCACACACACACACACACACACACCCCTCTGTGTGTGCTTTGGGGTAATAAATGTAGAAGTGTGAATGAACAACGTAGCAACTTGTGAATTATTCTTTCCACAGAAGCCTGACCTTAAAGTATTTACGTTTTAAATTGTAAATAAAAATGATCTACATTTTCAGAAGGCAATAGTCACTGGCTCATTTCCATATTATCCAAAGGAGATTGCTTCACAGATAATTTCAAAATCACAGGTAAATAAATGAGTAGAAAAACTGTGACTATAAAACGGAAATAATTCACAAAATTGGCAGCTAATTAAGATAGGCTATTAGAGTTTCTCCATGTAAAATTGTTCTCCACAGTTCAGACTTTAAATCTTGTGAAGAGATTCCAGTCTTGACTGCAATGTGTATACCCTGTTCAGTTCAGTTCAGTCCAACTCTTTGTGACCCCATGAATTGCAGCACGCCGGGCTTCTGTTCAACACCATCTCCCGGAGTTCACTCAGACTCACGTTCATCGGGTCCATGATGCTATCCAGTCATCTTATCCTCTGTCGTCCCCTTTTCCTCCTGCCCCCAATCCCTCCCAGCATCAGAGTCTTTTCCAATGAGTCAACTCTTCACATGAGGTAGCCAGAGTACTGGAGTTTCAGCTTTAGCATCATTCCTTCCAACAAAATCCCAGGGCTGATCTCCTTCAGAATGGACTGGTTGGATCTCCTTGCAGTCCAAGGGACTCTCAAGAGGCTTCTCCAACACCACAGTTCAAAAGCATCAATTCTTTGGCACTCAGCCTTCTTCACAGTCCAACTCTCACATCCATACATGACCACAGGAAAAACCATAGGCTTGACTAGACGGAACTTAGTCGGCAAAGTAATGTCTCTGCTTTTGAATATGCTGTCTAGGTTGGTCATAACTTTTCTTCCAAGGAGTAAACGTCTTTCAATTTCATGGCTGCAGTCACCATCTGCAGTGATTTTGGAGTCCCCCAAAATAAAGTCTGACACTGTTTCCATTGTTTCCCCATCTATTTCCCATGAAGTGATGGGACCGGATGCCATGATCTTCGTTTTCTGAATGTTGAGCTTTAAGCCAACTTTTTCGCTCTCCTCTTTCACCTTCATCAAGAGGCTTTTTAGCTCCTCTTCACTTTCTGGCCTAAGAGTGGTGTCATCTGCATATCTGAGGTTATTGATATTTCTCC
>SJYW01032312.1:1538008-1566279 GCA_006410735.1 Raphicerus campestris | reverse complement strand
GCAATCTTGATTCCAGCTTGTGTTTCTTCCAGTCCAGCATTTCTCATGATGTACTCTGCATATAAGTTAAATAAGCAGGGTGACAATATACAGCCTTGATGTACTCCTTTTCCTATTTGGAACCAGTCTGTTGTTCCATGTCCAGTTCTAACTGTTGCTTTCTGACCTGCATACAGATTTTTCAAGAGGCAGGTTAGGTGGTCTGGTATTCGCATCTCTTTCAGAATTTTCCACAGTTTGTTGTGATCCACACAGTCAAAGGCTTTGGCATAGTCAATAAAGCAGAAATAGATGTTTTTCTGGAACTCTCTTGCTTTTTCCGTGATCCAGCGGATGTTGGCAATTTGATCTCTGGTTCCTCTGCCTTTTCTAAAACCAGCTTGAACATCAGGGAGTTCACGGTTCATATATTGCTGAAGCCTGGCTTGGAGAATTTTGAGCATTACTTTACTAGCATGTGAGATGAGTGCAATTGTGCGGTAGTTTGAGCATTCTTTGGCATTGCCATTACATATACCCTGTAAATAGCTTTAAATCAAGCTACAGATTAGGACTGTTAATGATTATCTAAGATTCTGCATTTCTAATGCAACAGTATTTTTATTGACAAAGATTGTAATCATTTAATCATAAAAATCACCATTAAAGCTTAGTATGTTATAAGGTCTCCATGAAGGTTTCCCTTGCTCAATCAAATAATTGAATTTCGAAGAAGGAAGGAAAGAAAAATAAATTTGGCTGACCTGATATGAATTGTTCCCGTCTCCCTCTCTGGCTCTCAGCCGTACGGACAAGAACAAATAAATGCCACTGAAAAATACAGAGAGGGACAATGCAAGGGTGTCCGAAAGAGACCCTAAGTGGTCTTCTTTCCAGGGGTAAATTAGAATACGTTGATTTTCATTAAGCGGGAACAGATCAATATTTCATTATTAACGTGGTGACAACTGCATGTTAATAAGAAGTCATCTTTTTTCAAGCTTCTAACTGCCAAGCCACTGGATTAATGACTTCCCTCAACCAGAAGAGTCTCTTTACATTTCCTCTTTTGTTCTGTGGACACATGAGCAGACGTGTGTGCTGGTGTGTGGAAACACTGACCTGTGCTAGGCAGGATTAGGAAGCACCTTCTCATGTTTCCTTCAGGAAGCAAGGGGATTGCTAACCTGTTTTCCCCTTGGGTTTCCCTCCCCAGAACGTTCCCCATCATCTTGTCTGTCACTGGGATTCAGATAATGATCCTCTTGGGTGGGTGGTAGTGTTACTGATAGAAGTAAAACCTTTTTTCTCTCTTTCAGGAAGGAAGATAATAAGATAAATCATTAATTAAAGGGGCTGCATATGGCACAGATGGAACTCTACCCATGTGGCTGCCTCTCGCAACGGTGGAGGGTAAAGCGCACCATAAATCACTCATGGTCTAGCAGACTCAACAGGAACCGTCGCGCCCTTTCCAGCGGTGATAAACAGCACCGAGTCCCAGAGCAGCCCATTAGGTGCTCCAGAGTGGGTGGGCTATGAGATAACACATTTATCCTTCTCGGGAAGGGATTCTTGCTGTTTCACGTGGTGCCGAGAAAGCACACCCAACTGGACGAGGCCTAATGAGGATTAACGCATCTTCCGCAGAGGATCCGGCCCTCTTCTCTTTTCTGCAGTCGTTAAATAATAACAAAGTGAGATAAAATGGACCTGACGCTTCCCTCAGCGGTAAATCTGATGTTCCTTACTCTTAGTTTGCTTTTTCCTTCCTTCCCCTTTCTCTTTTTTATTCTACTTTTTTTTTTTTTTTAAATCGACGGCTCTAAGGTGTTCCTTCTCTAAATCCAGTTGAGATAACCATTGCCTCTCAGCTCTTTGTGGAAAGAAACACATCGGGAATTCTCAAGTCAAATTATTTGAAAAGTCAAAATTAAGTAGCAAGGTACCAAAAACCTACGACAAGTTTCCCAGATATTGAGAGCCAGTGCAGCTTGCCTGGACCGCCCCGATGACATCTAGTTCCCTTGTCACCTCTTAGAGCTTGCTCTCTGTATTGTCTGCCATAGCTGGCAGTTTATCTGTGTGCTCATTTAAATATCAGTCCTATTTGCATGCGGTCGAAGCAAAGGATCTACGGCCAGAGTATGTATTTTATTTTAATTTAATTTAATTTATTTTAATAAATTATTTATTAAAATAAATTATTTTATTTTAATAAATAATCATAAATGAAAAAATAAAAGAATTCAGAAAAAGAAACTTAGAGTATGGTGTGGTTGGGAAGTGCTACGAGACACCCGGGAAGCTGCGATAGTGACGTGAAATGGAAATAAAACACTTTATTTTAAATCACGGAAGGAGTTCTGAAGGAGNTTATTCTACTTTTTTTTTTTTTTAAATCGACGGCTCTAAGGTGTTCCTTCTCTAAATCCAGTTGAGATAACCATTGCCTCTCAGCTCTTTGTGGGAAGAAACACATCGGGAATTCTCAAGTCAAATTATTTGAAAAGTCAAAATTAAGTAGCAAGGTACCAAAAACCGACGACAAGTTTCCCAGATATTGAGAGCCAGTGCAGCTTGCCTGGACCGCCCCGATGACGTCTAGTTCCCTTGTCACCTCTTAGAGCTTGCTCTCTGTATTGTCTGCCATAGCTGGCAGTTTATCTGTGTGCTCATTTAAATATCAGTCCTATTTGCATGCGGTCGAAGCAAAGGATCTACGGCCAGAGTATGTATTTTATTTTAATTTAATTTAATTTATTTTAATAAATTATTTATTAAAATAAATTATTTTATTTTAATAAATAATCATAAATGAAAAAATAAAAGAATTCAGAAAAAGAAACTTAGAGTATGGTGTGGTTGGGAAGTGCTACGAGACACCCGGGAAGCTGCGATAGTGACGTGAAATGGAAATAAAACACTTTATTTTAAATCACGGAAGGAGTTCTGAAGGAGGTGAGTGACGCGTCACGATCTCAAACTATCCTCGGGCACACAGTGAGCGTACCACGCTTGGAGTGGGTCGGAGGTGGGGTGGGGCCACGCAGAGGGGGTCACCCTCCACAGAGGGCCCAGGGAACGCTGTGGGCGTGGGAGCTGGCGTGGGTATTCGCCAAGTGCATGCTCTTGGAAGAAGACGTGGGGGGCGAGGCAGAGAGAGCCTGCTTTCTGACACCTCCCCTCCAACTGGGGCACATGTGTTTATGTTCTGCACAAAGATGTCATCTGTAGACTCCAACTGGAGACTTCCAGGGACGTTCCAATGACGTATTTCACCATTTCCCACTTGGAGTTGTTTTTCTCTGAATTATAATTGCTTTTTACATAATGAACAACCTGCTCGAGAATGACAAAGCATAAAGAGCTGTTTCTCACGTCCTTTGAGACTGCAGCAGAATCGGATGTGCCTGGGGAAACCATCAGTCGGTTTCTTTGGGAATAATCGGTGATTCGCGTGACAGTTGAATCTGGACCCCCGGTGCCCTCCGATCTCCAGGAGGCAAACCGTCGCCATTAGAAAGGAACTCAGGGCCCTGGTCCAGCCGTGCAGACTGTGGCAAAATATCATGGCTCGCCCCTTCAGGAGTTGCCCGTGGGGGCTTGCGTGTGAACAGTCTCTGAAGCGTGAGCAGTGGGCCCCTGCGCCGTGAGGGGTCTTCCTTTGCTGTGTCTCCCCAGCCCCACTCTGCAGGAGGCAATGCTGGTCCTGCCTGGAGTTGAAGGCAGACCCAGTAATCCAAGTCCTGCGTTGGGGATTTCTAAAGCAGGCCTGCTAGCCTTTCACAAAGTAACTTCAGTTCTCCTGAAAGCGTTAGGCCAAAGACATTTTGGCTCTGCCCTCCACTTCCCTTTACCCAAAAGCTAAGGATTCCTGGGTGTTGAGAGGAGTGTATATTGTGGACGAGTGGAGAAGCCATCCTAGGTGCTCAGGCACCGGCCTGTTTGAGAAGAAGCTCTGTGTTCTGCTTACCGACGGCTATTTGCTGGGCTGAGTCCTTGACCCCGGCAGGATGAAGTGGGGGGCAGCATGCAAACTAATCCTTCAGGTGAGTGTGAAAGCAGAAGGCTCTTCTGTTTCCATGCCTTGTGAAGTCTCCCCTTCCACTAGTCCATGTGGCAGGGGCAGAAGACTGGAAGAAATACGTGTTATAACCAAGAAAAGGGGTCCGAGACATCGCTAGAAAAATACTTGCAGTTCTAGAATAGCCTTCAGTCAGAGATCAGAAGGAAAACCGCAAATTCTGCAGGAGTCGTACAGACAAAAGGTCCTAACTCAGGACCACACGTGACCTCCGAGTCCTTGGACACCATCCCAGGAGGCTGGAGGGACCCAGATCCCCTGATTCGACTCCAGTCAAGTTCTGTCATCCAGTGACACAGGTGTTCATAATAAGAATTTAATGCAGGTGTAGGAAGGAATAAAGTTAGGTTTCTTGCCACTCGGACGCAAGGCCACTACATTATGTCTGTTACATAACGGTGGCGTCTGCAGGAGTAACAGGCATGCTCCTGTGCCCAATGGCGAGCCGTCCATACCCGCTTCCCAAGAGCAGGCGCTTGCAGCGATTTCCCCAAGGGTGGGGATGGGCTATGGTCAACCACCTCTGATGTCACCAGCCCCGACAATATTTCTGTTCATCCACACTTCTTGTTCTTTAGAGCACATTGTTTTGCAACATCTTTGAAACTGAGATTCCTTGGAATTTGAATATTATGTTTTATTATTCTGCTTTTGCCTTCTACACGTACGGTCTTTGATGCTTTTCAAACTCCTTATCTCTATTTGTCCCTTCTGACATTCTTCAAAGTAGTGAGAAAAACAATCTTGCTCACTTTTGACAGATGAGATGACTGAAGCCCAGAAAGACCTGGTAACAAGTCCAAAGTCACAGAGCATAAAATAATAGTCATCGCAACACCACCACCCTGTGATCATTCTAATAAGAGTTCAGTTCAGTTCAGTTCAGTCACTCAGTCATGTCCGACTCTTTGAGACCCCATGAACTGCAGCACGCCAGGCCTCCCTGTCCATCACCAACTCCCGGAGTTCACTCAAACTCATGTCCATCAAGTCGGTATGCCATCCAACCATCTCATCCTCCGTCATCCCCTTCTCCTTCTGCCCCCAATCCCTCCCAGCATCAGGGTCTTTTCCAATGAGTCAACTCTTCACATGAGGTGGCCAAAGTATTGGAGCTTCAGCTTTAGCATCATTCCTTCCAATGAGCACCCAGGACTGATTTCCTTCAGAATGGACTGGTTGGATCTCCTTGCAGTCCAAGGGACTCTTAAGAGTCTTCTCCAACACCACAGTTCAAAAGCATCAGTTCTTTGGTGCTCAGCTTTCTTTACAGTCCAACTCTCACATCCATACATGACCACAGGAAAAACCATAGCCTTGACTAGACGGACCTTGGTCAGCAAAGTAATGTCTTTTCTTTTGAATATGCTATCTAGGTTGGTCATAACTTTCCTTCCAAGGAGTAAGCGTCTTTTAATTTCATGGCTACAGTCACCATCTGCAGTGATTTTGGAGCCCTCCAAAATAAAGTCAGACACTGTTTCCACTGTTTCCCCATCTATTTCCCATGAAGTGATGGGACCAGATGCCATGATCTTCATTTTCTGAATGTTGAGCTTTAAGCCAACTTTTTCACTCTCCTCTTTCACTTTCATCAAGAGACTTTTTAGTTCCTCACNGCCGTGAGGGGTCTTCCTTTGCTGTGTCTCCCCAGCCCCACTCTGCAGGAGGCAATGCTGGTCCTGCCTGGAGTTGAAGGCAGACCCAGTAATCCAAGTCCTGCGTTGGGGATTTCTAAAGCAGGCCTGCTAGCCTTTCACAAAGTAACTTCAGTTCTCCTGAGAGCGTTAGGCCAAAGACATTTTGGCTCTGCCCTCCACCTCCCTTTACCCAAAAGCTAAGGATTCCTGGGTGTTGAGAGGAGTGTATATTGTGGACGAGTGGAGAAGCCATCCTAGGTGCTCAGGCACCGGCCTGTTTGAGAAGAAGCTCTGTGTTCTGCTTACCGACGGCTATTTGCTGGGCTGAGTCCTTGACCCCGGCAGGATGAAGTGGGGGGCAGCATGCAAACTAATCCTTCAGGTGAGTGTGAAAGCAGAAGGCTCTTCTGTTTCCATGCCTTGTGAAGTCTCCCCTTCCACTAGTCCATGTGGCAGGGGCAGAAGACTGGAAGAAATACGTGTTATAACCAAGAAAAGGGGTCCGAGACATCGCTAGAAAAATACTTGCAGTTCTAGAATAGCCTTCAGTCAGAGATCAGAAGGAAAACCGCAAATTCTGCAGGAGTCGTACAGACAAAAGGTCCTAACTCAGGACCACACGTGACCTCCGAGTCCTTGGACACCATCCCAGGAGGCTGGAGGGACCCAGATCCCCTGATTCGACTCCAGTCAAGTTCTGTCATCCAGTGACACAGGTGTTCATAATAAGAATTTAATGCAGGTGTAGGAAGGAATAAAGTTAGGTTTCTTGCCACTCGGACGCAAGGCCACTACATTATGTCTGTTACATAACGGTGGCGTCTGCAGGAGTAACAGGCATGCGCCTGTGCCCAATGGCGAGCCGTCCATACCCGCTTCCCAAGAGCAGGCGCTTGCAGCGATTTCCCCAAGGGTGGGGATGGGCTATGGTCAACCACCTCTGATGTCACCAGCCCCGACAATATTTCTGTTCATCCACGCTTCTTGTTCTTTAGAGCACATTGTTTTGCAACATCTTTGAAACTGAGATTCCTTGGAATTTGAATATTATGTTTTATTATTCTGCTTTTGCCTTCTACACGTACGGTCTCTGATGCTTTTCAAACTCCTTATCTCTATTTGTCCCTTCTGACATTCTTCAAAGTAGTGAGAAAAACAATCTTGCTCACTTTTGACAGATGAGATGACTGAAGCCCAGAAAGACCTGGTAACAAGTCCAAAGTCACAGAGCATAAAATAATAGTCATCGCAACACCACCACCCTGTGATCATTCTAATAAGAGTTCAGTTCAGTTCAGTTCAGTCACTCAGTCATGTCTGACTCTTTGAGACCCCATGAACTGCAGCACGCCAGGCCTCCCTGTCCATCACCAACTCCCTGAGTTCACTCAAACTCATGTCCATAGAGTCGGTATGCCGTCCAACCATCTCATCCTCCGTCGTCCCCTTCTCCTCCTGCCCCCAATCCCTCCCAGCATCAGGGTCTTTTCCAATGAGTCAACTCTTCACATGAGGTGGCCAAAGTATTGGAGCTTCAGCTTTAGCATCATTCCTTCCAATGAGCACCCAGGACTGATTTCCTTCAGAATGGACTGGTTGGATCTCCTTGCAGTCCAAGGGACTCTTAAGAGTCTTCTCCAACACCACAGTTCAAAAGCATCAGTTCTTTGGCGCTCAGCTTTCTTTACAGTCCAACTCTCACATCCATACATGACCACAGGAAAAACCATAGCCTTGACTAGACGGACCTTGGTCAGCAAAGTAATGTCTTTTCTTTTGAATATGCTATCTAGGTTGGTCATAACTTTCCTTCCAAGGAGTAAGCGTCTTTTAATTTCATGGCTACAGTCACCATCTGCAGTGATTTTGGAGCCCTCCAAAATAAAGTCAGACACTGTTTCCACTGTTTCCCCATCTATTTCCCATGAAGTGATGGGACCAGATGCCATGATCTTCATTTTCTGGATGTTGAGCCTTGAGCCAGCTTTTTTGCTCTAAGAGTTGCCGCCTTTTAATTTTTTGCTGCCTGTGTGCCAACAGCTCTTCCTGCATTATTGTTATGTGTCAATAGCTCCCTTAAGGAGGTTTTATTTTGATCACCAGGCTGCAGATAAGACGACTGAGGCCTGATGAGGTGCACAGCCCTGACAAAGATCACATCGATGAAGCTCTGTCACGCACCACATGCAACCCCCATCCTCTTTATTGAACCTAACCCTCAAGAAAGATGCCATCCACAGTTTCACTTAATCCTCAAAACATCAAATAAATCTATTAGCATGTTTTAAGATTAGAGAGGCTTATTATTACAACCAAATAGAGGAAACCCTGCAGGCAAACAGGAGCTCTTGAGGAGTCTCTCCATGCGCCCTTCCCACCAGGGACTGACACTATCCGAAAGGCAGGATGATTCGAATCCAGCCATCTGCAGAGAGACTTTGCTTTGTGGTTCTTCCTTTGGCAGAACAATCTCAAATCTGAGTGGGCATAGAAAGGGTGTGAGAAGACTGCACGCAATTCTGTGTGTGTGTTTCTATAGAGTGTGGCTTAATCAATAATGAATTTCAATCTTCTAAATGGCTTGAGGCTCCAAATTTTTTAAATTTAGCAATACAAAAAAAGAAAAAAAAGAAGGTTTAAAAGTATACAAGATTTAAAGAAATTCCAAAGATAATTTTGACTCTTTGTGACTCTTTCCTAAAAGGCTGACTGTAGAACCTAAGCTTCACATAAAATGTGGAGCTACTTTAGAGAATAAAAGGTATTAAGACTTGGAGACACGTGTGTCCAACTCCAAAGCCCCTGTTTATTACCATTTGTCCTTCCAAGCCAGGGTCAAAGATCTACTGTTCCCTCTTCTAAAGTTTTAGGGTTTTCTCCCATTCTAAGCCAGCTGAGCACAGAGTTGAAAAGTAAATGGCTAAATGGTTGTCACAAATACCTGTTGACTATCTTGCTGATTGACCAAAAATAACACTGATTTGATCCTCTCTGAAATTTTTAGTTTAAATGCCTCAATCTTGCCAGCTCTTAAGAGCCAAGTGCCTGCCATAGAGATATAGTAATTTGCTGTATTCCTATTGAGAAATCTAACTTGAGGCTTCCAGTTCTAATATGTTCTAGCACAAACTGTCAATTTCCTACAGAGTTCAGATGAGTCTGTTTCAGAATACTATTCAATATATACGCTGTTTGCTAACACTCACCTGTAAATTTGTGTTTATTCTTCCTTCCCAAGCTCTAAGTGCAATCTATTTTAATTTTCCCCCTTGCTAAATATTCAGTTGCTGACAAACACATTCAGATTTCCTTGCATATTCATGCCTGTGATTTTGTGCTCAAATTGAGTTCCTGGGCAAATCAGTTTTGATGTTTGCATACACATATCCGTTCATGCGCATGCGTGCACACACACACACACACACACACACACACNCCTCCACCTCCCTTTACCCAAAAGCTAAGGATTCCTGGGTGTTGAGAGGAGTGTATATTGTGGACGAGTGGAGAAGCCATCCTAGGTGCTCAGGCACCGGCCTGTTTGAGAAGAAGCTCTGTGTTCTGCTTACCGACGGCTATTTGCTGGGCTGAGTCCTTGACCCCGGCAGGATGAAGTGGGGGGCAGCATGCAAACTAATCCTTCAGGTGAGTGTGAAAGCAGAAGGCTCTTCTGTTTCCATGCCTTGTGAAGTCTCCCCTTCCACTAGTCCATGTGGCAGGGGCAGAAGACTGGAAGAAATACGTGTTATAACCAAGAAAAGGGGTCCGAGACATCGCTAGAAAAATACTTGCAGTTCTAGAATAGCCTTCAGTCAGAGATCAGAAGGAAAACCGCAAATTCTGCAGGAGTCGTACAGACAAAAGGTCCTAACTCAGGACCACACGTGACCTCCGAGTCCTTGGACACCATCCCAGGAGGCTGGAGGGACCCAGATCCCCTGATTCGACTCCAGTCAAGTTCTGTCATCCAGTGACACAGGTGTTCATAATAAGAATTTAATGCAGGTGTAGGAAGGAATAAAGTTAGGTTTCTTGCCACTCGGACGCAAGGCCACTACATTATGTCTGTTACATAACGGTGGCGTCTGCAGGAGTAACAGGCATGCGCCTGTGCCCAATGGCGAGCCGTCCATACCCGCTTCCCAAGAGCAGGCGCTTGCAGCGATTTCCCCAAGGGTGGGGATGGGCTATGGTCAACCACCTCTGATGTCACCAGCCCCGACAATATTTCTGTTCATCCACGCTTCTTGTTCTTTAGAGCACATTGTTTTGCAACATCTTTGAAACTGAGATTCCTTGGAATTTGAATATTATGTTTTATTATTCTGCTTTTGCCTTCTACACGTACGGTCTCTGATGCTTTTCAAACTCCTTATCTCTATTTGTCCCTTCTGACATTCTTCAAAGTAGTGAGAAAAACAATCTTGCTCACTTTTGACAGATGAGATGACTGAAGCCCAGAAAGACCTGGTAACAAGTCCAAAGTCACAGAGCATAAAATAATAGTCATCGCAACACCACCACCCTGTGATCATTCTAATAAGAGTTCAGTTCAGTTCAGTTCAGTCACTCAGTCATGTCTGACTCTTTGAGACCCCATGAACTGCAGCACGCCAGGCCTCCCTGTCCATCACCAACTCCCTGAGTTCACTCAAACTCATGTCCATAGAGTCGGTATGCCGTCCAACCATCTCATCCTCCGTCGTCCCCTTCTCCTCCTGCCCCCAATCCCTCCCAGCATCAGGGTCTTTTCCAATGAGTCAACTCTTCACATGAGGTGGCCAAAGTATTGGAGCTTCAGCTTTAGCATCATTCCTTCCAATGAGCACCCAGGACTGATTTCCTTCAGAATGGACTGGTTGGATCTCCTTGCAGTCCAAGGGACTCTTAAGAGTCTTCTCCAACACCACAGTTCAAAAGCATCAGTTCTTTGGCGCTCAGCTTTCTTTACAGTCCAACTCTCACATCCATACATGACCACAGGAAAAACCATAGCCTTGACTAGACGGACCTTGGTCGGCAAAGTAATGTCTTTTCTTTTGAATATGCTATCTAGGTTGGTCATAACTTTCCTTCCAAGGAGTAAGCGTCTTTTAATTTCATGGCTACAGTCACCATCTGCAGTGATTTTGGAGCCCTCCAAAATAAAGTCAGACACTGTTTCCACTGTTTCCCCATCTATTTCCCATGAAGTGATGGGACCAGATGCCATGATCTTCATTTTCTGGATGTTGAGCCTTGAGCCAGCTTTTTTGCTCTAAGAGTTGCCGCCTTTTAATTTTTTGCTGCCTGTGTGCCAACAGCTCTTCCTGCATTATTGTTATGTGTCAATAGCTCCCTTAAGGAGGTTTTATTTTGATCACCAGGCTGCAGATAAGACGACTGAGGCCTGATGAGGTGCACAGCCCTGACAAAGATCACATCAATGAAGCTCTGTCACGCACCACATGCAACCCCCATCCTCTTTATTGAACCTAACCCTCAAGAAAGATGCCATCCACAGTTTCACTTAATCCTCAAAACATCAAATAAATCTATTAGCATGTTTTAAGATTAGAGAGGCTTATTATTACAACCAAATAGAGGAAACCCTGCAGGCAAACAGGAGCTCTTGAGGAGTCTCTCCATGCGCCCTTCCCACCAGGGACTGACACTATCCGAAAGGCAGGATGATTCGAATCCAGCCATCTGCAGAGAGACTTTGCTTTGTGGTTCTGCCTTTGGCAGAACAATCTCAAATCTGAGTGGGCATAGAAAGGGTGTGAGAAGACTGCACGCAATTCTGTGTGTGTGTTTCTATAGAGTGTGCCTTAATCAATAATGAATTTCAATCTTCTAAATGGCTTGAGGCTCCAAATTTTTTAAATTTAGCAATACAAAAAAAGAAAAAAAAGAAGGTTTAAAAGTATACAAGATTTAAAGAAATTCCAAAGATAATTTTGACTCTTTGTGACTCTTTCCTAAAAGGCTGACTGTAGAACCTAAGCTTCACATAAAACGTGGAGCTACTTTAGAGAATAAAAGGTATTAAGACTTGGAGACACGTGTGTCCAACTCCAAAGCCCCTGTTTATTACCATTTGTCCTTCCAAGCCAGGGTCAAAGATCTACTGTTCCCTCTTCTAAAGTTTTAGGGTTTTCTCCCATTCTAAGCCAGCTGAGCACAGAGTTGAAAAGTAAATGGCTAAATGGTTGTCACAAATACCTGTTGACTATCTTGCTGATTGACCAAAAATAACACTGATTTGATCCTCTCTGAAATTTTTAGTTTAAATGCCTCAATCTTGCCAGCTCTTAAGAGCCAAGTGCCTGCCATAGAGATATAGTAATTTGCTGTATTCCTATTGAGAAATCTAACTTGAGGCTTCCAGTTCTAATATGTTCTAGCACAAACTGTCAATTTCCTACAGAGTTCAGATGAGTCTGTTTCAGAATACTATTCAATATATACGCTGTTTGCTAACACTCACCTGTAAATTTGTGTTTATTCTTCCTTCCCAAGCTCTAAGTGCAATCTATTTTAATTTTCCCCCTTGCTAAATATTCAGTTGCTGACAAACACATTCAGATTTCCTTGCATATTCATGCCTGTGATTTTGTGCTCAAATTGAGTTCCTGGGCAAATCAGTTTTGATGTTTGCATACACATATCCGTTCATGCGCATGCGTGCGCACACACACACACACACACACACACACCTTCCATTTACCGACAATTGCTGGCAGTAGTTTTAGAGAAAAGAAGTATATGCGTTAACACAACATGCCAGTGTGGAACGCCCCTCCTTCAGTAAGTGGAGCTACACTGTAGATTTCTTCCTCCACAAGGGTTGATTTTGAAAAGCAAGAAAACATTCAGAGTTTAAAAATCTACCCTTAAAGTCTGTATATTGTTCGTAAATTAAGTTATACTTGTTTTGTGTGTATATCCCTATTGATATTTGTTAAAATGTTTATAATATCTATTGTAGTGTGCATATATAATACATATGAAAGTGAAAGTGAAGTGGCTCAGTCGTGTCTGACTCTTTGCGACCCCATGGACTGTAGCATCCGTCCATGTCTCCTCCATCCGTGGGATTTTCAAGGCAAGAGTACTGGAGTGGGTTGCCATTTCCTTCTCCAGGGGATCTTCCCAACCCAGGGATGGAACCTTGGTCTCCCACATTGTAGGCAAGCGCTCTTACCGTCTGAGCCACCAGGGAAGTCAGATAATACATATGCAGAACAGAATTTAGAGTATCTCATAGCATTTAAAATGTTTTGTCAAGAGCATGTCATTGTAAACGTCTAAGTTCAATGTGTGTATATTTTAACTCACCAATATTCTGAAACTCACCAAATAATTATTTACATGGCTAATTTTTTTTCTTTCTGTATTTGTGTTAACCCAGAATTTTCCCTAGCTTACTGTTTTGTGCTCGAGAAACTCACCCACTACAGTTCTGGGCGATTTTCTTCTGTGTTTATATGGCAGTTTATGATTTGCCAAGCAATTTCTTGTAGACTGTCTTATGCTCATAAAAGCTCAGTGGAGAGGACACGTTAATTTCCATTTTACAGATGAGCTGACAAAGTCAGAGAGGTTACCTGATAGTGTGGCTTAGTTGACAGTTGAAAACAGCTTATAAGAGCTCACGTTCTCACTCTCCCTTGAAGCTTCTGGGGCAGTTTTTAAATGCCTGTGTCCTTAAAGATCTCTTAGAAGATACACGGTCCACATTTTTATAAAAAATACTTTGCTAATTTTTGCATGTAAGTTTTAAATTTTAAGCCAAAATAACCTCTTTAAGTAGGGATTTTTAAAAAATGATGTGATGAATAACTAGGAGAATGACCTCAGCAAAAGTTGGGAATTGAACTTAAGACTGATCACGTTGATTTCAACTAGCTCCTCTCTCCGAGTTTTCAGGCAAGTGAGTGAAGCACATTTATTGATTTCAAAACGGAATTTAAGCTTTGCTCAAAAATAGTGTCTTTTCATTGCTAAGTGCAGAGAATTAATCCATTCAGAGACTCTCACTGAGATGCCTAGAGTCTTTCTAGAACCTTCTAAGATGGTGTTTTCAATTGAATCCACAAAAGGAGCATAGAAAATAAGTATGATATGTCGACAGAAGAAGCTCTATAATTGGTGACACGTTAACCAAAACAGTCCACAAAGCTAATCTTGCTGAACAATTCTGCAAAGGAAATCTCCCAGACATTCCATGACCTGCTTCCTGGACTCGCCATATGGAAGATTAGCAAAGCCCAGACTAGAAGTGTGATGTTACATTCACAATCCTGTGTCTTTCCTTCATGCCTCCTGGGCACCTCTGCTGGAGTGATTCAGGGTCCTCTGAAAAGCCAGGCTCAGAGGAGGCTGTGTGCGCGTTAGGCTGCTCAGGCGTGTCCACTCTTTGCGACCCCACGGACTGTAAACTGTCAGGCTCCTTTGCCCATGAGATTTTCCAGGCCAGAATGCTGGGGTGGGTTGCCACGCCCTCCTCCAGGGAATCTTCCCGACCCAGGGACTGAGCCCTTGTTTCTTCCATCTCTTGCCTTGGCAGGCGGGCTCTTTACCACTGGGGCCACCAGGGAAGACCCCATAGGTTAGTGTCAGAAGAGGGTGGCTCCACACAGTTGGAGGCTACACCAGGGCATCTTAGACGTGTGGGCCATCCCTCTCTCTGCCTTGGAAAGAAAGGGAGGCTGCTTCCACATACTTGAAGAAGGAATAGGGATTTAAGGTCTCCAAACTTCTCGCTGTTTTTTCGTTTTTCTGGTTTTTATCAAAAGGTCTGAAGTTCCGAAAAAGGCTCATGGTTGCATTTAGTCAGTCATTTATTCACAAATGTTCTTTGGGTTTCTACAGTGATCATTTTGTGTTAAGCATTAAGGAAGGAAAGTAAGACCTCGGCTTTGCAATAAGGTGCTGACAGTGGAGCTGGGAAGAGGGATAAGAAAACAAGCCACTGAAGTCTGCATCCAAGAGGGACAGAAACGCAGGACGGCGGCTCTGGGGAAACGACGCCCAATGCCCAGCCTTGACCGGGAGGACCAGGAGGAGCCTCAGAGGAAGAGCGGACTGCCCTGAGGCCCGAGCGCGGCTTGGCGTGGAGAAAACCCTGCTTGTTGATTTCCCTATCTTTGGGTTTTTGACGGGAGTTTTGTTACTTACACAGGCAGCAGGCTGATTCAGCCACAGGCTGTCATTTGCCAACCCCCGAGGAAGAGAGCGGGGCGCTGGTTAATTTAGCTAAGATGTTCCAGGAAGGTTTTCTAAGGAGGTAACTTGCCAGCTGAGATCTCAGTGCTGAGAAAGGTCCACTCATGGAATATCTAGAGAAAATGTTTTGGAGGGAGTAAATGGATGTAAAGATTCAAGGTGAGGAGGTGTGAAGAGAGGGACACTTCCAGTGCCTCCAAGCACTTTACATCAGCCAAGTGCAAGTCACTCAGTTGTGTCTGACTCTTCGTAACCCCATGGACTGTATCCTGCCAGGCTCCTCTGTCCATGGAACTTTCCAGGCAAGAATACTGGAGTGGGTGGCCATTTCCTCCTCCAGAGGATCTTCCTGACTTCTGTGTATATGAAGGGTGTTTGAACATTCCTTGCTCATTTTTATGAAATGCCATCTTTAATCACTTTCCTTCCACTATTCAAGATATTGTTTCACTAACTTGTTTTTACTACCTAGAATATAATTTTGAATTTTCCAAAGGTGGAAGATTAATTGCCAGACTCCTGCGTTAAGATCCAGCTTTACATTTTTTGAGTGATGGAAATTCAGTGTACTTTCGGCTGTTTGGCTTAGCTGAATAACTCTTGCTGTTAATACCCAAGTCTTGCCAAGCACCGTATAGAAAAGCATTTTCAGGAAGGAAACGGGGAAATTGGGAAGATTTGACTTTTTAAAGAAATAACTTTGGACGGTAGTTTGGATGGAATGAGCAATGGTGGGGCTGTTTTATGGATTAGTAGCAAAGCATTTCCAATCTAAAAGTAGCAGGGGAACATCTCCTGAAAAATAAAAGTTATATACCATGGACCCTTGACATTTGTAAAGGATATATTCCACAGCCTTCAAAAACCCCTAAATTTATGAAGCCACCAAACCATATATTTCCCCTCATAAAATGCAGCGAGGTATATCTGAAAAATTTAAGCGACTTCTTTGGGTTCTTAATAGCTGTATAAATATAGAACCCACAGTCATTTGTAAAGAGTCACCTGTTTGGTGTGCAATGCTTTTACAACAACACTGGCAGGCAGAAGGACGCAGCTCAACAGAGAAACTGGAAATTCACGTTGTGCTGTACCTCTGAGCCGCCCACTGGTACAACTGCATCCTCCTACAGCTGAGTGCCACTCAACACAATGCAAACTCCTGTCTCAGCAAATGGCCAAAATGCTGCACGTCCTGAGCCCCGGCCATCCCCCTGATAGACAAAACCGTAACGCTACATCTGCAAATGTCATGAAGCTACCGTGTTGCTAAATCGCTAATAGACAAAACAAAAGCCTTGAATGGCTGGGTATTCCAGAGGGATGCGGTTTGATTGCTAAGCTCTGGCAAATCTTCCCAGGTGGGAGGAAAGATACTTACTTCACCACTTTGTAAGTGCACGTAAACAGGAAGAAAGACAACATTTTGAAGTTAAAAAGAATGTGAAGCAGAATAAAGACAAGCCATGAAAGTCTTCCCCGGCCTTAAATCTCAAAGCTATAGGAAAGCCTTTCAATTAATAACCTTTAGTTAATCCCACTAAAACAATTTTTTAACATGATCCCTGAAACTCGACATGAATTCAGAGGCAATGACAGCTCTGTCCCAGTCACAAAACATCACGGGTACATTTTGTCATCTATGAGACCCTGTCATCAATATAGATCCCCATTTTTGTAAATCATCTGTTATTTGGGGAAGGAGGGAGGTATTGATTTTTTCCTAGTCTTTTCTCGGAATGTTAACCTTGTTTAAGTTCTTCATTTCCTCTGCCTGAAGCACCATGTTGCAATAGAATTAAATGCATAGTAAAATGGCCATGTGAGAAAGGTTTATGCATTATGTTAAAACCTGCTCCCTTGATAAATGGAGCCATTACCGTCTGGAATTCACTGCTTCAGTCCACTTAGTTCAATCCAACAACACGCCTTAAAAGTCTCACAAATTTGTTCAAATGCTAATGAGCTGCACCACCAAACCTCATCTGCTGTAGAAGGATCTAATATTTCCAAGGGTTTGAGGCATTTAAGAGCTGCCCATGGACTCACTTTACCTGACTTGGCAATTCAGGACTACTCAGATTTATAGACAGGGGAGAAAATGTATACATTTCATTGCGTGGCAGCTTCTGAAAATGCAGTCAATGAACCTTAATAAAAATCACTTTTCGTTTAGCATCAGTTTATCATCATCTGCTCTCAGGATACGATGTGGGAAAGATCTCTTCCAAAAGGTCATATGGGTGTATTTTTTTTTTCAAATAAACTGCTTAAATCTAATAACATCCATTAAAGCCATCTCAAAGGCAAAGGGCAGCCATGCCAGCCACATGGCTTCAGGCGCAGCTAACGAAGCCCACCCTCACTCAGCACCCTCTGTCGAGCTCCCACACGGCGAGAGGTGCTGCAGTCGGTGTGCGGAATCCTCCTACTCCCATTTGAATGGGCCTGGGTCCATTTTTAGGACGANAAGATGTTCCAGGAAGGTTTTCTAAGGAGGTAACTTGCCAGCTGAGATCTCAGTGCTGAGAAAGGTCCACTCATGGAATATCTAGAGAAAATGTTTTGGAGGGAGTAAATGGATGTAAAGATTCAAGGTGAGGAGGTGTGAAGAGAGGGACACTTCCAGTGCCTCCAAGCACTTTACATCAGCCAAGTGCAAGTCACTCAGTTGTGTCTGACTCTTCGTAACCCCATGGACTGTATCCTGCCAGGCTCCTCTGTCCATGGAACTTTCCAGGCAAGAATACTGGAGTGGGTGGCCATTTCCTCCTCCAGAGGATCTTCCTGACTTCTGTGTATATGAAGGGTGTTTGAACATTCCTTGCTCATTTTTATGAAATGCCATCTTTAATCACTTTCCTTCCACTATTCAAGATATTGTTTCACTAACTTGTTTTTACTACCTAGAATATAATTTTGAATTTTCCAAAGGTGGAAGATTAATTGCCAGACTCCTGCGTTAAGATCCAGCTTTACATTTTTTGAGTGATGGAAATTCAGTGTACTTTCGGCTGTTTGGCTTAGCTGAATAACTCTTGCTGTTAATACCCAAGTCTTGCCAAGCACCGTATAGAAAAGCATTTTCAGGAAGGAAACGGGGAAATTGGGAAGATTTGACTTTTTAAAGAAATAACTTTGGACGGTAGTTTGGATGGAATGAGCAATGGTGGGGCTGTTTTATGGATTAGTAGCAAAGCATTTCCAATCTAAAAGTAGCAGGGGAACATCTCCTGAAAAATAAAAGTTATATACCATGGACCCTTGACATTTGTAAAGGATATATTCCACAGCCTTCAAAAACCCCTAAATTTATGAAGCCACCAAACCATATATTTCCCCTCATAAAATGCAGCGAGGTATATCTGAAAAATTTAAGCGACTTCTTTGGGTTCTTAATAGCTGTATAAATATAGAACCCACAGTCATTTGTAAAGAGTCACCTGTTTGGTGTGCAATGCTTTTACAACAACACTGGCAGGCAGAAGGACGCAGCTCAACAGAGAAACTGGAAATTCACGTTGTGCTGTACCTCTGAGCCGCCCACTGGTACAACTGCATCCTCCTACAGCTGAGTGCCACTCAACACAATGCAAACTCCTGTCTCAGCAAATGGCCAAAATGCTGCACGTCCTGAGCCCCGGCCATCCCCCTGATAGACAAAACCATAACGCTACATCTGCAAATGTCATGAAGCTACCGTGTTGCTAAATCGCTAATAGACAAAACAAAAGCCTTGAATGGCTGGGTATTCCAGAGGGATGCGGTTTGATTGCTAAGCTCTGGCAAATCTTCCCAGGTGGGAGGAAAGATACTTACTTCACCACTTTGTAAGTGCACGTAAACAGGAAGAAAGACAACATTTTGAAGTTAAAAAGAATGTGAAGCAGAATAAAGACAAGCCATGAAAGTCTTCCCCGGCCTTAAATCTCAAAGCTATAGGAAAGCCTTTCAATTAATAACCTTTAGTTAATCCCACTAAAACAATTTTTTAACATGATCCCTGAAACTCGACATGAATTCAGAGGCAATGACAGCTCTGTCCCAGTCACAAAACATCACGGGTACATTTTGTCATCTATGAGACTCTGTCATCAATATAGATCTCCATTTTTGTAAATCATCTGTTATTTGGGGAAGGAGGGAGGTATTGATTTTTTCCTAGTCTTTTCTCGGAATGTTAACCTTGTTTAAGTTCTTCATTTCCTCTGCCCGAAGCACCATGTTGCAA
Source organism: Raphicerus campestris (assembly GCA_006410735.1). Lineage (NCBI taxonomy): Eukaryota > Metazoa > Chordata > Mammalia > Artiodactyla > Bovidae > Raphicerus > Raphicerus campestris. The sequence goes on along the minus strand of SJYW01032312.1, from coordinate 1,547,132 downwards.
TAGAATTAAATGCATAGTAAAATGGCCATGTGAGAAAGGTTTATGCATTATGTTAAAACCTGCTCCCTTGATAAATGGAGCCATTACCGTCTGGAATTCACTGCTTCAGTCCACTTAGTTCAATCCAACAACACGCCTTAAAAGTCTCACAAATTTGTTCAAATGCTAATGAGCTGCACCACCAAACCTCATCTGCTGTAGAAGGATCTAATATTTCCAAGGGTTTGAGGCATTTAAGAGCTGCCCATGGACTCACTTTACCTGACTTGGCAATTCAGGACTACTCAGATTTATAGACAGGGGAGAAAATGTATACATTTCATTGCGTGGCAGCTTCTGAAAATGCAGTCAATGAACCTTAATAAAAATCACTTTTCGTTTAGCATCAGTTTATCATCATCTGCTCTCAGGATACGATGTGGGAAAGATCTCTTCCAAAAGGTCATATGGGTGTATTTTTTTTTTCAAATAAACTGCTTAAATCTAATAACATCCATTAAAGCCATCTCAAAGGCAAAGGGCAGCCATGCCAGCCACATGGCTGCAGGCGCAGCTAACGAAGCCCACCCTCACTCAGCACCCTCTGTCGAGCTCCCACACGGCGAGAGGTGCTGCAGTCGGTGTGCGGAATCCTCCTACTCCCATTTGAATGGGCCTGGGTCCATTTTTAGGACGACTATCACACCAACATTACGGGCATGAAACTGGCACCATCAGACAGGGACCCATACTCAGAAGGACCCAGAGCTGGTTTAATACCCTGCTGCTGCCTTCTTGAAATACTGGAAGGGGCTCCATAAATTGCACAGCCTGTCGGGACTGCAGGTGAGCTGGCTGATGGGTTCAACAGGCTTATCAAGGCTCCGTGTGTGGTGCTAAGGCACGTCAGCGTGTCTGACTCTCTCTGCGCGGCCATGGACTGTAGCCCGCCAGGCTCCTCTGTCCGTGACATTCTCCAGGCAAGCATACTGGAGCAGGCTGCCATTTCCTGCCCCAGGGGATCCTCCCGGCCCAGGACTGAGCCCTCCTCTCTCGTTCTCCTGCGTCGGCAGGCGGGCTCCTGACCACTAGGGCGCTAGGGGAGCCAAGGCTGGCTGGGGAGGACTGGCCGCAGCTTCTCACCCTCGAGGCTCAGCTAAGACACGACTCCCCAGCAGGGCTTCCTCAGCGCCCGGCCGCATCCCCTCTCCCCCCTGGTCCTCTCAAGTCTTCTTCAGCCCTGCCCTTCCTCGTAACAGGCCTCCTCTCGGTTTTCTGTAACGACCTGCTCACTCGCATCGCACACTGGCTGGACTCTGGGCTCCCTGAGGACAGGAACCACGTCTACAATGTTCCCTGTTGTATCTGCGTGTGTTCACAGCTGCTTTATACATTAGGATTTGGGCTGTGGGGGTGGAGTGTATGCACTTTTTTCCAGGAGCCTCCAAAAAATTCAGGGGCCTTCAAACGCTTGGAGATCTGACCAAACGTGCATTGGTAGAGACACAGAAAAATAAAACTTAAAATTGCAATCAATAATGATTTCAAAAGCAAACGAGTAGCTATTGTTTTCTTAAAAGAAAAAAAAATATATATATATATTTAACATGGCAAATGAGTGCATTGGATTAGGTTTATTTCTAGAAGGTATGAGCTTTCCCAGGATAAGATTCTAGGGCTGTTGAGAAACTTTAACAGTCTTATCTGACATAACCCCCCCGCACAGTGTCAGGGGCCTGGTGCTGACTCCAGACTCAATTCAGGCCAAACACATATTGGGTAATAGAGGGAGATAAACAGATAAGTGCGGAATGGTACCTGCTTTCAAGACAGCAGTCAGAGGACTAAAGACTAATAGACAAGGAGCCAGTAAATAAATCCTCAAGTGACAAGGATATGAGATGGGAACCAATGGCTGGATAAATTTAGATAAAGACAGCTTTCTGGAAAGCTCTCACGTGTGCAAAACATTAGGGTTTATGAACACGGTATGGGACAAAGTGATGTAAGTATTCAGACAAAATAAGGGCATTTTTCCTTACACGGGTAGAGTTTTTTTTTTTTAAAGAAACTCATTTATTTGATTATACAGGGCTAAACCAAAATGGTTGGTAACTCAGAAGAAAGTAGCGTGANTGGACATGACCGAGCAATTGAACTCACACAAGGACTACCTTAACGTGTTCATAAATATAAAATCTCATGCCATTTTTTTGGAAGCTTTCCTTTGAATAAGGATCTGAATGCTTTGTCTGAATTATTGTGAATTTCAGCTAGTTGTCTTCAGCATCCTGGCATAGTGAGATGTGATTTCATATCAAGCTTGTCCCCTAGCACTAGTTCTGGATGGAGGGCTCCTTAGGACACGGCTAAGCAAGAGCTGAACTTGGGAGAAACTCAGATCTATGTAAAAAGCACACTTAGCACTCAATGATTACTAGTGGAATGCTTTAAAAGTAAAACAGAACAAAACAAAAAAACTAGGTTGGTCATTTCAGTGTAAGAGCTTTGGAAGATAACGGTGTGGATGAATGGCTCAAGATTTTTAGACCTGTTCATTTAGCTCTTCATCATAAATAGCAAAGGTTGAAAACTGAGTCCACAGATCAAACTTGACCTTCCAATTAGTTTTGTTTGGTTAGTCATAAATATTTGGAAATTAGAACATTTGACATGAAAGTCTGGATTTCTGACTTCACTGAAGGGAACTGATCACGCCAGGCATTTTTCAACACCCACCTGGCAACTGCCTTGAGCCGAGTAGAGCAGCTTCTCCCAGACAGGTATGAAGTGCCCACATTTCCATAAAGCCTGCCTTGCCTGCTGGTTTTGTGAAGTCTGAAGCTTTTAAAACCTGGGAAGAGCTCTTCTTTAAGAAAAATAATACAAAATGGTGAATATAATGTATTTGCAGCATGTCTAATACTGCAGGAAAAAATTATAAATAAAAATTGCCTGTGGCTCCCGAGTACAAAAGTCATGGAATGACTTCAACATCATCGATCGCCCAACATAAGGGAAAATGGGAAGGAGGGGGCCTGTCAGAGACGGCAGCTACTGCCCTATTAGTGAATTAAAGTTCAATATCTTTTGCAAATTTCATGAAAACATACGATTACTGAGCAAAGGCTAGAACCCCTCCCAGGACCTTGCAAAAGGCAATCAACCTCTCTCGGCCACTTTCCCTTTTCTAGTTGTTTTTTTTTTTTTCCTTTTACTATCTGCCTGGGCTCTGTGGGCAGATGAGTTTTCACACCCTTCAAACTGAAGGATTTCTAAGTTCTCTGACATTTTAAAGTTCTGTGGATTTGCTTTTGTTCACACTCTGTAATGTTTTCTTAAAAGACTCATAGCCTGAGCTATCTCCCCGTACTTTAGTCTCTGAATAATCTGCTAAATGAGCTTGACAATGGATAGGATGTGTGGACTTCTTTCAGCTGTTTGCGAGCAGTCTAACACATCCGAACTGCCAAGCATCCACTGACAAACGAAAGAATTCAGCCATTATCCTAAACAAGTGACAGGCACATTCTTGCACCATGACGATGATCAAACAAATGACAAGTTTCTCTACCTGCTTTGTAGCAAANCCTTGAACTGCAAGGAGATCCAATCAGTCCATCCTAAAGGAAATCAGTCCTGAATATTCATTGGAAGGACTGATGTTGAAGCTGAAACTCCAATACTTTGGCCACCTTATGCAAAGAGCTGACTCATTTGAAAAGACCCTGATGCTGGGAAAGATTGAAGGCTGGAGGAGAAGGGGATGAGAGGATGAGATGGTGGATGGCATCAGCGACTCGATGGACATGAGTTTGAGTAAACTCTGGGAGTTGGTGATGGACAGGAAGGCCTGGCGTGCTGCGGTTCATGGGGTCGCAAAGAGTTGGACATGACCGAGCAATTGAACTCACACAAGGACTACCTTAACGTGCTCATAAATATAAAATCTCATGCCATTTTTTTGGAAGCTTTCCTTTGAATAAGGATCTGAATGCTTTGTCTGAATTATTGTGAATTTCAGCTAGTTGTCTTCAGCATCCTGGCATAGTGAGATGTGATTTCATATCAAGCTTGTCCCCTAGCACTAGTTCTGGATGGAGGGCTCCTTAGGACACGGCTAAGCAAGAGCTGAACTTGGGAGAAACTCAGATCTATGTAAAAAGCACACTTAGCACTCAATGATTACTAGTGGAATGCTTTAAAAGTAAAACAGAACAAAACAAAAAAACTAGGTTGGTCATTTCAGTGTAAGAGCTTTGGAAGATAACGGTGTGGATGAATGGCTCAAGATTTTTAGACCTGTTCATTTAGCTCTTCATCATAAATAGCAAAGGTTGAAAACTGAGTCCACAGATCAAACTTGACCTTCCCATTAGTTTTGTTTGGTTAGTCATAAATATTTGGAAATTAGAACATTTGACATGAAAGTCTGGATTTCTGACTTCACTGAAGGGAACTGATCACGCCAGGCATTTTTCAACACCCACCTGGCAACTGCCTTGAGCCGAGTAGAGCAGCTTCTCCCAGACAGGTATGAAGTGCCCACATTTCCATAAAGCCTGCCTTGCCTGCTGGTTTTGTGAAGTCTGAAGCTTTTAAAACCTGGGAAGAGCTCTTCTTTAAGAAAAATAATACAAAATGGTGAATATAATGTATTTGCAGCATGTCTAATACTGCAGGAAAAAATTATAAATAAAAATTGCCTGTGGCTCCCGAGTACAAAAGTCATGGAATGACTTCAACATCATCGATCGCCCAACATAAGGGAAAATGGGAAGGAGGGGGCCTGTCAGAGACGGCAGCTACTGCCCTATTAGTGAATTAAAGTTCAATATCTTTTGCAAATTTCATGAAAACATACGATTACTGAGCAAAGGCTAGAACCCCTCCCAGGACCTTGCAAAAGGCAATCAACCTCTCTCGGCCACTTTCCCTTTTCTAGTTGTTTTTTTTTTTTTCCTTTTACTATCTGCCTGGGCTCTGTGGGCAGATGAGTTTTCACACCCTTCAAACTGAAGGATTTCTAAGTTCTCTGACATTTTAAAGTTCTATGGATTTGCTTTTGTTCACACTCTGTAATGTTTTCTTAAAAGACTCATAGCCTGAGCTATCTCCCCGTACTTTAGTCTCTGAATAATCTGCTAAATGAGCTTGACAATGGATAGGATGTGTGGACTTCTTTCAGCTGTTTGCGAGCAGTCTAACACATCCGAACTGCCAAGCATCCACTGACAAACGAAAGAATTCAGCCATTATCCTAAACAAGTGACAGGCACATTCTTGCACCATGACGATGATCAAACAAATGACAAGTTTCTCTACCTGCTTTGTAGCAAAGTTGGACGGTGGTTGCGTAAATGTGAAATATGAGTGAGAAGGGGGAGTCTGTCAGGTCGCTCAAATAATGAGAAGACTGCCCCCACGGCTGAGCTTTCAAACAGGTGCAGCCTGTGGCACGTCTTCCCGCAGCTGATTCCGAATCTGACTTCTACTCCTTTCAATGTCCAGAGCAAGGAAATATGCCGCCCAAACCATCAGAGTCTTTTGCCCTGGCATTCAGCGAAATCCAAATGCTGCTGGACACAGGGCTAAGAACTGTGATGCCTAAAACACTCTGAATTCACTTAGGGCTCGATTACTAATTAGACAGAATAGCCTCATCCTCGAATGGAATTTGAGATGTGGACACGGGACGACACAGGACAGAGCAGCAGCCGTCACAGACCCTGGAGCGAGAAAGTCGCCACTAACGTGGAAATTCACAAATGCCTAAGCAGACTTTTACTTTGGCACAGATCCTTTGCATCGAGGGATAATTCCTGCATTTGCAGATAGTTCAGAAATGTTTTATGTATGCACTATTTCCAAAGAGTCTTTTAAAATTTCCTCTCTCATAGTATAATCGGTTGTTACCTCTCCTATTGATTTCCCTAAAGAGCACAAGTCTATTCCATTAGAAATAGAGAAGGAAAAAAATATATATATATATATTGCTTTTAGGCTGAGTAGATGGGGTTTTCTTCCTTTTTTATATGGAGGGAATAAGACTGTGAGGAGGTGGGGTGATGAACCTGCAGTTCACCACTCAGATAAGTCCTCTGGTCTACATTTCCATAAAGGGTCTTATTTGTCCCAGTAGAGGAAAGGGACATTCTGGATGCCACAAGGCTAGATATTGGCAGTGTCACAAGGCAAGACGTACGGAGATGGTAATATGGTATGATGGGTGCACCCCAAACATCCACTGACTAACGGAGAGATGAGGAAACAAAGGTGGCCTCGCCATACCGTGGAATACTCCTTGCCAATACACAGAGAACAGAGCGCGAACTCCGGCTGCACCATGGATGGTCTTGCAAGCCTTCTGTTAAGTGAACGAATCCAGCCACAGCAGGCCACATACAGTGGGACTCCATTTATGTGTGAATGCCCCGAAGAGGCAAATCCATAGAGATGGAAAGTGGATTAGTGGCCGCCAGGGGCTGGGGCATGGGAGGGGTGCAGAGTCACTGCTAAGGGCATGCGGTTTCTTTGCAGGGTGGCGGAAATATGATAAAATCGATTGTGGGGACAGTCGAGTGAGTCTGTGAACATACAGTCGACCCTTGAGCAGCCTGAGGGTGGGGCACCAGCCTTCCATGTGCTCAGAAATCTGCCTGGGAATTGACAGTCACTGCCCTCGTCCGTGGCTCCCTATCCAGCAGTTCGGCCAACCCTGGATCACGCAGTTGCGTACTGTATATTTATTGAAAAAAAATCTGCACATAAATAGACCTGAGAAATTCAAACCCATGATGTTCAAAGGTCAACTGTCCTAAAATCCACTGAATTTTGCACTTTAAAAGGTAATTTTATGGTGTGTGAACTTTATCTCAATAGAGTTGTTTTAAAAATGTAATGGGTGCAATTTCACTTATAGATGTTTATCTAAAAGAATTGAAATTGGCTTCTCAAAGATTAATATATTCATGTCCATGGCAGCATTATGTGCAATAGCCAAGAAGTGGAAGAAAGAACAAATGAACGGATAAACAAAATACAGTATATCCATAAAATGGACTATGATTTAGCCCCAAAAAGGAAGGAAGTCTAGGCAAATGCTAAACATGGAGGAACCTTGAGGATATTATGCCGAGATAAATGAACAGGTCACAAAAAGACAAATCCTTTATTTCACTTATATGAGGTACATAGAGTAGTCAGCATCAGAGCGGCAGAGAGTAGAACGGCCTTCCCTGGTGGCTCGGTGGTGAAGGATATGCCCGCCGCAGGAGGTGTAAGGTCAATCCCTGGGTCGGGAAGATCCTCTGGAGAAGGAAGTGGCAGCCCACGCCAGTATTCTTGCCTGGAAAATCCCATGGACAGAGGAGCCTGGCGGGCTCTGTTGGACATTAAAAGAATCGTGCACGACACAGCAACTAAATGGCAACAGAGAGTGGATGAGGCTGAGGCGGGGGGAGAATGAGATGCCGTTAACAGAATTTCAGTTTCGCAAGATGAAGTCCTGCAGATTGGTTGTGCAACAATGTGAATATACCTAACATTACTGAACTGTGTACTTAAAGACGGCTAAGACGTAAATTTATGTGCATTTTACTGTAATGAACTTATAAATGTATACATATGGGCATATTATCCAAGCCAGCTATTTCAGTTCTCACCCTCCTCTACAGAGTCCCTTCTATGCCTTCCCGACCTTTCTTTGGACAAAGACAGGCATCTGCCATCAGGGGAGAGCCCCACTTTAGAGGCAACGCAAGCTGAGACTCGGTGGGAACCTGGCAGGATTTCTGTGTGAGTCCAGCCTTGTGCAGTCAGAGGCCCTGCTCTCGACTCACCACTTCTGTGGCCCTTTCTCAAATGGTCCAGAGTGATCTTTAGATGCTCTTTGAGCTGAATCTTGCATTTCCAGACCTCAGGGACGATTACACAGGCAGCTAGAGTAAAGCTGGGCTCAGTAATGAGTAGCTTTTTGTGCCAATGTTTTGTCCTGTAGCTAGACCAGCACGTTTCCAAGTCAGTCAGATGAACAGGTGTGCACTCTCGATCCGTACACAATCACTGTGGAGTAAAGGAATAAAACTTCTTGGCCAAAAGATGTTTCCTTTAGTTCTCAACAGGGAAAGGTCCTGAATAAGATCCAGTGAAATCCTTCAGAAACACTTGGATTTTTCCCCAAGACATAGTAATATGATAAAAATATTTCTTTAAGTTTGACACCCTGTCCAAAAGAGCTTTTACCAAAATACATTCCTCTGAGCACAAGTCCTACAATACACTTGTTGAATAAGGTCGTCTGAATCCGAAGCAAGTTAGGGACTCACATTTCCTAATTCCCACTTGGACATTCACGACAGTCGTTGACCCGTTAAAGACTCTGAAGAGTCTTGCAACAAGGGAAAATGATAAGTTCTGTTTTTCTGTTTCTCCAAATTCTGCAGGCTTCATGTTTTGAGTGAGCTTCTACTAACATCCCAAGAACCATGAATTCTCGAGATATTCCGGAACATGCTGATACAGGCTGTCCTCAAATAATTAACTCTTCTCTGCAAACGCAATCATCCCTAGGTATCCTCAGGGGAGATTAATTCCAGGATCCCTGAGTATACCAAGATGCACGGATGTGCAAATCCCTTCTGTAAAATGGTGTGAAGTTATGTAGTATTTTTGTATAACCTACATACATCCTCCTATACACTTTAAATCACCTCTAGAGTACTTATAGGAGAAGGAAATGGCAACCCATTCCAGTGTTCTTGCCTGGAGAATCCCAGGGACGGGGGAGCCTGGTGGGCTGCCATCTATGGGGTCACACAGAGTCGGACACGACTGAAGCGACTCAGCAGCAGCAGCAGCAGCAGCGAGTACTCATAGCAGCGTCCCTGGTGGCTCAGATGGTAAAGAATCTATCTGCAATGTTCATTGCCCAACTCACTCCAGGATTCTCGCCTGGAGAATTCCATGGACAGAGGAGCCCAGTGGGCTGTAGTCCGTGGGACTGCAAAGAGTCGGGCGTGACTGAGTGGCTAGCACACGCAGAGTACTCATAGAAGCTCCCTGGTGGCTCCGATGGCAAAGCATCCACCTGCAAGGCAGGAGACCCAGGTTCCATCCCCAGGATGGGAAGATCCCCTGAACAGAA
>SJYW01032312.1:1522257-1534490 GCA_006410735.1 Raphicerus campestris | reverse complement strand
TAATACCCGATGCGATGTAAATTCTATGTAAATAGCTGTAGATACAATGTAAATACTATGTAAATAGTTGTAAATAAAATGTAAATGATATGTTAATGGTTTCGAGTGGACAGCAAATTCAAGTTTTGCCTTTGGGAACTTTCTGGAATTTTTCCCAAACATTTTCCCTCCTCAGTGGATCGAATCCCTGGGACGCTGAACCATGGATACAGAGGGCACCGCACTTGAGGTTCCGCGTGCATCACCTAAAGGGATGTGTAAGGGTCAGCCAGGAAGATCTGCATCCCCACTTCCTTCCGCTCTCTTTTCAAACGCTACTTTATCCAAGATCCTTCTTTGACAGCCCATTTTAAATAACCACCCACTCAGCCAACCCTCTCTAACTCCTCCCTGATCACTCTGCATATTACATCTCTCTGCTGGCACTGTATATTTACATTTTTATGTCATAAGTAAATATTACATACAATTTATGTAATAAATATGTCTACTACATTATGTATGATAATTACATAATAATTTATGTAATAAATGAGAGCTCCCTGAGAGCAAGGACCTTGGTCATTTCTCCCCGAATCAGGAGCTCAGTAAATATTTGTTGAGTTAATGAACACAATCACGAGAAAACTTGGGGAAAAGGGGCAGTCGAAATTTGTATCTAATGTATCAGATGTTTAATTTGTGAAGACATGGAGTTCGCCCTTGAGAAGGAAAGGCATCTTTCTTTGCAGATTCAGGTCTGCTCATTGGCTGGTGAGAGTGACAGTGAAGAGAATTACAAGAGCAAGAAAATACGCCGAAAATAAAAGTAGCTACTCATCAGTCCAAACACTTTTTCCCTGCGAGGCACTGTGCTGGGTGCTTCCCTCCACCTCTCCCTCCCTCGTCCTTCCCTCCACCTCTCCCTCCCTCGTCCTTCCCTCCACCTCTCCCTCCCTCGTCCTCCCTCCACCTCTCCCTCCTTCGTCCTTCCCTCCACCTCTCCCCGAGTTGTGCACTCTGACAGATGTTCTAGCAGCATCAGTGTGTGGTCCCGAGCTGAATGCCAGATATTCAAAGATACACAAGCCACAGTTCCTGTCTTTGTGGAGGGCACTAGCTAATGGTGAAGATAGCAAAATATTTCAAGGGACTGAGACTTCCTCAGTCCCCGAGGATGAGACATAGCCCAGTTTGTTGGGGGGAGGGAAGAGGCAAGCAAGGATGGCTTCCTGGAGGAGGTGGCCTCGAAGCTGCACTTTTCAGGGTGAGTAGGCAGGTGTTAACCATGAAGAGGAGGAGGGAGGCAATCAGAACTGGAGGAAACACCTGAGCAAAAGTATGAGTGCCTGAATCAGAGAGTATTTGCATGAAGAGAACTAGAAAGTTTGTCTACCAGAGCACGGCATCTGAGCCAGGGCATGTTAAGGGTCAAGGCTGAAGGGGGCAAGGGCCCAAACTTCTCCCATCCTCAGAGCTGATTCGTCAGCTTGGCATCAGCAGGGAACACTCACAAAAGCTGGCTTTCTTTTCTCCTTTACTAGGGGTCTGGGGCTCTAAACTGTTTACAAACATGTCAGTGGACACCACCAATAAGCTCACAAAGAAGATCCAGTCATCCTGTCCATTTTACAGACATGGAAGTTGAACTCAGAGAAGCAATGACCCCTTCTAGGTCACAGGACCAGGAAGTAACCTCAGGGCCAACAGGCAGAGCCTGCAGTCCTCACCGCTCTATGAACCTGGATTAACCTCCCTAAGGCAAGTGCTCTCCACCTGGAGCGACTCAGCCCCCAGGGGCACCTGACGGTGGCTGGAGACCTTTCGGTCTGCAGCAACTGGGGAGGGCATTGCCACTGGCGTTTGGTGGGTGAGGCCAAGGGCGCGCCTGAGGATACTACAGAGCTCAGGAGCGTCCCCGCCGGAGGTGACCTGGGCCAGATGTAGCTCCATGGGGAGGCTGAGAGAAGCCCTGCCTCAGTTCCCTGGCCAGCTGGAAGAATTGCGGACCTGCTTATCTTGATGAAGAATGCAGAGTTCTGTCTCATGGAACCACCTGATCACGCAGCGCTGGGCTGCCCAGNATTTCTACTGGAACTGTTGGATCAAATAGTTTTGATAGATTTCTGCAAGTTTTCCACTATAAAGAATCTACTTGCAATGCAGAAGATATAGGAGACACAAGTTTGATGCCTAGGTTGGGAAGATCCCCTGGAGGAGGAAATGGCAACCTGCTCCAGAATTCTTGCCTGAAAACCCCCATGGACAGAGGAGCCTGGTGGGCTGCAGTCCAAAGGGCTGAAAAGAGTTGGACACGTCTCAGCAATTTAACACACACACGAAACAGAGCCTCCCAGCTAACCTTGGAGACTTGGGGGTTCCATTTTTGCTTTTCTCTATCTCAGCTTACATCATAGTAGAGTAGTTACTGGCTCAGCCAAAAGTCAATAGGTGAAAGGTTGAGAAACNAGTTGGACACGTCTCAGCAATTTAACACACACACGAAACAGAGCCTCCCAGCTAACCTTGGAGACTTGGGGGTTCCATTTTTGCTTTTCTCTTTCTCAGCTTACATCATAGTAGAGTAGTTACTGGCTCAGCCAAAAGTCAATAGGTGAAAGGTTGAGAAACTTTGCTTTAAAATAAAAGAAAGCCAAGTTTGAGTTCAAGCTCCATCAGAAGTCCAGCAAGTTTCAGCAGACAAATTGTTTAAGCCTCACTTTCCTCATCTGTAAAAATAATGGCAACCCTAGTGCCTCCTACAAAGCATTGTTGTGGGAATTCATTGAGATTATAAACATACACCTCGCACGCCATTAATTATTGTTGTTAACAGTAAAAAGCCAGGGAGTAGGAGGTTCAGAAATGTAAAGACCAGTGTGTACATNACTTTGCTTTAAAATAAAAGAAAGCCAAGTTTGAGTTCAAGCTCCATCAGAAGTCCAGCAAGTTTCAGCAGACAAATTGTTGAAGCCTCACTTTCCTCATCTGTAAAAATAATGGCAAGCCTAGTGCCTCCTACAAAGCATTGTTGTGGGAATTCATTGAGATTATAAACATATACCTCGCACAACGCCATTAATTATTGTTGTTAATAGTAAAAAGCCAGAGAGTGGGAGGTTCAGAAATGTAAAGACACAGTGTGTACACGATCTAACAATTAGAGGATGCTACGTTGCCAGATGATTCAGTGGCCACTACAGTGAGGACTTTCAGATGATCATAAAAGGAACACGAGAGAAGGGAACATGCTTCTCCTCACTAAGGAGACTGCAACTAATGCTTGGTTCCCTGGATGCATGTGAATCTAGCAGAGGGGTAAATACCTATATTTATCTACGTAAACACAGAGGATATGAATATACATGGTTTTAAAACACGCCTCCACACGTTTATATAAGAGAGTGTTGTGGACATATGGATTCTCCGTATATGTAGGTAACACGCTATGATGAAGGAGATGCTTATTTCCTTACAGGATAATTTCAGAACACTCCACTCTGTACTTGTTAAAGAGTGAGTCACCATGATCGTCAGGCTACCTGGAAAACTGGTTTCTAACTTTCTCTGAAGTGCATGAAAGACATTATTTTTTTTTTTTTTTTTTTTTTTTTTACTGAGCAAAATGCCAGTAGGGCTACTTTAGACAGTGGGTTTCCATCTTGATCCTCTTTTCAGCATCTCTACCTCCTGTCTCAAGTGGAAGGAGATCCTTGAGCATCAACTTCAGAGAGAGACAAGTCCGTAATCAGATCCTGTCTCTACCGCTCACCAGCTCTGCATCTCGGCTGACTTAACCTCACCTTCTCCATCTGCAGAATGGGATAATAACTGTGGCACAGAGTTCTATGAGGACTCACTAAGAGCATGTGAAAATTAGCATCTACTGGTTTTTCCTACTCAGCATCTGGTAATTTGACCCCATCTTCCTTGAGAAATTGTCCTTTTCCTGTTGCTGGTCCTTGAGGGTTACCTGGACTAATTCCTAGACTGGTGCCAGGTTGAACGCATGACAGAAATGTCTAATCAGCATCGTGCTTCCCTGGGCAAATGACTGTTTTAGGTCTGGGTATGACCCAAGGAGCCTCTGTTCCTAGATGTCTACTAGAGATGGGAAGAGCTGTCCTGGCATCACTGAGGTGGTGAGGTGGAGCCTTCTATTGGCATCTTGCTACAACCTGTGAGGAGAAGCATCTGGAAGAGAAGAGAAAGGGAGAATAAGACCTAATTCTGATGACTCCATCTGAACCCTTACATCCAACTTAGCCAAAGCTGAGACACCCTGGGCTGTTTGGAGATACAGTACCGATCTTTTTGATGTAAGCCAATTGGCTTTTCAATCCCTGGAGATGGAGAGTTCTCACTAATACAACACGCAACATTTTTAGTCCACCGTCTGGTAATTAGTTCACAAGGAGCGGGGTGGGTACCTAGGAGGTACCTCAATTGATTGCAGAGACAAACCAATTTCGATTCCCCTTGGCGTCTGAGAAGAGAGGGCCGACTGACACCGCTGGGAGACCGGGTTCACGGCGCAGTAATGAAAGCAGCTGCTGTGTGAGTGGAAAGCAACAACAGGAACCCCGGGCCCAATTTACTCACACCTGGCACCCCGCCAGGCTGCAGGGCATCGCACCCGAAGGGGAGCCGCCGCCGCAGGCCCTCGGAAGGCCGTGCAGCTCATGCGATCCAGGCCCGCTCCGCGCTCAGCCGGAAGAGGCCCGGGTCCCGGGGCGGGGGCCCTGACTCCAAGGGGGTACGCTGACGCCCCCAGACAAACGGGGNTTTTTTTTTTTTTTTTTTTTTTTTTTACTGAGCAAAATGCCAGTAGGGCTACTTTAGACAGTGGGTTTCCATCTTGATCCTCTTTTCAGCATCTCTACCTCCTGTCGCAAGTGGAAGGAGATCCTTGAGCATCAACTTCAGAGAGAGACAAGTCCGTAATCAGATCCTGTCTCTACCGCTCACCAGCTCTGCATCTCGGCTGACTTAACCTCACCTTCTCCATCTGCAGAATGGGATAATAACTGTGGCACAGAGTTCTATGAGGACTCACTAAGAGCATGTGAAAATTAGCATCTACTGGTTTTTCCTACTCAGCATCTGGTAATTTGACCCCATCTTCCTTGAGAAATTGTCCTTTTCCTGTTGCTGGTCCTTGAGGGTTACCTGGACTAATTCCTAGACTGGTGCCAGGTTGAACGCATGACAGAAATGTCTAATCAGCATCGTGCTTCCCTGGGCAAATGACTGTTTTAGGTCTGGGTATGACCCAAGGAGCCTCTGTTCCTAGATGTCTACTAGAGATGGGAAGAGCTGTCCTGGCATCACTGAGGTGGTGAGGTGGAGCCTTCTATTGGCATAACCTGAGAGGAGAAGCATCTGGAAGAGAAGAGAAAGGGAGAATAAGACCTAATTCTGATGACTCCATCTGAACCCTTACATCCAACTTAGCCAAAGCCGAGACACCCTGGGCTGTTTGGAGATACAGTACCGATCTTTTTGATGTAAGCCAATTGGCTTTTCAATCCCTGGAGATGGAGAGTTCTCACTAATACAACACGCAACATTTTTAGTCCACCGTCTGGTAATTAGTTCACAAGGAGCGGGGTGGGTACCTAGGAGGTACCTCAATTGATTGCAGAGACAAACCAATTTCGATTCCCCTTGGCGTCTGAGAAGAGAGGGCCGACTGACACCGCTGGGAGACCGGGTTCACGGCGCAGTAATGAAAGCAGCTGCTGTGTGAGTGGAAAGCAACAACAGGAACCCCGGGCCCAATTTACTCACACCTGGCACCCCGCCAGGCTGCAGGGCATCGCACCCGAAGGGGAGCCGCCGCCGCAGGCCCTCGGAAGGCCGTGCAGCTCATGCGATCCAGGCCCGCTCCGCGCTCAGCCGGAAGAGGCCCGGGTCCCGGGGCGGGGGCCCTGACTCCAAGGGGGTACGCTGACGCCCCCAGACAAACGGGGGCGAAACGCAGGGGACCCTGCCCCCGGAGCAGCGCTCAGCTGTCACAACGGGCTTCCGAAAGGGGGGCGGGCCCTGCTCCCACGGGAGAATGCAGGAGGACCCGCCAGTGGGGATGGATAGGCAAGAGGAAGCAAGCTGTGGATTCAGAGGGCCCAGTTCCTACCCTGGCTTCACTGAGTTCAAGCCCTGTAATTTCATTCATTTATGCACGTCTCCTCTTGGCTCAAAGCGGCTTCCTACTGCGTTCAGAGCAGAAGCTGAAATTGTTACTGAGTTCCACAAGCCTTTACACACCCCCCTCCCTCCCGTGCCATACGCTCTGACTGTCCCCTACCTCTCAGGCCTTCCCTGCTTCCACACCAGTCAAGCTGTCTCTCTGCTGCGTCACTCACCCACAGGTCTCCGCCCCAGGTCCTTTGCACTGACGGTTTCTTCTTCCTGAAATACTAGGCGACCCCCCCCCCCCTCCCGGGACATCTGTATGACTGCTTCCTGTCCTCATTTGGATCTCTCTGGAAACGTCACTTTGCCAGACGGGCCTTAGTCGAGAGCAGCTCGTCCTTACTCCCATTACCTGTGTGGTGTGCTTCACTCCCTCGGATGTTACTGATGCCCTTGTTAATATCTGTCTCTCCCCGCTGGAGTCGGGCTTTTTAGTTTGCTGCTGTATCGCCAGCGCCTTGAACAGCGCCAAACACAGAACAGCTGCTTTTAAAATATTTGTTCAACCTTTTTAGTTGTTTAACACACATTTACCAAGCACCTAACCTGTACCAGGTGTTGCTAAAACAGAATGGAGAGAGACAAGGATTCCGGCTCTTGCTAAGAAATGTTGCTGTGGGCAAATGAAATGACAGGAGTGGCTCCTTTCAGAATCTGGACAGTTCTCTAGGACGATAAAGGTGGCGGAAGAGTGGAATATTTTGTTAATCAGGTGATCAGCGAAGGTCCCCAGGTGGAGGTGAAGTTGCTGAAATGGTGAGAAAACCACATCCCAGCAGGTGTGGGGCAGGAAGGAGCCAAAGGGTTCCGGGCAAAAGGAATAACACGTGCAAGGGGCCTGAGGCAGGCAGAAGTTCCATACCTAAGAGCAATCAGCGTGGCCAGATTAAGAAAGAGATGGATGAAGATCAGAGTCTGAGAAGCAGGCCTGGGGGAGCCCCTAAAGCGGAGGCAAGCGTTTCGTATTTTCCTCTAAGAAACTGTCTCACCATTTGCAGACTCCGTTTCATCTCTTGTACAAATGGAGGTGATAAAATGCCCATGGTGGAAAGAAGGGTCAACAGGAAAAGCCACAGAGAATGCCTAGCAAGGTGCTCGGTAGGTGGTAGGTACTTAATAAATGTCAGTGATACTTGTCCCTAGAGAGAAAACCAAACGATATGAGAGAGCTGGCCGGGATATTCAGTTTCTGCTTCTCAAACCCAAAGGCTTCTTGAGGGGAATGGCTAGAAATGAACTTGGAGGAGCAAGTAGGTTTCAGGACAGCTTTAGAGCTCTCACCAGTTCCTTTCATGCAGGAGAGGCTGCCACGGCTTCCCAAATGTGATGCTATGTTAAAGAAATACCTGCCTGAGCGGAAGGCAGGTGGAGGTACTGGTGGTGGAGTGAGTTTAGCAGGGTGTGTGCGGAGACCGGGTGAAGTGGCGCCAGGCGTTCTGCCCTGACAGAGGTCCCTGCTCTGCACGTGGGCAGCTGCAGCATCTTAGGGAGCAGAGTGGGGACAGGGAGGGCCAGGAGTCCCAGGCGAGCCCTGCGGACGCTGACCACCCCCGACCCGGGCACCGTCCCAGGCGGGCCCCGCGNGCTCTGCACGTGGGCAGCTGCAACATATTAGGGAACAGAGTGGGGACAGGGAGGGCCAGGAGTCCCAGGCGAGCCCTGCGGACGCTGACCACCCCGGACCCGGGCACCGTCCCAGGCGGGCCCCGCGGACGCTGACCATCCCGGACCCGGGCACTGCCCCAGGCGCATGCCCAGGACAAATCTATTTGTACACACAGGAGGGAGAGGGGAATGGCATGGTGTTCAAGCAAAATGCCTCACTCACAGAGCAGACAACTAGACACATCAGCCATGCATGCAGCCTCCTTGCTTGGAAGAAGATTTGAATTTCTAAAGAAATGTCCCTGGCATAAGGGCTATTAATTTCAAAGCAAATTCATTTATTTATTTTTAGTGATGACAATTTCTTTGTAGTGTATTTATTTAATTTTTAATTGGAGGAAAACTGCTTTACAACGTTGTGTTGGCTTCTGCTGAACAAGACGCGAATCAGCCATAATCACACACACACGTATATACACACATATATCGCCCCCTTCTGAGCCTCCCTCCCCGCCCCTCCCCGCCCGTCTAGGTCATCACGGAGCACCAGGCTGGGCTCCCCGTGTCCATGCTGTCCCACCAGCTCTCCCCTTTACACGTGGTAGAGTATGCATGCGGACGCTGCTTCTCTGTTCCTCCTGCTCTACGTTTCTCCCACTGTCCACAAGCCTGTTTTCTATGTTCTCCCTTCCTTCCAGTCTGAAGTCTCTGTGACTGTCTGCAAAGAGGAGAAAATGCTGAGGGCACTTAGGAAACACAAAGCTGTCTCTCTGCGCTAAAGCACCAGTNTGCATGCGGACGCTGCTTCCTCTGTTCCTCCTGCTCTTTCTCCCACTGTCCACAAGCCTGTTTTCTATGTTCTCCCTTCCTTCCAGTCTGAAGTCTCTGTGACTGTCTGCAAAGAGGAGAAAATGCTGAGGGCACTTAGGAAACACAAAGCTGTCTCTCTGCGCTAAAGCACCAGTTTGACTTGGAGATTGCACCTCTGACAAAAGAAGGCTGCTTTTGCAGGTGAATCTGACAGCGATGGAAAATGTAAAGGCATTTCTGCCCCTGCCTACTGAGTTCACGTGGGTCCACCTGAGGACGTCACCGAGTGACTTCTAAAGTGACGATGGCATCTGTTCGAGAAGGCTTAACCCAGGAGGCTGCACCTGGGAGGTTATCATCAGGAANAATGTAAAGGCATTTCTGCCCCTGCCTACTGAGTTCACGTGGGTCCACCTGAGGACGTCACCGAGTGACTTCTAAAGTGACGATGGCATCTGTTCGAGAAGGCTTAACCCAGGAGGCTGCACCTGGGAGGTTATCATCAGGAAATAACCCTTGTTCAACCGATGGGGTGTCCCTAACAACAGGAATTATCAGAGGAAAAAACGGATGCAATTCGAATGTCCACCATTAGGAGAACTGTCCTACACTTACTCCAGTTAAAATCATTATAGCACCGTGTCATCAGACAGCAGCAAACGCAGCAGCTGTTACAACGTAAAGGTAATTTAAGAATTAAAATAACATTTGTGAAATTTAAGTGAAAAGCAAAAATAAAACAAATGTAAGAAACTGATTTCCTTAGAAATATGTCTATTTAGCTACACATCCATATACAAAGTGTATGTGATATAACAATTTAACATAATATAATGTAGATGGAGATGTATTATGTTTGTATAAATATATAATGTAATATATTACATTAAGTAACATATACTTATATAATATGCATATTATAAACATATCACAGAATGTATAATCACTGCAGATGGTGACTGCAGCCATGAAGTTAAAAGATTTGCTCCTTGGAAGAAAATCTATGACCAAACTAGACAGCATATTCAAAGCAGAGACATTACTTTGCCGACTAAGGTCTGTCTAATCAAGGCTATGGTTTTTCCTGTGGTCGTGTATGGATGTGAGAGTTGGACTGTGAGAAGGCTGAGCACTGAATAATTGATGCTTTTGAACTGTGGTGTTGGGGAAGACTCTTGAGAGTCCCTTGGACTGCCAGGAGATCCAACCAGTCCATCCTAAAGGAAATCAGTCCTGAATATTCATTGGAAGGACTGATGTTGAAGCTGAAACTCCAGTACTTTGGCCACCTCATGCGAAGAGTTGACTCACTGGAAAAGACCCTGATGCTGGGAGGGATTGGGGGCAGGAGGAGAAGGGGACGACAGAGGATGAGATGGCTGGATGGCATCACCGACTCACTGGACATGAGTTTGAGCAAGCTCAAGGAGATGGGGAAGGACAGAGAGGCCTGGCGTGCTGCAGTCCATGGGTCACAAAGAGTCAGATGCGAGTGAGCAAGTGAACAACATAGCATGCAGTACAGTAGCAGAGCCTGCCCGGGGAATATGATGTGCGCATATGCGTATAAATTAGAGTGAGTTACTTACTTTACATCTTATGTATGTTCTCTGTTTCTCTCTAATATACATACGCATACACACATATTTTAAATTTTACATATATGTTTTAGAAAGAGGATGCATACGTATGTATGAAAGTGGAAGTGAAGCCGCTCAGTCGTGTCCGACTTTTTACGACCCACGGACTGTAGTCCACCAAGCTCCTCCGTCCATGGGATTCTCCAGGCAAGAGTACTGGAGTGGGGTGCCATATCCTTCTCCATACATATGTGTGCGTGTGTGCGTGTGTGTGTGTGTGTGTGTGTGAATATATAAATATATATATATATGAATATATACATATTCCCACATATATATTCATATTATTAAAGGTATACCTGAAATGTAGATATCCAGATACATATTACTTTCATAATATGAAAAACAAGATGACTTTTAAACATCTCTGATAGAATCACAGAACACAGCTTACTTATTCCCATCACAATATCTTGAGCAAAGCAGATGCTTAATTAACACTTATTATATTGAGAAAATAACAGCAAGATAAGGAAACAGAATCACTTCAGTGAAGAAGAAACAATCCCCACACCTCATGTGACATCCTGAGTATAGCTGGGTCAAATTAAGTAAATGTAACGCCGTAGATTTTGGCTTCATTTGTTGTCCTGGGCAAAACAGGAAACTCACTCTTTTCCTCTGCTCAAGGAATAGAATTCTTAATAGACTTGGAAGCAAGTTTCACTTGGGAATATGGCGCTGACGAACCATACGGATATTTCATATTGAAGTGAATACTATGTGTATGCATGTTAATCACCAGGATTTTTAGTAATTTACATAACTTATTAAAAGTGTACTTACTATATAAAACGTATACTTATGAATCATACACTTACCATATACATATGAATCAGCCTTAAAGTAATCTGATGCTAATGATTTGATCCATACTCTTTAATCTTTGTATTTTAAAAGTGATACTAAAACAATACAAATAAAAGTAAAAAGGGTCCCGATGTGTCTGTCAGTCACACTTTGCCAGTCCACAAATAGCTACCTTTGTGCTAGGAAACCAAAGGACTCTGCTTTATTTTTACTGAGTTTCTCAAAACCCGTCTTCCTTCGTTGAATTGTAAGCTCCACGAGGGCCAGGACAACTGTCTGCCTTGCTAATCTCATACCCCAACAGAGAGCAACATGCACGGTAAATATATACTGAAAAAACCAATCAATGGATCTTGTCATATTCTTACAAGGAAACACTATTTCAATTAATACACCACTAGAAATACTACTGTGGCTAAGCAGTAAAGATACCACCTGCCAAATGCAGGAGACCCAGGTTCGACCCCTGGGCCGGGAAGATCCCCTGGTGAAGGAAATGGCAACCCATTCCAGTATTCTTGCCTGAAAATTCCCATGGACAGAGGAGCCTGATGGGTTACAGTCCTTGGGGTGGAAAAGAGAGTCGGACACGACTGAGCGACAACAAAGAAATGCCCTGTTTCTCGGTTCTTGGATCTCATGTTCATTGGTTTGCATTTTACTGTCCTTGAAATTTTAGAGCCAGTTTCCTTAAAAGGATGCTTGGGGCTGGTGCACGGGATGATCCAGAGAGATGGTGTGGGGTGGGTGGTGGAAGGGGGCTTCGGCATTGGGAGATCGTGTACACCTGTGGCTGATTCATGTCAATGTATGGCAAAACCAATACAGTATTGTAACGTGGAATAAAGTATTAAAAATAATAATAATAATAATAAACAATCTTTTTAAAACAATAAAAACATTTATGTTTAATTGAAGGATAATTGCTTTATGATATTGTGTTGGCTTCTGCCATATATCAACATGAATCAGCCATGAACTTGTTTGTAAAGCAGGAAAAGAGACACAGATGTAGAAAACAAACGTATGGATACCAAGGAGAGGGTGGTGTGATAAACTGGGAGATTCGGACTTACATACATTCATGTATAAATTAGTTAACTAAGCTACTGTACAATATAGGAACTCTACTCAGTAAAAAAAAAACAACTCTGATGACACTTGGTGGGGTCCATGCAAATACTGACTAAAGAG
>SJYW01032312.1:1505655-1521538 GCA_006410735.1 Raphicerus campestris | reverse complement strand
GACTAATGCTGGGAGGGATTGGGGGCAGGAGGAGAAGGGGACGACAGAGGATGAGATGGCTGGATGGCATCACCGACTCACTGGACATGAGTTTGAGCAAGCTCAAGGAGATGGGGAAGGACAGAGAGGCCTGGCGTGCTGCAGTCCATGGGTCACAAAGAGTCAGATGCGAGTGAGCAAGTGAACAACATAGCATGCAGTACAGTAGCAGAGCCTGCCCGGGGAATATGATGTGCGCATATGCGTATAAATTAGAGTGAGTTACTTACTTTACATCTTATGGATAATATGATGTGCGCATATGTGTATAAATTAGAGTGAGTTACTTACTTTACATCTTATGGATAATATGATGTGCGTATATGCATATAAATTAGAGTGAGTTACTTACTTTACATCTTATGGATATTCTCTGTTTCTCTCTAATATACATACGCATACACACATATTTTAAATTTTACATATATGTTTTAGAAAGAGGATGCATACGTATGTATGAAAGTGGAAGTGAAGCCGCTCAGTCGTGTCCGACTTTTTACGACCCACGGACTGTAGTCCACCAAGCTCCTCCGTCCATGGGATTCTCCAGGCAAGAGTACTGGAGTGGGGTGCCATATCCTTCTCCATACATATGTGTGCGTGTGTGCGTGTGTGTGTGTGTGTGTGTGTGAATATATAAATATATATATATATGAATATATACATATTCCCACATATATATTCATATTATTAAAGGTATACCTGAAATGTAGATATCCAGATACATATTACTTTCATAATATGAAAAACAAGATGACTTTTAAACATCTCTGATAGAATCACAGAACACAGCTTACTTATTCCCATCACAATATCTTGAGCAAAGCAGATGCTTAATTAACACTTATTATATTGAGAAAATAACAGCAAGATAAGGAAACAGAATCACTTCAGTGAAGAAGAAACAATCCCCACACCTCATGTGACATCCTGAGTATAGCTGGGTCAAATTAAGTAAATGTAACGCCGTAGATTTTGGCTTCATTTGTTGTCCTGGGCAAAACAGGAAACTCACTCTTTTCCTCTGCTCAAGGAATAGAATTCTTAATAGACTTGGAAGCAAGTTTCACTTGGGAATATGGCGCTGACGAACCATACGGATATTTCATATTGAAGTGAATACTATGTGTATGCATGTTAATCACCAGGATTTTTAGTAATTTACATAACTTATTAAAAGTGTACTTACTATATAAAACGTATACTTATGAATCATACACTTACCATATACATATGAATCAGCCTTAAAGTAATCTGATGCTAATGATTTGATCCATACTCTTTAATCTTTGTATTTTAAAAGTGATACTAAAACAATACAAATAAAAGTAAAAAGGGTCCCGATGTGTCTGTCAGTCACACTTTGCCAGTCCACAAATAGCTACCTTTGTGCTAGGAAACCAAAGGACTCTGCTTTATTTTTACTGAGTTTCTCAAAACCCGTCTTCCTTCGTTGAATTGTAAGCTCCACGAGGGCCAGGACAACTGTCTGCCTTGCTAATCTCATACCCCAACAGAGAGCAACATGCACGGTAAATATATACTGAAAAAACCAATCAATGGATCTTGTCATATTCTTACAAGGAAACACTATTTCAATTAATACACCACTAGAAATACTACTGTGGCTAAGCAGTAAAGATACCACCTGCCAAATGCAGGAGACCCAGGTTCGACCCCTGGGCCGGGAAGATCCCCTGGTGAAGGAAATGGCAACCCACTCCAGTATTCTTGCCTGAAAATTCCCATGGACAGAGGAGCCTGATGGGTTACAGTCCTTGGGGTGGAAAAGAGAGTCGGACACGACTGAGCGACAACAAAGAAATGCCCTGTTTCTCGGTTCTTGGATCTCATGTTCATTGGTTTGCATTTTACTGTCCTTGAAATTTTAGAGCCAGTTTCCTTAAAAGGATGCTTGGGGCTGGTGCACGGGATGATCCAGAGAGATGGTGTGGGGTGGGTGGTGGAAGGGGGCTTCGGCATTGGGAGATCGTGTACACCTGTGGCTGATTCATGTCAATGTATGGCAAAACCAATACAGTATTGTAACGTGGAATAAAGTATTAAAAATAATAATAATAATAATAAACAATCTTTTTAAAACAATAAAAACATTTATGTTTAATTGAAGGATAATTGCTTTATGATATTGTGTTGGCTTCTGCCATATATCAACATGAATCAGCCATGAACTTGTTTGTAAAGCAGGAAAAGAGACACAGATGTAGAAAACAAACGTATGGATACCAAGGAGAGGGTGGTGTGATAAACTGGGAGATTCGGACTTACATACATTCATGTATAAATTAGTTAACTAAGCTACTGTACAATATAGGAACTCTACTCAGTAAAAAAAAAACAACTCTGATGACACTTGGTGGGGTCCATGCAAATACTGACTAAAGAGCAAGAGCAGAAAGAAACAGCAGCTGATACCAGAAAGCTGTCTGCTGAGCTTACCTCTTTTCCTTCTTTGCTTGAACCCCTGCTGATTTCACATCTCCCAGGAGCGAAAGCCAAAGCCCCTGAGGCCCCAGCTCAGACTCGCCGGGAACAGAGGGCTCGCCTCTCCAGACAGCAGGGCGCCCCAGGGAAACTCCGGGGGAGAGCGGGGACTCTAGGCCGTGAGGAGCAAGCATGCGGCTCTCTTGCTCACTGCCCCATCCGGCGCCTCCGTCTCCAATCACATCCAACATCCCTCCCATCTTCCTCTCCATTTCCACCCACTTCGTCCCAACCGTGAGCATCTCTCTGGGCAGGAGCCTCCTAACTTGTCTTTCTGCAACTCTTCCTGACACCTGTCATTGTCACCTCCCCCCCTCCAAAGTAATGACCTTGAAAAAGAAACCAGCCTAGTCCTCCATCTATGAAACACCGGCTGGAGGCTTGCCATCATCTTGGAATCAAACCCTAATGCTCTGCGGTTGCCCCTGGAGTTCTACAGGAGCCGGCGGGGTTTTGAGTACCTTGGGCGGTCCTCCTCCCGACTCGTACCTCTTCGTGATGCAGCGAGCATTCTCCCTGCAAGACCCCAGCATGGGCTGTCCCTTCGGCCTTGGAATCTCAGGACTCAAATCTTGACAGGGTCACCTCCTTCTTCTCCCTGGAGACTCTGCTTACTCGTCCCTCCTCAGAGAAACCTTTTCTGACCCACTTCTCGGATGTAACCTGTCCACTCCCAAACACCGCCTTGGCTTTTAAGGTGTCCCCAGGAACCCCAATGAACCGTGAACTCCCTGATATTCAAGCTGGTTTTAGAAAAGGCAGAGGAACCAGAGATCAAATTGCCAACATCCACTGGATCATGGAAAAAGCAAGAGAGTTCCAGAAAAACATCTACTTCTGCTTTATTGACTATGCCAAAGCCTTTGACTGTGTGGATCACAACAAACTGTGGAAAATTCTGAAAGAGATGGGAATACCAGACCACCTAACCTGCCTCTTTAGAAATCTGTATGCAGGTCAGGAAGCCACAGTTCGAACTGGACATGGAACAACAGACTGGTTCTAAATAGGAAAGGGAGTACGTCAAGGCTGTATATTGTCACCCTGCTTATTTAACTTCTGTGCAGAGTACATCATGAGAAACGCTGGGATGGAAGAAGCACAAGCTGGAATCAAGATTGCTGGGAGAAATATCAATAACCTCAGATATGCAGATGATACCACCCTTATGGCAGAAAGTGAAGAGAAGCTAAAAAGCCTCTTGATGAAAGTGAAAGAGAAGAGCGAAAAAGTTGGCTTAAAGCTCAACATTCAGAAAACGAAGATCATGGCATCCAGCCCCATCACTTCATGGGAAATAGATGGAGAAACAGTGGAAACAGTGTCAGACTTTATTTTTCGGGGCTCCAAAATCACTGCAGATGGTGACTGCAGCCATGAAATTAGAAGATGCTTACTCCTTGGAAGGAAAGTTATGACCAACCTAGATAGTATATTCAGAAGNAAAAGATTTGCTCCTTGGAAGAAAATCTATGACCAAACTAGACAGCATATTCAAAGCAGAGACATTACTTTGCCGACTAAGGTCTGTCTAATCAAGGCTATGGTTTTTCCTGTGGTCGTGTATGGATGTGAGAGTTGGACTGTGAGAAGGCTGAGCACTGAATAATTGATGCTTTTGAACTGTGGTGTTGGGGAAGACTCTTGAGAGTCCCTTGGACTGCCAGGAGATCCAACCAGTCCATCCTAAAGGAAATCAGTCCTGAATATTCATTGGAAGGACTGATGTTGAAGCTGAAACTCCAGTACTTTGGCCACCTCATGCGAAGAGTTGACTCACTGGAAAAGACCCTGATGCTGGGAGGGATTGGGGGCAGGAGGAGAAGGGGACGACAGAGGATGAGATGGCTGGATGGCATCACCGACTCACTGGACATGAGTTTGAGCAAACTCAAGGAGATGGGGAAGGACAGAGAGGCCTGGCATGCTGCAGTCCATGGGTCACAAAGAGTCAGATGCGAGTGAGCAAGTGAACAACATAGCATGCAGTACAGTAGCAGAGCCTGCCCGGGGAATATGATGTGCGCATATGCGTATAAATTAGAGTGAGTTACTTACTTTACATCTTATGTATGTTCTCTGTTTCTCTCTAATATACATACGCATACACACATATTTTAAATTTTACATATATGTTTTAGAAAGAGGATGCATACGTATGTATGAAAGTGGAAGTGAAGCCGCTCAGTCGTGTCCGACTTTTTACGACCCACGGACTGTAGTCCACCAAGCTCCTCCGTCCATGGGATTCTCCAGGCAAGAGTACTGGAGTGGGGTGCCATATCCTTCTCCATACATATGTGTGCGTGTGTGCGTGTGTGTGTGTGTGTGTGTGTGAATATATAAATATATATATATATGAATATATACATATTCCCACATATATATTCATATTATTAAAGGTATACCTGAAATGTAGATATCCAGATACATATTACTTTCATAATATGAAAAACAAGATGACTTTTAAACATCTCTGATAGAATCACAGAACACAGCTTACTTATTCCCATCACAATATCTTGAGCAAAGCAGATGCTTAATTAACACTTATTATATTGAGAAAATAACAGCAAGATAAGGAAACAGAATCACTTCAGTGAAGAAGAAACAATCCCCACACCTCATGTGACATCCTGAGTATAGCTGGGTCAAATTAAGTAAATGTAACGCCGTAGATTTTGGCTTCATTTGTTGTCCTGGGCAAAACAGGAAACTCACTCTTTTCCTCTGCTCAAGGAATAGAATTCTTAATAGACTTGGAAGCAAGTTTCACTTGGGAATATGGCGCTGACGAACCATACGGATATTTCATATTGAAGTGAATACTATGTGTATGCATGTTAATCACCAGGATTTTTAGTAATTTACATAACTTATTAAAAGTGTACTTACTATATAAAACGTATACTTATGAATCATACACTTACCATATACATATGAATCAGCCTTAAAGTAATCTGATGCTAATGATTTGATCCATACTCTTTAATCTTTGTATTTTAAAAGTGATACTAAAACAATACAAATAAAAGTAAAAAGGGTCCCGATGTGTCTGTCAGTCACACTTTGCCAGTCCACAAATAGCTACCTTTGTGCTAGGAAACCAAAGGACTCTGCTTTATTTTTACTGAGTTTCTCAAAACCCGTCTTCCTTCGTTGAATTGTAAGCTCCACGAGGGCCAGGACAACTGTCTGCCTTGCTAATCTCATACCCCAACAGAGAGCAACATGCACGGTAAATATATACTGAAAAAACCAATCAATGGATCTTGTCATATTCTTACAAGGAAACACTATTTCAATTAATACACCACTAGAAATACTACTGTGGCTAAGCAGTAAAGATACCACCTGCCAAATGCAGGAGACCCAGGTTCGACCCCTGGGCCGGGAAGATCCCCTGGTGAAGGAAATGGCAACCCATTCCAGTATTCTTGCCTGAAAATTCCCATGGACAGAGGAGCCTGATGGGTTACAGTCCTTGGGGTAGAAAAGAGAGTCGGACACGACTGAGCGACAACAAAGAAATGCCCTGTTTCTCGGTTCTTGGATCTCATGTTCATTGGTTTGCATTTTACTGTCCTTGAAATTTTAGAGCCAGTTTCCTTAAAAGGATGCTTGGGGCTGGTGCACGGGATGATCCAGAGAGATGGTGTGGGGTGGGTGGTGGAAGGGGGCTTCGGCATTGGGAGATCGTGTACACCTGTGGCTGATTCATGTCAATGTATGGCAAAACCAATACAGTATTGTAACGTGGAATAAAGTATTAAAAATAATAATAATAATAATAAACAATCTTTTTAAAACAATAAAAACATTTATGTTTAATTGAAGGATAATTGCTTTATGATATTGTGTTGGCTTCTGCCATATATCAACATTAATCAGCCATGAACTTGTTTGTAAAGCAGGAAAAGAGACACAGATGTAGAAAACAAACGTATGGATACCAAGGAGAGGGTGGTGTGATAAACTGGGAGATTCGGACTTACATACATTCATGTATAAATTAGTTAACTAAGCTACTGTACAATATAGGAACTCTACTCAGTAAAAAAAAAACAACTCTGATGACACTTGGTGGGGTCCATGCAAATACTGACTAAAGAGCAAGAGCAGAAAGAAACAGCAGCTGATACCAGAAAGCTGTCTGCTGAGCTTACCTCTTTTCCTTCTTTGCTTGAACCCCTGCTGATTTCACATCTCCCAGGAGCGAAAGCCAAAGCCCCTGAGGCCCCAGCTCAGACTCGCCGGGAACAGAGGGCTCGCCTCTCCAGACAGCAGGGCGCCCCAGGGAAACTCCGGGGGAGAGCGGGGACTCTAGGCCGTGAGGAGCAAGCATGCGGCTCTCTTGCTCACTGCCCCATCCGGCGCCTCCGTCTCCAATCACATCCAACATCCCTCCCATCTTCCTCTCCATTTCCACCCACTTCGTCCCAACCGTGAGCATCTCTCTGGGCAGGAGCCTCCTAACTTGTCTTTCTGCAACTCTTCCTGACACCTGTCATTGTCACCTCACCCCCTCCAAAGTAATGACCTTGAAAAAGAAACCAGCCTAGTCCTCCATCTATGAAACACCGGCTGGAGGCTTGCCATCATCTTGGAATCAAACCCTAATGCTCTGCGGTTGCCCCTGGAGTTCTACAGGAGCCGGCGGGGTTTTGAGTACCTTGGGCGGTCCTCCTCCCGACTCGTACCTCTTCGTGATGCAGCGAGCATTCTCCCTGCAAGACCCCAGCATGGGCTGTCCCTTCGGCCTTGGAATCTCAGGACTCAAATCTTGACAGGGTCACCTCCTTCTTCTCCCTGGAGACTCTGCTTACTCGTCCCTCCTCAGAGAAACCTTTTCTGACCCACTTCTCGGATGTAACCTGTCCACTCCCAAACACCGCCTTGGCTTTTAAGGTGTCCCCAGGAACCCCANGAAGAAGGGGACGACAGAGGATGAGATGGTTGGATGGCATCACCGACTCACTGGACATGAGTTTGAGCAAACTCAAGGAGATGGGGAAGGACAGAGAGGCCTGGCATGCTGCAGTCCATGGGTCACAAAGAGTCAGATGCGAGTGAGCAAGTGAACAACATAGCATGCAGTACAGTAGCAGAGCCTGCCCGGGGAATATGATGTGCGCATATGCGTATAAATTAGAGTGAGTTACTTACTTTACATCTTATGGATAATATGATGTGCGCATATGTGTATAAATTAGAGTGAGTTACTTACTTTACATCTTATGGATAATATGATGTGCGCATATGCGTATAAATTAGAGTGAGTTACTTACTTTACATCTTATGGATAATATGATGTGCGTATATGCATATAAATTAGAGTGAGTTACTTACTTTACATCTTATGTATGTTCTCTGTTTCTCTCTAATATACATACGCATACACACATATTTTAAATTTTACATATATGTTTTAGAAAGAGGATGCATACGTATGTATGAAAGTGGAAGTGAAGCCGCTCAGTCGTGTCCGACTTTTTACGACCCACGGACTGTAGTCCACCAAGCTCCTCCGTCCATGGGATTCTCCAGGCAAGAGTACTGGAGTGGGGTGCCATATCCTTCTCCATACATATGTGTGCGTGTGTGCGTGTGTGTGTGTGTGTGTGTGTGAATATATAAATATATATATATATGAATATATACATATTCCCACATATATATTCATATTATTAAAGGTATACCTGAAATGTAGATATCCAGATACATATTACTTTCATAATATGAAAAACAAGATGACTTTTAAACATCTCTGATAGAATCACAGAACACAGCTTACTTATTCCCATCACAATATCTTGAGCAAAGCAGATGCTTAATTAACACTTATTATATTGAGAAAATAACAGCAAGATAAGGAAACAGAATCACTTCANAGATGGTGATGGACAGGGAGGCCTGGCGTGCTGCGATTCATGGGGTTGCAAAGAGTCGGACACGACAGCGACTGAACTGAACTGAGGAACCCCACCCTGTCTAAAATTATCAGGTCCATCTGGGGTACGGTCTGTCTCACTCAGGCTTGGCATCTTGTCTCTCTTGCTCATTTTTATCCCTAGTTTGTAGAGCTCACTACAGTGTCTAGCAACAAAAAGATGCTCAGGAAATAGACTTTCAGTGTCAATATGGTGTACACACCCTGTTTGGCAATAATTATAACAAAAACGAATATCTGTCAGCCACTTATCAGCTGATGACCCTCTAACATAGCTATTCTCACACATAGTTCTCAAATAAGGAAACTGCACCTTAGAGAGAGAAAGTCAGCTGTCTGAGGACACGTTGGCGAGCCTGGATTTGAGTCCCGTTCAGTTTGGCCTCAAAGTCCACCTTCTGAGTCATTTCCATCCGTCCACTGCCTGCCATGCTCAGATTTAGCACTTTATTACTGTGGACTGAGCTCAGACAAGTCAATTTACCCATTAGTTCATTCAAGAAGTATTTTCTAGAATGCCACATGTATTATGTCCTGTGCTAGGCCCTCCAGATCTCTTTGTTCACAAGGCTACCATGGTCACGCTTTCATTATTCAAAAAGTGGGTTTTGATCCCTAGACGGGGAAACTAAAGGAAACTCTTGGAATAAAAAAGCTATCTGTTGAGTACCTTCTCTGCACCAAGAAGCTTCCCTGGTGGCTAAGATGGTAAAGCATCTACCTGCAATGAAGGAGACCCAGGTTTGATCCCTGGGTTGGGAAGATTCCCTGGAGAAGGGAATGGCAATCCACTCCAGTATTCTGGCCTGGAGAATTCCATGGACGGAGGAGCCTGGTGGGCTACAGTCCGTGGGGTTGCAAAGAGCAGGACATGGCTGAGTGAAGAACACTTTCACGTTCACTTTTTTCCCTGCACCAGGAGCTTCCTNTTCTAGCCTGGAGAATTCCATGGACGGAGGAGCCTGGTGGGCTACAGTCCGTGGGGTTGCAAAGAGCAGGACATGGCTGAGTGAAGAACACTTTCACGTTCACTTTTTTCCCTGCACCAGGAGCTTCCTGGGCTCTCTGTAGCTTCTGTCTCATTTAATCCTCGTAGGTAAGGTCGTAGGGCAGGCTGCACTTATCTCAGTTGAATGACGACAATGCTGAGGCTCCGAGATGAAGCGACCTGCTCACAGTCAGTAAGTGATAGAGCTTGTCTGTCTCCAAACTGTCCTCTCCTTTCACACCACACACTGACATTTGCCTGCATAGGGAGGCACTCAATAAATGTATGTGGAACGAATAAAAGAAGTCCCACAACAAATGCAGTTTATGACGCAGTAAGCCGTCTGCATTTTGCCCATCCCACGTGTAAGTAACTCCCAGCTATAAAAATGACTGTTCTTGACTGGGGAGATCAGTTGTACTGTTTGATGGCAAACTATTCTTTGTGCTGATAATTTTGAAGGAAATAATGCCAGCTGTCAATGCAAATCATAGTATTTACTTCATTAATTTGGATTGATGGAGTTCGGTAACTTTCCGGGCATGGGATGGTCTCGAAGTTTACCAGTCTACGGTCAATAGTTTTCAGTGTCCGAAAATTTACCATATACCAGGCCCTGCAGGTGGCCCTTTGTAGATATTGCTATATGCAGTTCCAGTACAAGTTTGTGAAATATGAATTATTATCTGCATTTCCCGGAACAGAGAAGACAGAGGGGTTGAGCGACTGGCCCAGCATTGCTCAATGATGAGACGTGGCAGGTTCAGGATTTATACCCGAGCATTCTCGGTCCCTAGCCCAGCACTGGATGACCCCGCTAGCAGGCCTCAGGGAAGCTGGGGAGTTGGAAAAATGCAGGACGTGGGGAAAAGCAGCTCAGGAAATCTTTACGCCTCCTCATCAGTTCTCACAAATCCCTATCAAACGGAATCCAACAACGAGGAATAATTTGTCCCTAGGGCCTGACCCCCAAATGCTTCCAGAATGAACTCTTCGCTTCCCTCACCACAAAATTATTCAAGTGCTCGAAAGGCCATCGCTGGCCTCGGGAAGCCAACCTCTGAGCCCACCGGGCGCCTTGCGGATGGCGCTGATGACATTACCAAGCGGCTCTTCCTGTTTGGGCCTGTGCCAAGAGTGTACGTCCAAAGATTATTCCACCAGACGGGTCCTGCGGATGTGATGGCATTAGCCAAACTTCAAAGCTTATTTTTGACCTCCAGCAGAAAGAACTGAGCATACCCTCCTGAAGGCCACAGGGGCCATGGGAGAGCATCAAGTTGACTCATCAAATTAGCTCCAACACATAATTGTCCTGCATGACTGGCTATAGAACTCGTCAGCTATAAACCTGTCAAAAAGCCATCCACTCTCATGTTAAATAGAGACACAATGTAATGTTGTTCGGAATTTGACATTTGTTGGATTTTAGCCTGCTAGGGATGTTTTTTTTTTTTTTCCTTTTGGAGGAATTTGTCAAAAGATACACAGTGGATAGATCAGAGCAGAAAAAAGGAAGCCACACTAGTTTCTGGAAATACCAGCTTGCATAATCAGACCTGGAACTCTATCCTTTTCTTCGAGAGACCTATAAAGGTTAAAGTCACACATTTTGGAACTGGTGTGTCTTTCTCTGCGTGTTTTTCTAACCACTTTGCATATGGGTTATTTGCCTTTCTACACCTGAGACTGTTCTCAGCAGTGCAGAAGATGTGTACACCACTCTAAACCTTTGCTTTTTTGCATAACACATTCTCTTGCCCAGCTCCCATGGGGCGCCATAGAAGGCATCACCTGGAGACTACAAATTTTGACAGAGAGAAATATGCAGGGTGACAGGGCAAGATGTAAGATTAATTATCATCTAGCCATCACTGAAGGTCCCCCTTTACACAGCTGGCCATCCCAACCCCACTCGCTTTTCCACTCCCTGGCACCTTCTCTGTGCCAAGCTCTGGGTACTTGCCCATGCATTCAGATGCTGTAAGCCTTTCTCTCTAAACCCAAACAATTCAAGCTAACCTGATGCACTCCACTCTATCAGAAACTGTTTTACTGTTGTCTCATTTGTCTGCTTTTGGTGACTACTTGTCTGGTTCCTAATTTTTATGCCATTTGGGGGTAATTTTTTCCTTTTTTGTTATTGACAACGACAGAGGAGGCCTCCTATAATTTGTGGGTGACTGACAAGGCTGAACGCTGTTAACTCAAATGTTTTGATTTACATCAGAGGGGACCTCTAGGCCCCAGACGTGACAGGCTGCGATAGCTCCTTCAAAGCTAGTGAATATTAAATCCCAGTGGCAAGCCCTTTATGTGCTAGTCAATAAATGTGCCCTTTTAGGGTGAGTTGGCACTGACTACCAGAAGCCTTCAACAGGCATGATCTGTAGCAATTCCACTTCTGGAATTCTGTCCCAGGAAATAAGCAAAGTGTGCAAGAATGCATACAAGGATATTCACCTCAGTGTTATTTAGAACAGGAGAGTTTTTCTTTTTTAAACTACATGTTCAGCAATAGGGTTAAGTAAATAGCTTAAGTAAATAAGGTACATCCATACAATGAAATATATATATATATATAAAATTAAAATTTATGTGCATCTTAACTTACTGATAGAAAAAGATATTCACCATAAATACCAAGGGAAAGCTAGATTATAAAACTCTATTGTATTATACCATCTTCTGTGTAACTGTATTATCAGTATTATACATGGTTATTTGGAAGAAGCTTCTGAAAAGGCATGAAAATGAAAGTGAAAGTCATTCAGTCATGTCCAACTCTTTGTGATCCCCTGACCTGGTCCATGGAATTTCCAGGCCAGAATACTGGAGTGGGTAGCCCTTCCCTTCTCCGGGGGATCTTCCCAACCCAGGGATGAAACCCAGGTCTCCTGCGTTGCAGGAGGATTCTTTACCAGCTGAGCCACCAGGGAAAATGCACAGTCTAAACATTAGCAGTGGCAGCGTCTGTTGGTGAAATTTAATCTCTTTTTTTATGCTTCACAATGTGTGTGTATTTTTTTTCTTTACAGCCAGAAGAAACAAAAGGATTTTTATTTTAGGAAAGCAGTGTCCACTGATGTGAGAAAGAAGTGTTTCATATATTGTGACCCATTTAAAATATCTCTATCATATTAGAGTTGATGGAGCTGATTGCAAAGGGCACCAGAATAAAAATTGACCAGGAGCCCAGAAAACCTTCTGTCATCTCTTGCTGACCACTCCTGTGTTTGATCTCAGTTTCTTGGCCAACTGAATTAGAATTTTCTCTTTGAAAGATGAAACTGAATTTCCTGTTAGACAAAAGCCCGGGTTGATTATTTCTTAAGTCAGTGTTCTACTTTCAGCGAAACTGAAAACCGTAAGAGTGATGTCATCTGTTAATTTACTGCGGATGCATCTTCACCAAAACTCAGCCTTTCAGAGGGAGGATTAAGAGGTGGGTTAGCATCGTGGTTAAGAACAACTCCCAGGCAGACTGCTGGCGCCCGCGTCTCGACGGCGCCCCCCAGTGGCGGGGTAGTTTTGGGGTGCCGACTGCCCTCCTCTGCGGTCCCCGGTCACAGGATGGGCTGATGTCGATATCGACAGTGCTATCACTCACAGGGCTGCCGTGACATTCAGATGAGGTGCTACAGCTAACTGGAGCATGGTGAGCGCTTTCCAAACGTAGATTCCTAACATCGTGGCAATTCAGCTCTCTCCTGAGGGCACAAGGAACAGGTGCCGGGCAGAGTCCCTAACATTTCGCAGCAGCTGCCACTCTGACTCGCAGCTCACCTGTTGTGTGACCTGCTGCTGCCCGATTCTGGAATCCCGATGCGTTTAATCTCGATTTGTTGGCCTCCTGAGTTGGAATCCTCACTTTGAATGGCCTGGCTCACACAGCTGCCTCATCCTTATTATTATATCCTGTAGCCTTTCGCTTAAATCCCCTCTAGACCCATAGGTCTGAAAAGATACCAAAGCAAGACAGCTCCGACCTCTTACCCCATAAGGATNTGGAATCCTCACTTTGAATGGCCTGGCTCACACAGCTGCCTCATCCTTATTATTATATCCTGTAGCCTTTTGCTTAAATCCCCTCTAGACCCATAGGTCTGGAAAGATACCAAAGCAAGACAGCTCCGACCTCTTACCCCATAAGGATGACAAAAACAAGCGTTGATCTAAGGCCTCAGAGCAAAGGTCAGAAGCAAAGGGCTCCCAGGAAGAACTGCATCCAAAGACACATTTTGTTTGGCATACACAATAGTTTTTAAATGCAATAAATTAGTTTCCAGCATTAAAAAAATTGGCACGCACCACAATTACTCTTACTCTCCAGAATTCCTTAAGAAAAATGAAAGCTTATCTCACTTTGAACTTTGTAAGAAAACATTATCATTCTATAGTATGGAACTTACTTTGTTACTAAGAGATACTCATGTGGTTCATGTAACCATGGCTTATTCGGCACCATGCATATATAGTATTCTATTGTATGAATATTACAACATTTAATTTTATATTCTCCTATTAATAGATATTTGGTTGTTGTAGGTTTTTGGCTAATACAAGTAATGTTTCTATGAATATTTTTGTGCTTGCCTTCTTGTACATGTGCAACAAGTCACATAACATGTTGTTTTGGGAGATACACCCATATGGTAAAACCATGAAGGAAAGCAAGAAAATTATAAACATCCAATTCAAGTCAGTGGCTGTGGCAGATGGCAGGGTGCATTGGATTGGGGGGGGGTGTCACACAAGAAATTTAACAGTATTTGTAATATTTTGTTAGACTGAGTGGTGGGCTCACAGGTACTCCCTTTATTAGTATGCGTAATAACTTACACACATATTTTATACTAGTCTTCTGTGATATTTCCATTTAAAAAATATTTTTGCATGAACTAAAAAAAATTGAGAGCTCTAGCAACTCCCTGGAGGCTCAATGGTAAAGAATCTGCCTGCCAATGTAGGAGACATGGTTCCAATCCCTGGGTCAGGAAGATCCCCTGGAGAAGACAATGGTGACTCACTCCAGTATTCTTGCCTGAGAAATCCCATGGTCAAAGGAGACAGGCAGGCTACGTTCCATGGGGACACAAAGAGTCAGATAGAACTGAGCATACACACACACACACACACACACACACACACACACACACACACACACACACATTTTATAAGGTGCACATGCTAAATCAGCATATATGGAAGAACTATATGTATTAGATGAAGCTAACAGTCATTTCATGTATATGGTATATGTGTATGTAGCTATGTCTGTGTGTACACATGAATGCATACACTCATACCATGCATATAATTTAAAATAAGTATGAAAAGTACATCCCAACCCGCAGACATATCTTTGGTTCAATAACTCTACTTTTTAGAACTAACCCTCAGAAAATAATTTTAGAATGTGTTCAAATATTTAGCTATAATTTAAAAAATTAGAATCATAATTTTTTATTACTAGCTGTGATATCAAAAAGGGTTTTAGGGTAGAAACAACGTTCAGCCGCAACAGCAGGGACTGACTTAGTGAATCAGAAGACATCCACTCAGTGAGACGCGATTTGCTATTCAGAATGAGGTTCCACAGTGCGATTTGGAAATAAGAAGAAATCTCAAGGATATCTATTTAACTAGGGGAGGATAAAATGGTATATAATTTAAGTATAGCGATGTTTCTTTCCTGTTTTTTTAAGCTTAAAAATGTACAGAAAGGCGAACCCATGAGTTTCAGCCGCGCATTACGTGGGGCCATGACAGGCCATTTTTACTTTCTTGTTTGAATTTTCTAAATCTGCCTCAAGAAAAATGAGTTTCTCGATGTAAAAATAGCAACAGAACAGCAATATTATTTTTTAAATGTATATGACACGATGCTTAAGGAACCTGATTTCTGCAGGAATCTTAGGGCTACAGTTGGGATATGAGGTGATGTTACAGAGAGAACCCGCGGACAAGTAAAGGGGGCATGAGCACCGTGAAAACCCATTTTGCCTTCTTGCAAACTTCACCACAAACCGGCTCCAGTTATGGTCGTGGGCAGGGCCTCAGCCTGTGAATTCAAGCGGCCTCTCTGCATGCACTGGGGGAGAAAGCTTTGGTTTCCCTGACTCAGAGCTGTGATTTCCTGCTTAGAGAGAGAAAAAGTGACCGGAGAGCAGGCGCACGGGGCGCCTGGCAGCAAGGCTCCCCTGCGCCACAGCCTCACGCTGGCCGGCGTCATCAGGCTTTTTCTTTTGTGGGGGGGGGGGAGGGTCTTGGCATTACCCCAGGGGTGCAAAACAGGATCTATTTTAATACAGAAAAACATATATGAAGTTGGATTTATATTTATTTCTATATTTTGTGTGTAAAAAAATAGTAATTGTTGTCTAAAGTAAGAGAACGTA
>SJYW01032312.1:1496521-1502920 GCA_006410735.1 Raphicerus campestris | reverse complement strand
ACACTGGCGTTGGGGCCTTGCTTCACTCTGGACGCAGCTGTCACCTGTGAGATGAAGACCCTATTCTGCAGGGGACGGAGGAGCAGCTGATACGGCCCTCCATCCCTGCTCGGACCTTAGCCACGCCCCAGGCAGGGCAGCGCCTCTGCCCGTGAAGGCAGACGTTGCCACGCGAGCTTCATCCGTTTGGATCTGTGCGTTTCTGTGGGCCTCAGCTCGGACAGTCGTCTAAACCAAGTATCAACAACAGTAAAATGTACAACCAGACGTTTGAATCAACGTGTCGTGAAGTGATACACAAGGTCTTCAAAAACTACTAACCATATTCAACCAGTTTGCTCTCACTGTAAACATTTAAAAATTAAAATTCAGAGTTTAAAAAATGTTTTAAGCAGAAAAGTATGGCTATGTATAAAATATAATATGAATACAAAATGCAAATTATAACATTCAAATTATATAATATTAAAATATAATTATAATATTCAGATTACATATTTATACATACATATATATTTGGGGCTTCCCTGGTAGCTCAGACAGTAAAGAATCTGCCTGTTGATGCAGGAGACCTGGGTTTGATCCCTGGGTGGGGAAGGTCCCCTGGAGAAGGGAATGGCCACCCACTCGAGTGTTCTTGCCTGGAGAATTCCAAGGACAGACCGTGGTGCCACACATATGTATATAACATATATTAGATAGATTTATAATAATAAACATATTACTTATATCTCAATCTTTTAAAATTTCCATTTTGTACATATTTTAATGAAGCACATTTTTTACTTGTCCTGTGGTATGTGCATGTGAAAAGTGTATAATATACGTATTCTAGAGTTGCACGCTCTACGTTTACCTACAAGGCACAGAACGTTAGGAAAGTACTGGTTTGATGATGCCCGTTTCCCCACCAAGACCATGAGCTCTTTGAGGTGAGAGTGTAATTGCCACATTTTATGTATCCTGTTATCACATACTCCTGTTTCTGGGGCACACGATAAAAGTTTAGCCAATGAAGGAAACTTCCCTTAAAACACAAATCAAGAAAAGCCGGATTAAGAGGAGAGCGTATGACTTGGCTTCCCCTAAAAACATGAAGTTTTTGCCTGACCCACAATGATCACCCCTCTACATCATCCAGCAGTTCCAAGATAAGATAATTTTGAGATATTTATTTACTTTGGTAAAATATCAAACATATGCTCTTGTTATAACTACAGCCATATTTTTTTCACTCAAAAAATAAGAGAATGAGATGAATTTTTTTCTCCTTTCCACCCACACTATTTCAGTAAGGAAAAGAAAAGAAAAAAAAAAACCCAAATGTTCTCCCCTTTATGGCAATTTGTAGCCTAGAGCCAGTTTTCAGAGCTGAGTAATAAATCCCAGAAAAACAATGACTACAGCCTACAATGGAAAGGCTGACAGACATTTAACACTAATGGTGCAAACAGAGGGCACACAGAAGAATACCCTCCTCAGACTCCCCACGGTGGGTGCTCACAAACCGCTCACAGTGTGCTAATTTTTTGTGGACAGTTGGCCCCTTCATTAAGAGCAGAAAATTTCCAAAATACCCGCAAACCCCAGGGAGAAGACATTTCCTTGCTATTCCTGTTTCCTGCCGGGCTGGTTCTGCACTGAACATTCACTTCACCTGCCTTGGCTATTGTTGGTTTTAATTCTAAAGGAAGAAAAATGACATTTGAACCATGACAACTTGATAACTAGTAAAAAAAAGAGAGAGAGACAAACTATCATACTCAACTTGAACCAGAATAGCTTTATGTTAATGCCACTGCCACAGCTTCCAACACTTAAAACATCTAATTTTCTGAATATAATGCGCCACTGTGTACAGACTTACAATGTAAATTACAAAAGCCATTTGATTAACAGTCAAGATACCAAAGAGGGAAACCGCTCTGAACCCTGAGGTTTATATTGAGATCATAATACTTAACAATTAGGAGGAAAAAATATTTGGATAGAAGTCTGCCTCCAAATGCAGTTATCTATTATTTCTGATTCTTTTTAAGGCTCTATCATTTATTGGGGTGATGGTGGTCATGAAGACCAAGCCTGAGTGTTTCACGTTGGGCATTCAGAGGTTCTTAATAGGCAGNGTCGTCCCCTTCTCCTCCTGCCCCCAATCCCTCCCAGCATCAGAGTCTTTTCCAATGAGTCAGCTCTTCGCATGAGTGGTGTTGGCCCTATTTTATTTAAAACTCTGAATTTATCTATCTAGCTGTTGTTTCATTGGAAATAAAAGTATTCAATCATTTGTCTTGGGTATTAGCAATCAGATTCTCAGCTAATGCTGCGACATTTGAGGCTGAGATCAGAAGAGGATGCTCAGGAGTTAAGCTGCGGCTTTGGACGCAGGGCAGCTATGCGCAGTGTGCCCTCTATACATCCATTCGTGATGGCTCTGCCTGGCTCCACAACTTAAAATATAGCTAAAGAGAAGTTTACACGGCAAAATTCAGGCCAAGCTGGATCAGTGTACTTCTCTGAAAATTTAAGACACACCAATAAAAAAAACTCTTTGAACAAAACTTATCAAACATGACATTCTCATTTTGATTTTACAGGTATCACTGTTTATAAGCATTTCTGTCTAAACAGCCAGATTTGATGAAGTTATAAATGTGACTGTTTTCTTATGGTAAGTAAATCTTACAGAGAATATGAATAGGGAATATGTTCAACTTTACAAAATAAAAGTTTTCGAGAGGGGAAAATAACTCCGGGTAAAGCGTTCAGTTGGTTGGAAAATAAGACTAATAAAACTGGAAGGATCTCAATTAGTGGCAATTTGGGGGAAATCTATAGCTTCTCAGGTTTGACAGCCCTAAGATACGCTCCTGGTCTTCAGTTCACAGCACAGTAAAGCTGCTCCGCTCTACTCGCGTCGCCATACTGGCGGCTAATCTGCGTTGTTTTTATAATCACCGCAGCAGTAAAGCTGTCATTTCCCCCCTTGTGACATGTGTCTTGGTTTGTCATAACTCAGCACGTCAGCATTTTATTTTGTTTTGTTTCCAACCCTGCTGGCCAAGAAAAAGAAGACCACGGACCTCCGTCCTGAAGGTCACAGGCTGGGCACACATGGGCCCCGAGCAGAGGAACTACAGCTGGTTCTGACCACTGGGCGGCAACGTCACGCTGCCCACCCGGTTACGAATGCGGTGGGCGGGCAGATCCTTCTCCACTATGCACCCTTCAGAAGTGTGTGCTTAGACATGAAGGGCTGTGGGGGTGGGGGTTGGATGAGTCAGTCAAAATAGGGAAATGTTCAGAGATCAGCCTTTTCTCATCCTGCCGTGCGATGCAACGTGGCGGATGGTTAGGGATTCGCATTCTCTGGCTGCACCCAAATGACTGTGGCATCTGGCTTATGGTACTAGCTGCTGAGTGACTGGTTCTGTGGATGAAGGAGGAGATGGTCAACATCTGCTTAGAAGCATGTGGCGAGATGGGGACGGGGAGGCTACCCTCCTGGCTGAGAGCCTCCAGTATGAGTCTCTAATAGCCCAAGAGAACAGGCAAGTTCAGTGCTGTTCACGATGACAATACGCACACATCCTGAATGAGGTTGCATGGAGTCACAATAGCAAGAAAACAAAACAAAACAAGAACTCAGAGCTCTGGATTCTGGAATTTTGTGCAGAAGGACTCCTACATGCATGGAAATAAATGTATTGTTTTTGCTGACTGGTCCAAGGCCTGACCATTTGTCATTGAAATAATGTAGAAATTTGCCTTCCACAAGATATCCTTAATGTCTGAATTTGAAGAAAAGTTTTTTTTGGCTCAGAAAGTCTCTCTCTTTTTGAGTCTCCTAAACTTTTGAGTTAAAAATAATATCACTGAAAATTTATACATCTATTTCTCTCTCTTTATTTTTAAAACACAAATAATTGATCCCTGTCACCCTTGCTTAGTGTGGTCCTTATATTGGCTATTTTTTTCTCTAAAACTCTTCAAATTACTTATCATTTTGGCCCCTACTCTGAATTAAAACTGTGACACTAAGCTCTATTTCTGACATTCGTTTTGAAAATGCTTTAAGTAGCAAGTGTCAATTCCCTTTTTAAAAAATGACTCGTTCATTAGAGTTGTTTTTTAAATTTCCCTCCTTTGCTGAAAATACCCCAAAGTTCTCCCTTC
This sequence comes from Raphicerus campestris, assembly GCA_006410735.1. Classification (NCBI taxonomy): domain Eukaryota; kingdom Metazoa; phylum Chordata; class Mammalia; order Artiodactyla; family Bovidae; genus Raphicerus; species Raphicerus campestris. The sequence continues at coordinate 1,498,747 of SJYW01032312.1, read as the reverse complement.
TGACAGCCAGGGGCAGGGTGTCCCCTCAGACTGTTAGGCTATTATAAGCCTATCGAATGCCTCCTCCCACAATTTTATTCAACCAGGAGGATCTTCTATTTGCCCAGGACAAGGGAGCAATTCATGATTTCAATCACTGCCCTGCCCATGTCATCCCTGAAGAATAAGCCACGAATTAACCACAGGCTTAAGTTCAAGTGACACCCCATCCCCAATGAGCCAGTTAAGTGTACCCCTGAAACGCCTTTCCTTTCTCTCTCTCCTCTTGAGCATTTGCCCTCTTTCTGCCTCTCCCTTCCTCTCTCATCTTCTTCGTAAAGGCTACACACACTGTTTAGGTCGTTAAGGAAACCATGCTCAAAACTATGAACTGTGGCTTCACTCTCAATTCTATATTCAAGGCTCACTATGTATTGACTTAGTTAATCATTTAGCCTGGAATATCAGTATTAGCCTCCACACAATTCGACGGAATTGGTTCCTCAATGTGAGACACAAGATGCTTTTGTTCTTCCCAAACGGGCTTGATAAAGTCAACTTGCGCTTTGTCTATTAGTTTTGTGAGTATAAGGAAGATAGAAACACGGCCAGTGAGTTTGCTGTGTTGTATTCCATGATTATTTTTAAATTATCTTAATTTCCCTCTCCAAACCTCATTTGGATAGTAATCGTCAACCACGTCATGCTCACGCTCTGCATGAGGAGATGCCGCTTGAGTGTGTAAGCACACACACACAGAGACAACATAAGCAGGCACACACACACGTTCCCTTTCACTCTCCTAGATGGCCATCATTTCCCCTCTCTTCCAGCACATTCCTCAGGATGGAAACGAACTATTCCACAACGGTGGTGTCACCGAGAATGGTTTTATCTGACACATGTTCTACGACTTTCATTCTGGAAGTCCTCTGCCCACACCATATCCCTCCTCTTTTTGTTTTAACTCTTCGTAGCTCAGGGACTGTGCTGCAGACAGAAGACCAACTGTGCTCCAGAAGACAGACGCCGCGGTGTGTCCTTGCGAGCCGGGGGTCTCCCCGTGCCCTCCGGGCACTCTCTGCGCCTGTGACGGTCAGGCCGCCCCCTGCGCCCCTCGCAGAGCCCTGCGCCCTCCCACCAGGGCCTGAGGTCCCCGGGGCTGGGACTGCCTTGCCNGCGTCCTTGCGAGCCGGGGGTCTCCCTGTGCCCTCCGGGCACTCTCTGCGCCTGTGACGGTCAGGCCGCCCCCTGCGCCCCTCGCAGAGCCCTGCGCCCTCCCACCAGGGCCTGAGGTCCCCGGGGCTGGGACTGCCTTGCCCCACCAGGCCTCTTCAGTCTGGTCAGCTCCGCCTCCGCCCCTAAACATCAGGTTCAATGCCATTTCCTCCAAGGAGCCTTTTCAGCTCCCCTGCGGTCTGTTAGACCTGCTCAGGGCAGCCTTCACATCATCGATCATGCGGCAATGAAAGTGCTACTGAATAACGTGTCTGTGAGCACTGGGAGGCTACCGTCAACTTTGCTCACTGATGAGATTCCAGTGCTTGGCACTTAGTAGGTGCTCAAGTATTTGCCGGATGAATAAATGAACATTTAAGCTCTGTAACAAGTCAGTTTACATAGGTGCTCTTTCTTTTATTTTCTCCTCTTACTATCCTAACCTCTACTCATTAACTCAGAAAAACCCTATTTTTCTTTTTGGTCTATGCTGGAGTCAAAACAACCAAAAAATAAAAATAACACCTCTTCTTTACCTCCCAATGTGACTTCTTGGTATTAGAGTAATGCCAGAGAAAATTATCTGAATGAAGCATAAAGGGCTACACACAGCTCTAATCTGAGGTCACAGAAACGCAGTTCACAGCTAAGTCAAACACCGTGTGTGTTTTGTTGAACCTGCGCTGCTTTAGAAACACTTGCTTTGAAGTTTGGATTTCTGAGCCCTTTAGATGCAGCCCCTCAGATGGTGTGTTCCTAAGTGGTGAGCACAGGCTGGGGCTGAGCAGCCGCCGTGCACAGGAACTCCAAACAACAGAATAAATAAGCAGACAAATAAACAAACATGGAAAGGGGGCTGGAGCACGCAGTGTCCCTCAGTCCCAGCACTCCCTCTCGCCCGGCTCTCAGTCTATCTCCACCGTTTACTTCTGTGCCTGGCAAATATGGGCACACGAATGTGTTCTCCTATTGCAAATTCTTCAGAAGCACGTGGAGATGTCTTTCAGAACGGCTACAAAAAATTCATAT
>SJYW01032312.1:1484021-1491521 GCA_006410735.1 Raphicerus campestris | reverse complement strand
TGACAGGCACCCAGCAANGTTTTGACGTTTTGTTATCTCTTCCGCTCGTGGCAGCTTTATTAGATAATGTATTCATCCTTTAGTGCGTCCTTATTATGTCTACGGCAGAGAAACATGGTTCAGAGCTGTCCATTAGGTTACGGAGTCGCTGGTTAGCATCGGGGAAGGAGTTCCAGCTGTTCCCCAAAGTCCAGAGGTCTGTGAAGCCACGTAATCACCGGGCGGAGTGAATACAGAGTGACCTTCGAAACTTTACCAGACCAGACAATTTAGAAATTAGAAAGCCCAGGGTGCTGCCCCCTATAGACTGCCTTGCTCACATCGCACCTGGAGAAGGTGATGCGGGTCACACTCCTGAAGCCAAGTATGTTCTCTACACCGCACGTGGCATCTTTCTGCTAAAAATGATTCGATATCATGTGAAACTCCAGTTCAAATCGTGCACCCTGTTTTTGCTTCGGGTTCCCCCTCTCTCTAACTCTGCCAGTCCTACTTAGAGGGCAATGTAGACTCATGTAGACTCAATGGAGACTCATAAACCCACAGATCTGAAGTCAGAGGATGGAGGCTGTGACCCTGAGCCACATCCCTTCCTCTCCTTGGTGCTTGGTTTATTTTTCAGTGAATTGGGAAGAAAAGTCACAATGCCAGCTTATTTTTAAGGATGGACATGAATTTGAGCAAACTCCAGGAGTCAGCGGAGGACAGAGGAGCCTGGCAGGCTACAGTCCATGGGGTTGCAAAGAGCTGTATGTACGCGACTTAGCAATGGAAAGCAACATCACCTTTTAAGATGAGAAAAAACTAACACGTGATAGGTCCTTTGCTTTGCTTTTGGACCACAAGGGGCTTCTGCTGGCCTCTGACACTCTATAAAATGTGGAACTTGTTCAGTGTTAAACTCGCATGATTAAGAGCACGGGTTTGGAAGTCAGGCACCCTCTACCCAGCTGGGTAAGCATGGCTACTAACCAGCTAGACATGCTTGGACAAGCCACTTCACGGCATCCCTCCTCTGTCACCTCTAACATGACCCTCAGCTCTTTTACTTCAAATTTAAATATATTCCACGTGAACGTGTTCACTCACTCAGCCATGTCCAGCATCTTTGTGACCCTATGAACTATAGCCTGCCAGGCTCCTCTGTCCATGGAATTTTCCAAGAAAGAATACTAGAGTGGGTTGTTATTTCCTCCTTCAGGGGATCTTCCCAACCCAGGGATCAAACTCACTTCTCTCACATCTCCTGCACTGGCAGGAAGACACTTTGTCACTGTGCCACCTGGGAAGTACAGCATATCCCATATTATATATTAAAGTCGCTATGATAATGCAAAAATTTTGTAACGCACTGAATTTTTAATTTTTCTCAAAACATCTGCCTGTAATTCTGGCATTCCCACAATTATATTTGGAAAGTAACTAGAAAAATCCTTTCTCCTCCTCCACACACATACTACTTTGTTTAAAATGTTAAAATATTGAGTTTAGGGCATGTACAGATAAATGTTTCTATGAAAACCTTGGACCCAAACATGTCGTATGAGAGAAATACGTATGTTCTATGAAGTCCAGATATTAAAGATAAGAGTTCTATTGAGAAAAGACTGTAGCGTGAGGTGAGATTTAAAACGCAAAATTCACCCCAACTGACAGGCACCCAGCAAGTGCACAGTAAGTTCTGGCCCGTGGTTATAACATGGCTAAGTCATGCGAGTTAAGGTCAGGAAAACTCTCTCAGCCTTTGCCTCCCTAAATGGGTGTGAGTCCCACAACAGGCCGGGTTCTGGCATAGACAACTCCTATTTTCTTCTACTTCCTTTAAGCTTCACGAAAGGGGTCCCAATGACATTCTTAGTCTGCTCTCCATCAAAGCAGTGAAGTATCATCCAGGAAGTATAGGAAATCCACCTTGGACGAGATTTCTCAGAACCTCAGCTATGCAACTATCAAGCAGTGATGCTCTGTCTATGAAACTTGATAGGGAAATCGTACGTAACGTTAAACCATGGCGAAATGTCACACACGTTTAAGCAGGTGTTTCAGCTGTGTACATTTTTGCCTCTTTTCTTGCAAAATGACACAGAAAAGACATTGGCACCTCATTTCGGTTGAGGCAAAAGAAAAAGTTTCAGCAGGCAGAGTTCAGTGCCCCTGAAAGATGATAAATGGGCTGGGTCGTTTTCTGCTTCCCCATGCTTGAGCAGGTCAGAAATGCTGGGAGACAATCTCCTTGAGGTCTGGACGAAGCAAGGAGCCTTCCTCTCAACTGGTTTCCTTTCATCTTCTAACTCACAGGATTCCTGCTTGAATGTGTTTTTAACACCAGTTCTTCAAACAGGTCATGAATACCTCACAATCCTTTCTCCTTCCTTGACAGACATTTTGACTGTTGCCAGAAACTACCTTTGATGTGTTCCTGTAAAGAATAACACAGACTTTCCTGTTTGTCTCAAAGCTACTGAACTGAAGCTTCCACTGCAAAGGACAAAATGATCTGTATTAAAAAAAAAAAAGTCCGCAACCTCCGCAAACACACACATGAACACACACACACACACACACACACACACACCCCTTATAAACCCAGACCTGGCCTCCTCCGGGGTTCAAACAGGTCTTGTTTTTACCTTCTTGGTTGTTTTAATGTGATTTTCTCATACTTGATCTCGGCTATCTGCATCTCAAAATAGTAACAGCTATTACCCAATCGATCTCCCCCCTTTCCCTCCCACCCCTGGCTGAACTAAAGCGCCTCTGAGATTTCCCCCCCAAACCTCTAAACCCATCGGAGGTTCGCTCATCTGTCTTTCTAAGTCAGCAGAAGGGAAAGCAAGGGAAGGCTGTGCCTTGCGCTATGAGGGATCCTGGACACCCCCTAGTCCGCGTCAGTGTCTCCTAAGGAAACTTCAGAATCAGAGGGCTGGGAAGAGGCCTCAAGAGATCAAAAAGTCCTGGAAAACAAGGGTTCTCAGAAACTCCAACTCACCGCATATTAAAAATGGAGAGAGCTCAAGCCACTGCTTGCCTCCTATCTTTTCTTATCCCAGTAAAATGACTTCCATTATTTTCGTTTTTTTCCTCTACATCCCACAAGCTAGCCCTGTAAACCCGTGTTCATTCTTTCTCTTATCGCCTTCATGAGTTTTATTTCGCCCTAATACTGTCTGTGTTTTTAATTAAATTTTTTCAAAACTGATTTCCAATAGATTCATTTTTTTTCTTTTTCTTGGATTCAGCAATGATACCCATGAAATCACAACTTTAATGTACTTTTCTCTTTGAATACCTAGCAAATTAAAACCATAACTATTAAAAAATGCACACTTTCAATACCTAAAATTATCTTGTATGAACTGTCTTATGCGTATAACAAGCTGGGAATTAAAGTTCTAGATCAGGGGTCAGCAAATTTTGCTGTAAAAAGCCAAACAGTAAATAATTTTGGCTTTGCAGGCCAAGAGACAAAATCAGGAATCCAGTGGAGGTACTTATACAACATGAAAGGAAGTGGATTTCCACATCCTCCTCAAAAAACTTTTAGAAATGCAAAAGCCATACATCCACAAATCATTAAAAAAAAAAAAAAACCAGGAGGTAGGCTGAATCTGGCTCATGGGCCATAATTTGTCAATCCCTAGTAAAGAATCCACCTAACAGTCCAGGAGAAGCAGGAGACATGGGTTTGATCCCTGGTTCAGAAAGATCCCTGGGAGGAGGAAATGACAACCCACTCTAATATTCTTGACTGGAAAAATCCTATGGACAGAAAAGCCTTGTGGGCTACAGTCCATGGGTTGCAAAGAGGTGGACTGAGCAACAGCATGCACGCATGGACCAGAATCCCATTTCTGATATTTGTCTGAACCTTCTCTGAAATTCCTATGACATCTTTACTGCTCTTGCTGTTCAGTCGCTAAGTCATGTCTGACTCTTTTGCGACCCCAGGGACTATAGTCCGCCAGGCTCCTCTGTCCATGGGATTCTCCAGACAAGAATCCTGGAGCGGGTTGTTATGCCCTCCTCCAGGGGATCTTCCTGACTCAGGGACTGAACCCACGTCTCCTGCATTTGTAGGCAGGTTCTTTGCCCCTGAGCCACCAGGGAAGTCCTTATACCGTCGAATGGGACATAAAAGGACTCACAGGATGATCGTGAAAATGAAATTAGCTGAAGGTAAGTGCTTAACACACCACCTGGCATAAAGCAGTTAATAAATATTAGCTGTGTTTTCATCTTTGTCACTCATCTGCTCTCTCTTGATCAGGCTAGCTAGCCACTGAGTCCTTTCCCTGGCACACTCAAAGCACTCAGCATATGATGGATAGTTATTAATTCAACCAGTTGAAGCAGTACTTCTCAACCTTCTATGCAGATCAAACTCAACTGCAGATTTTCTTTTTTTTTTTTACGAACATGGCTGAGTCACCTCCCAAAATCCTGACTCTAAAATTCACTCAAGGAACAAGCCGATTACCTCCGTTTTTGTTTTTGAGAATTCTGGGGCAATTTTGATGAGTCAAAACAGAAACCCATGACCTAGAGCCTAATCTAGAGGGCAGGGTCAGGAGTTTCAAGCCCCAGGTGGGCCCACTGCTTCTGCTCTAAGGTCACAAACAACTCAGCTAGTGCTCAGGGCCTTTATTAATAGTCAAGTCCATCTGTCAATCAGCAATGAATGTTTATTGAACACCTATAAAATGCGAGAGTTGGACTGTGAAGAAAGCTGAGTGCCGAAGAATTGATGCTTTTGAACTGTGGTGTTGGAGAAGACTCTTGCGAGTCCCTTGGACTGCAAGGAGATCCAACCAGTCCATTCTGAAGGAGATCAGCCCTGGGATTTCTTTGGAAGGAATGATGCTAAAGCTGAAACTCCAGTACTTTGCCCACCTCATGCGAAGAGTTGACTCATTGGAAAAGACTCTGATGCTGGGAGGGGTTGGGGGCAGGAGGAGAAAGGGGACGACCGAGGATGAGACGGCTGGATGGCATCACGGACTCGATGGACGTGAGTCTGAGTGAACTCCGGGAGACTAGATTCTTCTTCTTAGTCCTTTAAGCATCTTGCATCTTCCGTGTATCTTGGCCCTGCCCCCTGAGAGCCTGATACCTTTCCTTGACTGCCATTCCCACAGCTTAAAAGTGCTTAGCACACAGTAGATCTGCTCAACTAAGCTCTGTTCTCGCGGGGTAAACAGGGAGCTCCGCTGGCTGCACCCTGAGCTGCACCCCAGGCTGATGGCCGGTGCAAGGCCGAGCCTGTCCCCAGCCTCCTTGGTGTCAGAGCTGAGAGTGAAGCATGCTCTCTGGTCCTGCAACCTCTCTGCTCTTTAATCTGAAATCATTGCCTTAAGCCTCCGTTTACTCCTTTATCAAATTTCTAAAATGTTGTGAGGATTAAATAGAATAATGCTTAATGTGGGGACAATGTTTAATGAGTAGTAGCTCTGTTGTGTTGATTTTCTCATCACCTGGAATTGAATAAATAAGAGATGGTTCTAGAAATTTTCTGACTATCCTTAAGGAGATCAGCTGAGGTCAAGTATTTAATAATGTGTCTCTGCTGGTTCTCTTTCCATACTAGCCTGATGGCAAGCAACTGTTTGTTGGACAAATACTTCTTGAGCTTCTACCATGTACCAGATGCAACGCTGTGGTCCTGGGACATGGGGAAGGTGATGAGACCACTCATGACTCCTGCCCTCATCAAACTCACCATTTGTGGGGAGGGGGCATGGAGGGAGATGGATGGGCCTCAGATAAACCAAGGATCCTAAAATGCCAGTGCTGAAGTGGGCAAAGCAGCGGCATTCATGGTGCTTTCTAGCTAATGCTGGGGAGGAGGGGTGGGATTTGACACAGTCTTAAAAATCAAGAGAGGTTTGCTTCAAAGAAATGTCTATTTATATTATATATACACGCATACATACAGAACATCTTTGAGATGAGCTAATAGCCACAGAAATCTTAAAAACATGAAATCATCTCAAATTTGATCATTAAAGGATTAGGGACTGGGATGCTTTTGCTGTTGGAGTGGTGGCAAAGAACCCATCTGCCAGTACAGGAGACGCAAGAGATGTGGGTTTGATCCCTAGGTTGGGAAGATCCCCTGGAGGAGGGCCTGGGAACCCACCCTAACACTCTTGCCTAGAAACTTCGATGCACAGAGGAACCTGGCGGCCTACAGTCCACAGGGCCGCAAAGATTTGGACACAACAGCATGATTCGCACACACACACGCTTTTGCTCTTTCTGCCCAGGCCTGAGCATCCCCAGGCTTCCGGGTCTGAGGCCACTTGGGACTAGACACCCGAGGACCGCCTGTCCATGGGGGGACTGAAACTGTGGGAGCTGGGACTGTCCCCGGAGGTGATCAGGAAGAAGCTAGTGAGCAGGGCAGTGCTGAACCCACACAGGAGAGATGGGCTCACGGTCCGGGGCAGATGAAGCTGGGGAGCGAGACCCCCTGCGGCGATGTCCGGGAGGAGGGCAGAGTGAAGAAAGCAGCTGCCTGCTGGATGCCTCCTCTCTCCCAGGTCTACTAATTGTCTTCCGAGGACAATCCAGGTGACAAATATGGGCCCAAGAAACACTGCCCTTGTAAGCAATCCCAGCTGCTCCGACAAATGTCCCCAAAGGTTGCACGTCTCCCCACGAGCCCATGCTTGAAGCTCAATTTAATTGCTCACCTCTGCAGCTTTAAATCAAAGATGGCTCCTATTAAGTATAATTACCTTTGCCAGCAGCTTGTATAACACAGTGAGTGAGGGGCTACTAGCCAGGAATGGCTTCTACAGAGCATTATATATGCCTTGGACTAAATCAGCAGGGCCCACAGCTTCAGATGCACATATAATTCAACCAGGAGCAAATGTATTCTGCAGGTAGGGAGCTGCACACCCGCGCAATATGTCAGCTGCCTGGAGTCACCACTCCGCAGAAGAATAAACTAGAGGCAAAAGGTTTCTCTAAACCTCGACCATACAAGACGCGTGGGCCTGGCAGTTTTTCTGCAAGAAGGCAAATTGCCATCCAACCGGTGAGTCCCAGATCCAGTGCAAGAAATCAGACAAGCTCCAACTTTCTCAACCAAATGCCCATATTGTACCACCTTTCTCAGCCCTGGAAAGCGGGGAAGTCACAATCCTCCCAGCTGGCTTTGACACAGTCATTTCTCTCCCACTCAACCTCACCACATCTCTCATTCTTGACATACTAAAATATTTTTTTAAATCACGAGCGTCTTTATCATTTCGGGCTCGTCAGTTCGCATTTTGCCTAATTAATAAATAAATCAAAACTTGAAAGGAAATGAAAGTTGAGATGAACTTTTGGACCTAACCAAAAGAAGCCACAGTGAGCTGGACGAAGAATGTGGTGCTTTCAGGCTGCAGGCTTCTTCCAGGGGTTACATTTCACCTCCGTTTCTACCATATAGAAGCCTTTTTATTAAAGTATGTGCCCAGAAGCATAAATGAAGACCTCAAAAAAAAAAAA
>SJYW01032312.1:1465941-1481067 GCA_006410735.1 Raphicerus campestris | reverse complement strand
CCGAAGAATTGATGCTTTTGAACTGTGGTGTTGGAGAAGACTCTTGCGAGTCCCTTGGACTGCAAGGAGATCCAACCAGTCCATTCTGAAGGAGATCAGCCCTGGGATTTCTTTGGAAGGAATGATGCTAAAGCTGAAACTCCAGTACTTTGCCCACCTCATGCGAAGAGTTGACTCATTGGAAAAGACTCTGATGCTGGGAGGGGTTGGGGGCAGGAGGAGAAAGGGGACGACCGAGGATGAGACGGCTGGATGGCATCACGGACTCGATGGACGTGAGTCTGAGTGAACTCCGGGAGACTAGATTCTTCTTCTTAGTCCTTTAAGCATCTTGCATCTTCCGTGTATCTTGGCCCTGCCCCCTGAGAGCCTGATACCTTTCCTTGACTGCCATTCCCACAGCTTAAAAGTGCTTAGCACACAGTAGATCTGCTCAACTAAGCTCTGTTCTCGCGGGGTAAACAGGGAGCTCCGCTGGCTGCACCCTGAGCTGCACCCCAGGCTGATGGCCGGTGCAAGGCCGAGCCTGTCCCCAGCCTCCTTGGTGTCAGAGCTGAGAGTGAAGCATGCTCTCTGGTCCTGCAACCTCTCTGCTCTTTAATCTGAAATCATTGCCTTAAGCCTCCGTTTACTCCTTTATCAAATTTCTAAAATGTTGTGAGGGTTAAATAGAATAATGCTTAATGTGGGGACAATGTTTAATGAGTAGTAGCTCTGTTGTGTTGATTTTCTCATCACCTGGAATTGAATAAATAAGAGATGGTTCTAGAAATTTTCTGACTATCCTTAAGGAGATCAGCTGAGGTCAAGTATTTAATAATGTGTCTCTGCTGGTTCTCTTTCCATACTAGCCTGATGGCAAGCAACTGTTTGTTGGACAAATACTTCTTGAGCTTCTACCATGTACCAGATGCAACGCTGTGGTCCTGGGACATGGGGAAGGTGATGAGACCACTCATGACTCCTGCCCTCATCAAACTCACCATTTGTGGGGAGGGGGCATGGAGGGAGATGGATGGGCCTCAGATAAACCAAGGATCCTAAAATGCCAGTGCTGAAGTGGGCAAAGCAGCGGCATTCATGGTGCTTTCTAGCTAATGCTGGGGAGGAGGGGTGGGATTTGACACAGTCTTAAAAATCAAGAGAGGTTTGCTTCAAAGAAATGTCTATTTATATTATATATACACGCATACATACAGAACATCTTTGAGATGAGCTAATAGCCACAGAAATCTTAAAAACATGAAATCATCTCAAATTTGATCATTAAAGGATTAGGGACTGGGATGCTTTTGCTGTTGGAGTGGTGGCAAAGAACCCACCTGCTAGTACAGGAGACGCAAGAGATGTGGGTTTGATCCCTAGGTTGGGAAGATCCCCTGGAGGAGGGCCTGGGAACCCACCCTAACACTCTTGCCTGGAAACTTCGATGCACAGAGGAACCTGGCGGCCTACAGTCCACAGGGCCGCAAAGATTTGGACACAACAGCATGATTCGCACACACACACGCTTTTGCTCTTTCTGCCCAGGCCTGAGCATCCCCAGGCTTCCGGGTCTGAGGCCACTTGGGACTAGACACCCGAGGACCGCCTGTCCATGGGGGGACTGAAACTGTGGGAGCTGGGACTGTCCCCGGAGGTGATCAGGAAGAAGCTAGTGAGCAGGGCAGTGCTGAACCCACACAGGAGAGATGGGCTCACGGTCCGGGGCAGATGAAGCTGGGGAGCGAGACCCCCTGCGGCGATGTCCGGGAGGAGGGCAGAGTGAAGAAAGCAGCTGCCTGCTGGATGCCTCCTCTCTCCCAGGTCTACTAATTGTCTTCCGAGGACAATCCAGGTGACAAATATGGGCCCAAGAAACACTGCCCTTGTAAGCAATCCCAGCTGCTCCGACAAATGTCCCCAAAGGTTGCACGTCTCCCCACGAGCCCATGCTTGAAGCTCAATTTAATTGCTCACCTCTGCAGCTTTAAATCAAAGATGGCTCCTATTAAGTATAATTACCTTTGCCAGCAGCTTGTATAACACAGTGAGTGAGGGGCTACTAGCCAGGAATGGCTTCTACAGAGCATTATATATGCCTTGGACTAAATCAGCAGGGCCCACAGCTTCAGATGCACATATAATTCAACCAGGAGCAAATGTATTCTGCAGGTAGGGAGCTGCACACCCGCGCAATATGTCAGCTGCCTGGAGTCACCACTCCGCAGAAGAATAAACTAGAGGCAAAAGGTTTCTCTAAACCTCGACCATACAAGACGCGTGGGCCTGGCAGTTTTTCTGCAAGAAGGCAAATTGCCATCCAACCGGTGAGTCCCAGATCCAGTGCAAGAAATCAGACAAGCTCCAACTTTCTCAACCAAATGCCCATATTGTACCACCTTTCTCAGCCCTGGAAAGCGGGGAAGTCACAATCCTCCCAGCTGGCTTTGACACAGTCATTTCTCTCCCACTCAACCTCACCACATCTCTCATTCTTGACATACTAAAATATTTTTTTAAATCACGAGCGTCTTTATCATTTCGGGCTCGTCAGTTCGCATTTTGCCTAATTAATAAATAAATCAAAACTTGAAAGGAAATGAAAGTTGAGTTGAACTTTTGGACCTAACCAAAAGAAGCCACAGTGAGCTGGACGAAGAATGTGGTGCTTTCAGGCTGCAGGCTTCTTCCAGGGGTTACATTTCACCTCCGTTTCTACCATATAGAAGCCTTTTTATTAAAGTATGTGCCCAGAAGCATAAATGAAGACCTCAAAAAAAAAAAATAGATCTCTCTCTCCAAAGATGTTATACACTGCTATTCTAGTAGTCCTCAGACTGCTGGCTCACCCCTCTACAAATACCACATTAACTAGTTTTTACCGAGCGCTTGCTGTATACCAAGCATGCATGAAGCACACCGCCCACACGGGGGTGTACTCTATGTGGCGGCCCCACGGAGTATTAGGGGAAGTGCTTTTTTCAAAATTAAGAGACTAATGTTTATAATAAATGTTAGTTTATTAACAAAGAGAAAATTTGTTATTAATAAATGTTAGATTATTGATAAACAAATAACTTGCCTAAGATCAGACAGAAAGTAAGGGCCTGGCCTCAGTCTGTCATATCATGAGGTCAGGTACGTGTAAAGCATCTGGGACAGTGCCTGGCAGGGAGTGGACTCTCAGGACATGCAACAAGGCTGGTCATTATTGTTTCAGGAAACAAAACAGAGAAAAGGTTGATTCCATCCAGGGTTACAGTGAGCAGCGATCAGAGTGGCCAACTTCAGGCAAATCTGGAAACCTTCACAGCAAGTCATTACTCGTAAGAGCTGAACAGGGGCTAGTGTGTGCAGGAAAGGAAGGACCTAGCCTCAGGAAGGATTAGTCAGAAAAGGAATCAGGGATCTAGTGCTTATGGAAATGTTCAGGGCTTCCTGGGATAAACGAGGCCCAGAAAAACTAACAAACATAGAACCAGAAATGAACTTGAGTTCATCCCTTTATCCATCCATCCATCCTCCATCCATCCACCCATTCATCCAGCAATTCTAGGTACCCCATCTCTGACCTCTTACGATAGGGGGCCTTATCTCATTCACCCCTGTAGCCCTGGCACACAGCACAGGGTCTTGAAAATAATAGAAACTATTAAATATCCATTGAAAGAATAAAAGGATGGCTCTCAAGTAGATCCACTCCTTTCAGGGAACTCATCGTCCATGAATCAGTTCGATCTTTCCAACCCCCTCCCTTCCACGCCTCCTTCGTATTATCCTGAAATGAGATTTTCACCCTGGAAGAGCCACACGGCAGCATCAGTGTTGGCTCAGCAAAGTTTAAAGCTCAAGCCCTCGCCCACAAATTTTTCTTTGCTTTTCTGAAAGTCAAGCCTCTTATTTTTGCCATTTGCTCTCCCACTGAAAATTAAAACATCGCAGCCTCACAGATGGGGTTGCTGAGTGCTTTATTTGTTATAGCTCTTGTTTTCATGATGCAAAAAACAATAGGAAGCCCTTCCTGTCCCTTTAATTTTTTTTTTAAATTTCTTTAATAAAGTTGTAAGTTTCCATTGCTACTGTTTTATTTGCGGGGAGGACTCCCCATTAACTTATCCAATTCCTTCCCTCCACTGCAGGAGAGCAGTTTGAAGTACGTGCCTGAGAATTCAAATTGGAGTTCCAAACCAGTATTCTTGTTTATTTGTCAGAGTGCTGTGGCAGATTCAGAAGTTAAACCAAAGCACAAAACCCTTCTTGTGGAGTGGGTGCTCAGGGGACTGCGGTCTAAAATGAAAATCAGATCATTGCTCAAAAAGAGGCAGAAAAAACCCCCTCACACAGTGCATTGTAACACGTTTGAAAACATCTCCGTGTTCCTTAAATGTTCTGCTGAGAGTGCTAACAGGTCAGTCCACAGGAAATGCAAGAATACGTTATATTTTAATCAGGGCACATCAAACCCTGTCTAGAATGTTATGTCGCCCGGGGGAGTGCAGTGAGCAGGGAACACGTACAAACTCCAGGCCAGTCTCCCCATTACATCACTGCGAAAAAAAGAAATTTATGAGGTTAAATTATATGGATGTTATATACTGGAACTGTTAGCCCATTCCCAAATGAGAATGTTGGCTGAAATAGCCGGATTCCCTGAGAGAAACTGCTTAAGGCCTTCTATTACGGATGTTTTTATGGTAACTTTCCACAAAAGAGTGAAGACTTATTCATTCTTCGAAGATAACGAAATGAATAAAAAGAAAGATGTCTAACCAAAAAACGAAGTCCAAATTTCAAAAGAGAGGACGCCTAAATGAGTTACGTACATTATTCTTCTCCAGAGATAATAGTATGGGAGTTGTTTTGCGGAACTTACTCTTGATTTATTTGATCTATTCCTCATCTGAGTGATTGGAAACACAGATGTTGACGCTATAACTTTGCTTCCAGTAAATAATTCCTCAAAGGACTCACATTTGTTTAACCTTAGTCACAAGATGATAAAACTTATTAAACATTTATGGAAGCAGCAACACAATTTTGTTGGTTTATGTCTTTGGCAAGTTTAGAAACTCATATCCCCAACTCTTCCACCTCCCTTTCACCTCTCTAAAAGAAAAATATCTCTGAGGAAGTTACTGTACCTGAATTACGAAGTCCCCCTCCCCCTCACTCCTCCACTTGCGGCTGCAGTCTGACAGGAACAGGAGGGCTGCCACGCTGATCGCAGAGAGCAATAATTAAACCGAGGGGACAGCAGGCAGGGCATCCCGCGGGGCCCACAGGAAGAATGGAGCCTCACCGGGGAACGGTTTTCTTAGGGTTGCGAGCCTGCTTCCGAGATCAGCAAACATTCACACGTGTGATGTGCGTGCATTCAGCTGTTCACTCAGCAGCGTTCCCCAAAAACCCAGTCCATTCAGTCCTGTGGACATAAATAACCTGGGCATCTAAATATCCCAGAGACGCCAGGAGCCGCGAGCAAGGTTTTCCATCCACCCAGTCACTTGCTCACTCAACAAAACACCTACTGTGCTTCAGCGGCAGCCAAAGAACTCCTCCCCACGAGGCGCGAGGTTTGTCAGTTCCTGACATGAGGTCGTGTAGACACGAGGCGAACCGCAGCCGGGGGGCAGAGCCTGCTCCCTGGCCTTTCTGATGCTCACACCTCTCCTGCTGAGAGCGGCCTCTCCCTGGGCAGGGAGCGCCCAGCGTGACTGCGGCTCCTTCCCTCTCACCTTGCGCTCCAGCCCCGGGGGCAGGGCCGCGGCAGCACAGCTACCCTGGGGAAATCCACCAGACACAGACCTGGGGTTCACAGGGAGAATCCTGAAGAGCGTTGTGGTGCTTACATTAGCCGCTTGGCCTTAGCACGGATATATGCATGAACACATGGGCTTATTCTGGGCTTTCCCGGTGGCTCGGTGGTAAAGAATCCGCCTGCCAATGGAGGAGACGCGGGTTTGATCCCTGGGTGGGGAAGACCCCCTGGGAAGGAAATCGCAACCCTCTCCCCCACTCCAGTATTCCTGCCTGGGAAATCTCATGGGCAGAGGAGTCTGGAGGGCTACAGTCCATGGGGTCATAAGAGTCAGCCACGACTCAGGATGACAACATATGCATATACTATGTCCACACAGACACAAAATTCGCAAATAATAAGGCTGCCTTACGCTTGCCCCCCCAGACATACACGCTGAAACCCACAACATATGAAACACACATCCACAACATGTATAACGTACACAGATTTACAGCTCAGACTCACAATAAAACAGATCCTCAGAGCGTACACTCAAGGAGGAACGTTCTAAGGACGATGCTGTTCTTGGCTGTGAAAAGCATCTGGTACCACACAGACCTCCTAAGTCCTGCCATATTCATACATCTGTCCCCAGGACCACCCAGTATGCCTCAGTATGTGCTTGCTAAACTGCTTACACTACAGTGTACTGTGCGACATGTGAAACCGCAGGGCTGAGTACTGTCAATAACTCAACTTATAACACGGACAAACAAAATCCTTGCCTGGCGCCACCCATGCGAGTTCAATACCTCGTGGAGCTTCAGCGATAGTGAGGCAAGAGACATCCAGCTATGAAGCTGCATCATTATACACGCTGAGGACAAAGGCAATTTCTTTTAGGCTATTCATGCTTTTTTTTCCTCCCAACTTCTCTCCAGACCCTACCCCACCCCACTTCAAAGAGGCAAATGACAGTTTTCTTGACATACTAGGATTCAAGCCATGTTGATGGCTGTCTCATTCATTATTAAGATTATTGACATATTTTATGTTCAGTTTACTCACTTTAAGGAGACATTTAGCAAATGCCTACTAGATGCAAATTAGCTAGCTAAATTTTTGGTTAGAGAATATATACTTTGGTAAAGACATCAAGAATGTTCAAAATATGAAATATTAGCTGTTTAAATGACGTTTGTTTTTCTCAACTGATTATCTTGCTAAATGCAGTAAAATTCTCACAACTGTTAGTCTCTTTGTAAATTACTTGTGACAATAGTAAAAATTCCTGAGAACATTCATTACAGGGCTGTGTGTAATAGTGAAAACTTTAAAATATGCTAAATGTCTATTAACAAAGGAATGATAAATTGGTAAAATTATACATGCTTATGGTGCAATATTATAAAGCATTTAAAAAGAGAATTAGTTCTATCGGTTTTCTTAAATCTATAATCTCTTTCTCTCTTTTTTCCCTACCTCCATACTTGCATACTTGGATAGAGACTCAAACACAAAGTAAAAAAAAAATTTTTTAATATGGTGTGAAACTATCTATACATTTCAATAGATCTGAAAGAATTTATTTTTGAGAAATAAAAAATTTTTAATTAAAAGCAAACTTGTAGCTAATAAATTAAATCATATTAAAAATGAAGGCAAACAAACAGAATATTGTAAACATATAAAAAAGAAGAATGTACCCACCTGCATACATGTGCAGGTGACGACTGAAGCTGTAAGAAACAGAAGATGTGCATGCCAAATTCTTCACGATGCAGAGGGGAAAGTAATCATAGTCGAAAACACCTGTTACGCACCAAACACTGTTCTAAGTTCTTATAATAACAAGTGCTAACTTTTTAAAATTATTATTTCGTAACAGTGAAGTAAGCACCTCCTTATACTTATTTTACAGGACTGAGGTGCAGAGATTTTAAGTTTGCTTTTCCAAGGGAACAACTTTATTTGTACAGTTTAATTCCCTTATATCTGAAATTTACTGATCAAGTGAAATAAGCTCAGGTTATTGACAGTCCTCTCCTCTATTCCAACTGACTGATTATTCCCATCCAGTAGTCATAAAGAAAAGATTTACATCAAAGACAATAAAATAGGATGCTAATTTCATTCCATTTCTCATTAAAATAACTTGAAATCAAATGGCGAGGCAGTTTGCCAAACTTTATATTTCTACAACGGTTTGTTCCAAAATGTCATCCATATTAAAAAATAAAAAAAGAAGCCACCAGTAACTAAAAACAATCATCGATATTTTTTCAAGAATGGTCCCATGATTTCTGCTGTAAGCAACATGTTTCCCTCTATGACCTGAGCCCTAGAATTTCACGATTGTCTTTTTTTCCCCCCACATTATTCAGAGTANGAAGTCCCCCTCCCCCTCACTCCTCCACTTGCGGCTGCAGTCTGACAGGAACAGGAGGGCTGCCACGCTGATCGCAGAGAGCAATAATTAAACCGAGGGGACAGCAGGCAGGGCATCCCGCGGGGCCCACAGGAAGAATGGAGCCTCACCGGGGAACGGTTTTCTTAGGGTTGCGAGCCTGCTTCCGAGATCAGCAAACATTCACACGTGTGATGTGCGTGCATTCAGCTGTTCACTCAGCAGCGTTCCCCAAAAACCCAGTCCATTCAGTCCTGTGGACATAAATAACCTGGGCATCTAAATATCCCAGAGACGCCAGGAGCCGCGAGCAAGGTTTTCCATCCACCCAGTCACTCGCTCACTCAACAAAACACCTACTGTGCTTCAGCGGCAGCCAAAGAACTCCTCCCCACGAGGCGCGAGGTTTGTCAGTTCCTGACCTGACGTCGTGTAGACACGAGGCGAACCGCAGCCGGGGGCAGAGCCTGCTCCCTGGCCTTTCTGATGCTCACACCTCTCCTGCTGAGAGCGGCCTCTCCCTGGGCAGGGAGCGCCCAGCGTGACTGCGGCTCCTTCCCTCTCACCTTGCGCTCCAGCCCCGGGGGCAGGGCCGCGGCAGCACAGCTACCCTGGGGAAATCCACCAGACACAGACCTGGGGTTCACAGGGAGAATCCTGAAGAGCGTTGTGGTGCTTACATTAGCCGCTTGGCCTTAGCACGGATATATGCATGAACACATGGGCTTATTCTGGGCTTTCCCGGTGGCTCGGTGGTAAAGAATCCGCCTGCCAATGGAGGAGACGCGGGTTTGATCCCTGGGTGGGGAAGACCCCCTGGGAAGGAAATCGCAACCCTCTCCCCCACTCCAGTATTCCTGCCTGGGAAATCTCATGGGCAGAGGAGCCTGGAGGGCTACAGTCCATGGGGTCATAAGAGTCAGCCACGACTCAGGATGACAATATATGCATATACTATGTCCACACAGACACAAAATTCGCAAATAATAAGGCTGCCTTACGCTTGCCCCCCCAGACATACACGCTGAAACCCACAACATATGAAACACACATCCACAACACGTATAACGTACACAGCTTTACAGCTCAGACTCACAATAAAACAGATCCTCAGAGCGTACACTCAAGGAGGAACGTTCTAAGGACGATGCTGTTCTTGGCTGTGAAAAGCATCTGGTACCACACAGACCTCCTAAGTCCTGCCATATTCATACATCTGTCCCCAGGACCACCCAATATGCCTCAGTATGTGCTTGCTAAACTGCTTACACTACAGTGTACTGTGCGACATGTGAAACCGCAGGGCTGAGTACTGTCAATAACTCAACTTATAACACAGACAAACAAAATCCTTGCCTGGCCCCACCCATGCGAGTTCAATACCTCGTGGAGCTTCAGCGATAGTGAGGCAAGAGACGTCCAGCTATGAAGCTGCATCATTATACACGCTGAGGACAAAGGCAATTTCTTTTAGGCTATTCATGCTTTTTTTTCCTCCCAACTTCTCTCCAGACCCTACCCCACCCCACTTCAAAGAGGCAAATGACAGTTTTCTTGACATACTAGGATTCAAGCCATGTTGATGGCTGTCTCATTCATTATTAAGATTATTGACATATTTTATGTTCAGTTTACTCACTTTAAGGAGACATTTAGCAAATGCCTACTAGATGCAAATTAGCTAGCTAAATTTTTGGTTAGAGAATATATACTTTGGTAAAGACATCAAGAATGTTCAAAATATGAAATATTAGCTGTTTAAATGACGTTTGTTTTTCTCAACTGATTATCTTGCTAAATGCAGTAAAATTCTCACAACTGTTAGTCTCTTTGTAAATTACTTGTGACAATAGTAAAAATTCCTGAGAACATTCATTACAGGGCTGTGTGTAATAGTGAAAACTTTAAAATATGCTAAATGTCTATTAACAAAGGAATGATAAATTGGTAAAATTATACATGCTTATGGTGCAATATTATAAAGCATTTAAAAAGAGAATTAGTTCTATCGGTTTTCTTAAATCTATAATCTCTTTCTCTCTTTTTTCCCTACCTCCATACTTGCATACTTGGATAGAGACTCAAACACAAAGTAAAAAAAAAATTTTTTAATATGGTGTGAAACTATCTATACATTTCAATAGATCTGAAAGAATTTATTTTTGAGAAATAAAAAATTTTTAATTAAAAGCAAACTTGTAGCTAATAAATTAAATCATATTAAAAATGAAGGCAAACAAACAGAATATTGTAAACATATAAAAAAGAAGAATGTACCCACCTGCATACATGTGCAGGTGACGACTGAAGCTGTAAGAAACAGAAGATGTGCATGCCAAATTCTTCACGATGCAGAGGGGAAAGTAATCATAGTCGAAAACACCTGTTACGCACCAAACACTGTTCTAAGTTCTTATAATAACAAGTGCTAACTTTTTAAAATTATTATTTCGTAACAGTGAAGTAAGCACCTCCTTATACTTATTTTACAGGACTGAGGTGCAGAGATTTTAAGTTTGCTTTTCCAAGGGAACAACTTTATTTGTACAGTTTAATTCCCTTCTATCTGAAATTTACTGATCAAGTGAAATAAGCTCAGGTTATTGACAGTCCTCTCCTCTATTCCAACTGACTGATTATTCCCATCCAGTAGTCATAAAGAAAAGATTTACATCAAAGACAATAAAATAGGATGCTAATTTCATTCCATTTCTCATTAAAATAACTTGAAATCAAATGGCGAGGCAGTTTGCCAAACTTTATATTTCTACAACGGTTTGTTCCAAAATGTCATCCATATTAAAAAATAAAAAAAGAAGCCACCAGTAACTAAAAACAATCATCGATATTTTTTCAAGAATGGTCCCATGATTTCTGCTGTAAGCAACATGTTCCCCTCTGAGACCTGATCCCTAGAATTTCACGATTGTCTTTTTTTCCCCCCACATTATTCAGAGTACTCATTTAAATGTCACCTATAATTAAATACTTACAAGTAAGAAACACCTTTACAGACCCTGACCATAAATATCACGAGGGACTCTAAGGGGAAATCTGTGAGGGCAGCTTCTCGTTTGCCAAAATGAATAATGCAGTAGCACACTGCATGCGTTCCGTATTTTTGATGGCCAGGAAGAGTCGTGGAGCCTACAAGAGATTTATGGGGAACAGATGAGCAGTGTCTGACTCCAGGACACATCCTCGAGGATGCTGCAGGAAGTGGGCGAGCACGGCTCCTTACTGAGCCACCCCAGATGGGCTGAGCTGGGGATGTTCACGTTCTCTCTTTTTTTAACTTCTGTTTAATAAAACAGAAATGGACTTACGAAAATGCTGTTGGGTCAAGCTCAAGAGGTTCTAAACTTTTTCGTTTGTCTTTTAATCTTTGTAGGCTCAACTTTTTAAAATGGTGTTTCGGGATTTAGGTAAGGGTGATTCTTTCTCTGTGTGTGTGTCATCTCTTTCTTTCCCCACAATTGACAGACGTCAGTCTTGAGGAACTCCTCGATTTCGGCTCATGCCCTTGGTCTGCACGTTGGTATACTAGACTACGAATGTTTATGTAGGTGACTCTTTGCTATTAAGCCTTAAATACTGTGAGAAGTAACAAAACATCGTGCCTGAACACTTGGGTTCTGATAGTCAGACCCAGGCTTTCAGCATCTTACTTAAATGCTTCTGTTCTCTTCAAGTTACTTGAAATTTCCAGAACTTCATTTCCTTGTCTATTCAATGGGCCAAAAATAAGAATATCCAGCTCTCGGGATGTTGTGTGGAGGGACTTGCATGTAAATGGCTTGTATGTAGTCAACACCAGGTAAATAGTGACCACTTGGTGCAGACTTTTGGTTTGTGCTATCCAAGTCAGTAAAGAGTAGGCATTATATGACGACGACCATGGGCTTCCCTGCTGGCTCAGNTCTCTTCAAGTTACTTGAAATTTCCAGAACTTCATTTCCTTGTCTATTCAATGAGCCAAAAATAAGAATATCCAGCTCTCGGGATGTTGTGTGGAGGGACTTGCATGTAAATGGCTTGTATGTAGTCAATACCAGGTAAATAGTGACCACTTGGTGTAGACTTTTGGTTTGTGCTATCCAAGTCAGTAAAGAGTAGGCATTATATGACGACGACCATGGGCTTCCCTGCTGGCTCAGTTGGTCAAGAATCTGCCTGCAATGCAAGAGACCCAGGTTCGATCCCTAGGTCAGGAAGAGCCCTTGGAGAAGGAAACAGCAACCCATGCCAGTATTCTCGCCTGGGAAATCTCATGGACAGAGGAGCCTGGTGAGCTACAATCCATGAGGTCTCAAAGAGTCAGACATGACTTAGTGACCAGACCAAAGCAATCCATGACTTAGCAATTAAACCAAACCTAGACAGATAGATAGGTATAAACGTTTTCTTCATCATTGCTGCCATCATCATTTTTTCACAATCACGGGCACAGATGCTAGCTAGAAGGGGCTTGGAAGTTTGTTTACTGGGAACAATCAGGAAAGAACAGAGGAAATGGATCAAGGGAAAAAAGAGGTAATGCTCAAGAAGGGGTGAGCACACATGGAAGATAACAAGAAAGTGAGGGAGGTTTCAAAGAATAAAGCGAGGTTTTCTGTCCTTTCTGCCAAGAGTTCCCCAAATTTCAGACAGTATAATAAATAAAGATCTGGGTCTAGGAGGTTCCTACCGTTTCTTTCTTGTCTTTTGACTTGGTACCGGGGTGTCAGCCAGCTCCCAAGCAGATGGAGTCCTTGCTATATATTCTGTTGGACTGACTGTCCTCCTTCTTGACTGAGATCTCTGGACTCTGATGTTTTGTGTTGTGGCCAGACAGACCGGTGCATAAATGGGCACGTTTTCCTGTGGAAATACATCTGGGGACACTGTCCTCACAATTTCTAAAACTACAGGAAAGGGAGAGTGGAAAAGAGAGACTACTTATATTTTTCCATTGACTAAAAGCCAACAGTGAAAATGGACCCTAGAAATAATTTTTAAGTGTATAAATGCTTTCGCATTTGCAATTGCGAGAAAGAGCATGAAGACAAAGGAGAACAGTATGAGAACAGTAGATATTTCCCCTATATCCTGTAGTCCAAAGCCTTAGTGGGTGCCTAAAATTGATTCATGGGCCTCAACTCCACCCTATGGGCTCAGAACCACTAGGCTCTGGTCTGGGAATCTGTAGGCTTGCATTTGAACACATTTTCCAAGTGAGGAGGATACTAAATAAACGCTGAGAACCCCTGCTCTATTCCAGATGCATAAACCAGAACATTATTCCCTGTCCTTCCACACTTGCAAAGTTCCCGGGCCAGCAAACACTTTCCAGAGCTTTTCTCTGATATCCTGGGAGGGGAAGTTCCTTCTGATTTTTAAAGTTTTTGAAGTGCTCATGAAAGCCTCTGCTTTCCGGGTGTTTCTCTGACCTGAGTGTGACTTGGCAACTACAGCTCGCAGCTGGTTTGTGAATCCCTGCCCTGCTCAGGCTCTGGGTGTCCAAGGTGTCCTCACAGTTAGTCATTCTGCCCCATCCTCATGGTCTGTGTAATACCCTCCCCCCCACAACCACTGCTTTCTCTATAATAATTCCCTCTTTTATTTACTGAAATAATTTTATCTAAAAATGAAAACTTACGTCAGTACAGTCAGTGGAAAGTCAGTCAAATTTGCCACAAGTGATGGTAGTCGGACAATGAAAACTCCAAGTGTTACTATTTCATTATTCACTGTTGCTCATGATAGTCTCTGAATTTGTGGGATAAACAAATTGGAGAGAGGGGTGTTAAGGCAGGCTAACACCAAAGGAGACTTTCTTCTTGATTAAATCAGAGGATTTGAACCAGTGTTGAACAAGTGATACTGTTTTCACTTCTTGCCTTCCTGCTACTTAAAACTGTCTACGTCCCCAGTGGTCTGACAGCACGCAAGGGGGCAACTCTGGACGGGCTTCCCCGGTGGCGCTAGTGGTAAAGAACTTGCCTGCCAACGTGGGAGAAGCAAGAGCCACAGGGTCGATCCCTGGGTCGGGAAGATCCCCCGGAGGAGGGCCTAGCCACCCCCTCCAGCTTTCTTGCCTGGAGAGTTCCATGGACAGGGGAGCCTGGCGGGCTGCCGTCCACGGGCTCAGAGAGTCGGACGCGGCAGAAGCAGCTTGGCACTGGCTTTAAACCTCGTAGAGATGGCCTTGCTCTCCTCGTGGAAACATGGTGTACAGCGCACTTGCTTGCCTGGGCAGAGGAGGCGGCTACTGGGGTCTCCATTGCTGAGGAAACGGCAGCTCCAGTTCCTCCCTACTTTCCTGCTTCCCAGAGACACACCTTTATTTATCTTCCTAATGCCTAATAATCACATCACCATCATTCATTCTTTCCAACCATATTTATTGAGCACCAACTCTGCCAGGCTTTGTGGACACAAAGCAAATAAGATGTAAGATCCCTTCAAGGTCAAAAGCTCAGAGTCATGGTGACGATTTTAGTAACTTATCATTCAAAGAGATTTCACTGTGTACAAGGCACGGTTCTGAGTGCTATGTAAGTGTTCAGACTTCGTTCCTCCCAAGCATGCAAGAGGGAGTTTCCAATATCTCTCAGTTCAGTTCAGTTCAGTCACTCAGTCATGTCTGACTCTTTGCGACCCCATGAATTGCAGCACGCCAGGCCTCCCTGTTCATCACCCTCTCTCGGAGTTCACTCAGACTCACGTCCATTGAGTCCATGATGCCATCCAGCCATCTCATCCTCGGTCGTCCCCTTCTCCTCCTGCCCCCAATCCCTCCCAGCATCATTGACTTTTCTAATGAATCAACTCTTCGCATGAGGTGGCAAAAGTGCTGGAGTTTCAGCTTTAGCATCATTCCTTCAAAAGAAATCCCAGGGTTGATCTTCAGAATGGACTGGTTGGATCTCCTTGCAGTCCAAGGGACTCTCAAGAGTCTTCTCCAACACCATATTTCAAAAGCATCAATTCTTCGGTGCTCAGCCTTCTTCACAGT
>SJYW01032312.1:1442882-1463813 GCA_006410735.1 Raphicerus campestris | reverse complement strand
AGGTTGGTCATAACTTTTCTTCCAAGGAGTAAGCGTCTTTTAATTTCATGGCTGCAATCACCATCTGCAGTGATTTTGGAAGCCCCCAAAATAAAGTCTGACACTGTTTCCACTGTTTCCCCATCTATTTCCCATGGAGTGATGGGGATGCCATGATCTTTGTTTTCTGAATGTTGAGCTTTAAGCCAACTTTTTCACTCTCCTCTTACACCTTCATCAAGAGGCCCTTTAGCTTCTCTTCACTTTCTGCCATAAGGGTGGTGTCATCTGCAATATCTGAGGTTATTGATATTTCTCCTGGCAATCTTGATTCCAGCTTGTGTTTCTTTCAGCCCAGCGTTTTTCATGATGTACTCTGCATATAAGTTAAATAAGCAGGGTGACAATATACAGCCTTGACATACTCCTTTTCCTATTTGGAACCAATCTGTTGTTCCATGTCCAGTTCTAACTGTTGCTTCCTGACCTGCATACAGATTTCTCAAGAGGCAGGTCAGGTGGTCTGGTATTCCCATCTCTTTCAGAATTTTCCAAAGTTTATTGTGATCCACACAGTCAAAGGCTTTGGCATAGGAAATCGAGGCATGGAGACAATTATTAACTTGTTAATACAGTGACTTGGAGAAGGAAATGGCAATCCACTCCAGTACTATTGCCTGGAAAATTCCATGGACAGAGGAGCCTGGTGGGCTACAGTCCATGGGGTCGCAAAGAGTCGGACATGACTGGGCTACTTCACTCACTCAATGCAGTGACTAGGTGGCCTTGACCCTGTCCCATGTACCGCCACGTACTAAGCATGTTACCCGATCAATCTCAGTGAATCCTTTTAGAAACCCAGTGAGATCAGTAGGTCTGTTTTGCAAATAAGGAAATGGAAAGTTTGGGAGGTAGAGGAACTTGAGGCGGCACAGCAAGGCAATGCCTGGTGGGAAAGAAGCCCCTCTGTCTGACCCCAGGGTGCATCCCGCTGCCCTGACACTGTGCTGTCTGATGGGCTGGGGAGACGCGACTCCAAGACTGCAAGACTTGGAAGAGGCTAGCCTCCCCCTGCACAGCAATGTCGAGTCACGGCAGCGCCCATTTCCTCTCTTCCCACCATGGCTCCGAGAACAGCAGACTGACGCTTTCCAGTAAGAACCTTCTGCACAGCTACAGGAAAGAAGCCAGAGAGAGAGTTCAAGAAGGTGAAAGGGTAAATATAGTAAACTTTTTATGTACAGTTCTCAGTAGACTCTTTTTCACTGACACCCACCTGCACTTTTCTGCACATCTTGTCTATCTTTGGACCAAGTTTCCCATCTTCTTCCCCATCAGTCTGGGCCAGATCATCACCAAGTTTTGACTAGATGGACAGGAGCCTCCAAAGGGGTCAGTTTGCTTACAGCCTTTGTGTGCCTGCATGCTCAGTCGTATCTGACCCTGCGATCCCATGGACTAAAGCCCACCAGTCTCCCCGGTCCATGGAATTCTCCTGGGAAAGAATACTGGAGTGGGTAGCCATGCGCTTCTCCAGGGGATCTTCCCGACCTGGGAATAGAGCCCGGGTCTCCTGTATTGCAGGCAGATTATGGACTTAGGGCACAGACTGCAGGCTCAGCGCATTGAGCCATCTGCGCTTGCAGCCTTGGCCGCTGAGAACGAATGTGGCAGCAGCACGATCCTGCAAAGGCCTCAGTCACACCCGTCTCTTGCTGCGCCCTCGCCCTCCGAGGCTTCCCACTCGGGTAGAACCCTGGCTTCGTCTCTAGCGTCTTGTCTTCGAGCACCTCAGCATCCATCTAATCCTGAGGCTCCACCGTTCGCCCGCTCTCCCTCTTCTCCAGATGCCCAGTCCCCTTGTTGCTCCTGCGGATCCTGCAGCAGCTCCAGCCCCCCAACTTCCCCACCCCTGGACCCAGCTTCCCCAGAGAATCGCCCTGTGCTCTCTGCAACCTTCCTAGAACCCAGAGTCACAGCGCCTGCACGGAGGGGAGGGGCCTCTGCTTATGGTCTTACCTAAGACAGCTCATCCTCCTGGGACACGGGACCCCTCATCCTCTGTTAATTTTCTCTATTGCACACCCCACTCCCTGACACAGGGTGACGGGCCTCTGCTTGCTTGTTTGGGACCCATCTGCCGCACAAATATCAGCCTCAAGAAGGCAGGCCTTTTGTCAAATTTTGACTTGAGCCTCTGGTTCCAGCACCTTCCACAGGACGTGGTACCCAACAGACCTCCAATGCATTGGTTAAATAAAGGTCCTAAGGCAGGCAGAACAATTCCCCAATACTTCTGGCTAACTCCAGGCTCTCTGTCCTAAGATACTCCTTAACAGGCACCAGCCAATCTCCCTTCTTTCTTCTGCCAAGCACTTATCTGCAGGTGACAATTAAAAAGTGAAGAAGGCGTTACCAGGAAACAGCCTATAGTGTTCTCCCATTAGCTTAACAACCCTAAGCTCTGCTGCCTTGGGCCCGAGGGGATGAGCACAGGGTTCCAGCGGGGGAGGGGGAGATGCCCAACCCTGGGAGACTGTGAGCCCCTGGGTGATGCTGGCAGGGAACCACTGCACCTGGGAGCAGAGAGAGGAGGGGAGAGAGAGACAGAGAGAGACAGAGAGAGACAGGGAGAGAGACAGGGAGAGACAGGGAGAGACAGAGAGAGAGAGACAGATGGAGAGAGACAGAGAGAGAGAGAGACAGAGAGAGACGTCTGCAGTCTGAAAGGAGAATCCCTAGCCCCTTTGCCTCCACCAGAGTCTGGACTTAAGGAGGAAGTCTACCAATCCGTAGTATCAGCAAGCACTCTCCATAAGATGAACAAACAGTATTTACTGAGAAAAAGGTGAATCACTGCTCGTCAACTAAAGCCAGAGGATGTCACGATGAACAAAACACAAGCTTCTCAGTAAAATCGCCATCTTTTTGTCTTTAGCATTTCCTACATTGATAAATATTCAAAGTGCAGCTATGATCATGATTGGTACAGAGGTCTGAAAAAAATTCTAGAGGAGTAAAAGAGATCCCTATACTCGAAATTAATTAGTATACAAAGTAACATGCTAAATTAAAGTATTTATTCATTTACTTATTTATAGCCTCATGTATTCATTCATCAGGAAATATTTATATAGTGCCTAATAAATACAAGGACTAATTCAAGTGCCTAGAAATGTCCCAGAATTCCTACAGAAAACAAAGCATAAATTCATGTATGGAATGGATGCCACGTAAGTGCCAGAGGCTGCACGGGGGCGTCACTGGCATCACACCGTCTAATCGCCACAACCACAGTGTGAGGTGAGCAACACAGCATCTCCACCCGGCAGGTGGGGAGACCGAGGCGCAGCAAGGTTAACGGGCTCCCCTTCGAGCACACTGGTGCCCAGTTAAGTGGGGAGGAGCTGCAGCGGACCCCAGATTTGCTAGGTTTTGATATTGCTCATTCTTTCCATAGCCTCATAGATGCCATCCATCCTCAGACCTGTCAGTTCCTCCCTAAAGCCTAGGCATGTGTTTTTACCTTCAGGTGTCACTTCTATCAGGCCTCCCTGGTGGCTCAGATGGTAGAGAATCTGCCTGCAATGCAGAAGACCTGAGTTCGATCCCTGGGTCGGGAAGGCGCCCTGGAGAAGGGCATGACTAGCCACTCCAGTGTTCTGGCCCGGAGAATCCTGTGGACAGAGGAGCCTGGTATCACTCTAAGCATCCTAGTCGCCATCACTGAGGGACCGAGTAAGTAGGCTGAAACACACCGAAGTCCACCACCACCTCTGAAATGTACACGAGCACCTCTGTTCTACTAATAACCCAGTCAGATGGCATCACTCCACTGCTGGAACCCCGCAGGGACTCACTGGAAAAGACCCTGAGGCTGGGAAAGATTGAAGGCAGGAGGAGAAGGGGACGACAGAGGATAAGGTGGTTGAATGGCATCACCGACGCAAGGGAGTTTGAGCAAACTCCAGGAGATGGTGAAGGACCGGGGAGCCTGGTGCGCTGCAGTCCATGGGGTCGCAAAGAGCGGGGCACAACTCGGCGGCTGAGCAAGGACGACAGGGAGCCATGGCACTTAGATTCGGATCTAGGAAGGCCTGTCCTG
This sequence comes from Raphicerus campestris, assembly GCA_006410735.1. Lineage (NCBI taxonomy): Eukaryota > Metazoa > Chordata > Mammalia > Artiodactyla > Bovidae > Raphicerus > Raphicerus campestris. Next base: position 1,459,729 of record SJYW01032312.1, on the reverse strand, counting down.
CCTCTCCCCTCCTCCTCTCCTGCCTCTCTCCCGTCTTCATCTGCTCCAGACACAGCGGCCTTCTACATATTCCTCAGGCATACGAGATCTTTCCGACCTCGGGTTTTTACTGCCTCATCTGCCTGAAAGGCTTCTCCCAGATCTGTGCATGGCAACTCTCTATCCCTCTCTAGTCCACTCATTCCAATTCAGTTCTTTTTTTTTTGAATTGCCGTTAGGATTATTTAATATTATATATTTATTTGTTCATTAGCTTTTTAGCCTCACCCCCAAGAATATTTGCTGGGATTTTCCCTACTTCAGTATTCCGGTGCCAGGATCAATGCCTGGCACACAGTAGGTGAACAGGCAGCTGCTGTGGGGTGAATGAACGCGTGAACGCAAATACACATGCATGAGGAGGAAGAGCCGGCTTCATGAACGGCGGATGGTCCTCCGATTCCAGCTGGGGCGGCCTGGAGGGCCACATCCGCTGTCAGGGTTCTCAGGATCCGCCCCACCACCAGATTTGGACAGCACCACAGATGCCCCGGAATAATGGGAACTGAGGGTCCTTCGCTGGCAAATTACTGTGGCTCTTCCAGGTAAAGTACCACAGCGGGTCAAGTGCCTGGGTCTTGGAAGCGGAGAGTTTCAGACCAACCCGGCCACTGCATGGCGGTGGATGAATTGCTCTACAGGCTACTCAGATCCCAGTCAGGAAATAAAGATACTGTTCTAGCATCTAACTCACAGGAATGTTCTAGGACCCCACGCAAGGGTTCCCACCTCGGGCAGGTCTCCGACCACCCACACGAATGTTGCCCCATCCTGTTCTTTTATAAAATGTTGTCACCGTAGAGCTTTCTTCTATGTGAAAGTTACCTTTTCTCTTTGTTAAATTCCTTGCATATTCTCTGGCTTCCCCTGACTGGAGGGTAAGATCCCCAGGGATGATCCCCATCCTAATACCCCTGAGGATCCTGGTGGCCAGAATAGGACCAGGCACGCAGTAAGAACTTGGAAAATAACTGTGGCTTGAAGGAATGATTGTAAAACTCATGAAACGCCTGGTAAAATGCCTGGTATATACAACACACTTAGGTAGGGACTAATATCATTATTACAGGTGTTATATTTGTTGTTGCTAGGGCTATAATTACTATTCCTTGGGATATAGTTTTTTTTTTTTTTGGTCTTTTTTTTTTTTTTGAGCTGGGAGAGGGTTCCAACCTGTTCAGCACAACTCTTTCTCAGAAAAGGCTAAACCACTACTGAGTGATTATACTCCAGTTTTAAAACTCAAAAGGCACCCACGTCTGATTTCTTTCGGGCCCTGAGCCTCTGGCCCATGACAGCTGGCAGGCGGCTCGCTTCCCTTCTGGCACATATTTTTCACGGTCTGTTTTTTGGGACGAAGGTGTGTTAGGTGTGGCCCCGAGCAGTTTTGAGGCATTTGTATCATCCTTTCCAAAATCCTGAGTCTTAAGAAGAACTATGATTCCACCCCACGGGTCACAGCCCTGTCGTGGCAATGGGACTTGCGTAACTCAATGAAGCTATGAGCTATGCCGCGTAGAGCCACCCAAGACAGACGGGTCAAGGTGGAGAGTTCTGACAAAACGTGGACCGCTGGAGAAGGGAGTGGCAAACCACTCCAGCAACCTTGCCCCGAGAGCCCCAGGAGCAGTATGAAAAGGCAAAACCACGTGACACCGGAGGACGAACGCCCTCAGGTCCGGAGGTGTCCCATATGCCACCGAGAAAGAGTGGAGGTTCTCAGCCCTGACTCATAGGATGGAACACTTGGGGAGATCTGAGCAGCTGGTCCAAACACAAACCTCCAACAAAGAAGACTTAAGGATTTGAACTTCGGTGAGTCTGACTCCTGACTCACACTCTTATTCTCTAGAGTAAAGTTTCTCTCTGAGCTGGCCCAGGGCCACTTAACTAGGGTGGGGGAGTGGTGACCAGAACCCAGGTCATTTCCTTCCCTTCCATAGTCCTTCCACAGCCTACACCTAATCCCAAGGGAGAAAACAAGAAGATGGGCGCAGCCACGTACCCAACTTTCCAATAAAGGAGGATAGCTAAAGGCAACTCTGATATAAAATGTGCTTACATAGCTTTTCATTTTGGCTTTTTTTTTTTTTTTCTGTACCAAGTGGTACTCAACACAGAATAGATTTAACTCTTCTCTACAGCATCATCTTGGCCCAGAAGCAATTTGTATCTCCCTGGGGTTAAAAGAGAGAGGCTTCTAAATACATAGAAAAGTCTAAGCATCTGATAAATGGAAGTGATTTAAAGTCAGGCTCTTGCAGTTTATATAGAAATATGTACATGCTGCTGCTTCTGCTCATACAAATCTCCCCTATAGAATACCTTGACCTTCTGTCTTCTTTTTGAATCTCCCACGTCACCAATAGCCAGATTTCATGGATTTTTTCATGACACAGTAAAACATTTCAGGAGGTTTCTTCCAGATCCATTACAAACAGTATGGCCACTGCCAACTCTGTTTTTATCTCATTCTGACCCTCATAGCTGTTTTCATTAAAAACAATAACTGCGTTCTGCCACCTTAATACCTAAACTGTATAATTTCCATAGAAATGACTTGGATGTAGCTTGAAGAAGAAAGCTCGGAGGTGATTTCAGAGTATTCACTCAGCTCTGAAAGCACTCAACTAATTAAGACCAGTGATATTTAATTTTTGTACTGAAAGAAAGTGCAGAATGCTGGCTTTAAAAAAAAAAAAATCCACCTTACCATCTAGCAGCTTTACAGAAACACACGGTTTTTCCTTCAGCATAAATGGACACTACAGCTTTTCAATTAAATTAGTCTTTGGAGAGACATGCAAAAGAGCTAAAAAGCTCCTTAAAAATCTTTCCTGCTTCACTGCTCCTCCTATGCCGGGGAGATGTGTAGTTACGACGCAATGCTATTTTCTTCTTACCCTGCCGAAACAAAGTTTTCAATCTTGAACCCTGAACTGGCTATGGTATAGAGCTCATGGAGGTTTTGCTTTTAGTTTTCAAGCCCACATTTGGTTTTCTAAAACTATTTTGAGAAAGGGGGTGTACATTACAATGTCCTATATCTTTGTACTTCCAGAGAGAGCTTTGTTAGACCCTGTTTCAGGTCAGGTAGTAGGTAGAGGAATACCGAAACTATTTTTATAAATTAACACAAATGGAAAGGAAACTCTTATTTAGATGAGCAAAATTCAAGACAAATCCTTTCCAATAGGATCCAGGTATTTTTTTCCCCCATGTAATTTCTCTAAGCTCATTATCTCTAAAACTTTTGCATTGTGCATTCCCTGTTGTTAAGCATAGCTAAATAATACTGATATATTAATAACAGGATTAGCTAGCCATGCATCCTGAATTTTAATTTCTCAATTTTTTTTAGCCTTTTCAGCATCGCTTTGGCGTTGCCACACGTGTGGGAATGCCCGCGGGGACACGTTTCTCCACGGAGGGAAAGCAGAAGGCCGGGGCGGCAGCTGGCAACCCCTCGTGGCCGCTTCAGCGACCTTCGACCCCTCCAAAGTATTTACTCATTTCATCCACGGAGTTTGCTTTGGAAACAAACACATCAGCAACGCCCACCTGCATCTCACATTTCTCCTCTGCCAGGTCGCATATGTACATTTATAACGTCTTCTTCGGAAAGGACCCAAGTCCGATAGTCACCCTCTGACAAACCAAGCAACACGAACACGGCCATGCTGCTGAAGATGAATCCAGACGCGCCTACAACCTGCACGCGAGTCCTCTGACTCCGCAGACAGAGTCCAGAAGTCACACTTGGGCTCTAAAGTCTCTCATTTTATTATCATTTCTTAAAGACCCAGAATATCTTGAAATCAACTTTAACATGCTAAACATATCCCTTCTCCCGGAAAGAAAAAAAAAAAGTTCCTAAAACAAGTGATTGACACGTCAGTAGCAGGGAAAAAAATGATAAATCCAGTGAAAACAGTGTGGTACATCGGGGCCTGTAATGATAGAGTGTGTTTTCCTCCTTGCAGCATCCAGGTAATCAGGCAGTCCCAACAGGCTTTTTCTTCTGTGGTTAGAATGACTATGCTCATTCATAACCATAGAGCTGCTTGCCAAAGGTCACCCTAAGGAACAGGAGAATTTCTAACTTTCACTGGAACTTAGGAAACTTAAAATAATTATAAAAATACACATTGTTACAAATTACTGAAAAATAATATATTTAAAGAAAACCTCTTCCAGGGTGAAGAGGTTCTAGGAAGGTAGACGGATGAGATCTCTGATAACAGACTAGAGAGAAGAAGACATTCTGTATTTACCCCAACATCAGAAAATGAAAATAAATTTCTCCCAAAGGAATAAAAATACAGCAACGTTCTCAACTTGCAAAGCAACAGAATTATTTGTGTTCCGAGCTTCTTTTAATACCACTGCNAGCCTTTTCAGCATCGCTTTGGCGTTGCCACACGTGTGGGAATGCCCGCGGGGACACGTTTCTCCACGGAGGGAAAGCAGAAGGCCGGGGCGGCAGCTGGCAACCCCTCGTGGCCGCTTCAGCGACCTTCGACCCCTCCAAAGTATTTACTCATTTCATCCACGGAGTTTGCTTTGGAAACAAACACATCAGCAACGCCCACCTGCATCTCACATTTCTCCTCTGCCAGGTCGCATATGTACATTTATAACGTCTTCTTCGGAAAGGACCCAAGTCCGATAGTCACCCTCTGACAAACCAAGCAACACGAACACGGCCATGCTGCTGAAGATGAATCCAGACGCGCCTACAACCTGCACGCGAGTCCTCTGACTCCGCAGACAGAGTCCAGAAGTCACACTTGGGCTCTAAAGTCTCTCATTTTATTATCATTTCTTAAAGACCCAGAATATCTTGAAATCAACTTTAACATGCTAAACATATCCCTTCTCCCGGAAAGAAAAAAAAAAAGTTCCTAAAACAAGTGATTGACACGTCAGTAGCAGGGAAAAAAATGATAAATCCAGTGAAAACAGTGTGGTACATCGGGGCCTGTAATGATAGAGTGTGTTTTCCTCCTTGCAGCATCCAGGTAATCAGGCAGTCCCAACAGGCTTTTTCTTCTGTGGTTAGAATGACTATGCTCATTCATAACCATAGAGCTGCTTGCCAAAGGTCACCCTAAGGAACAGGAGAATTTCTAACTTTCACTGGAACTTAGGAAACTTAAAATAATTATAAAAATACACATTGTTACAAATTACTGAAAAATAATATATTTAAAGAAAACCTCTTCCAGGGTGAAGAGGTTCTAGGAAGGTAGACGGATGAGATCTCTGATAACAGACTAGAGAGAAGAAGACATTCTGTATTTACCCCAACATCAGAAAATGAAAATAAATTTCTCCCAAAGGAATAAAAATACAGCAACGTTCTCAACTTGCAAAGCAACAGAATTATTTGTGTTCCGAGCTTCTTTTAATACCACTGCGATTTTTTTTTAATAAAAGTCTCTCAATTTGATTGTAATTAAATATGTAATGAAAAAGCACTGCTTCAGGGAAGCGATGCAAGACACTCTCTGTTAGTTTAATGCATTTCCAACTGACTTTGCATCAAACGAAAATGATACTCTGTGTATGCCTGGTCTTAATATAGAATTTGTTAGGCAATTTTGTGTTTTTTAAAGGGGACTTGGGTGGACACAGACATTGCCTTTGAAATAGGGGCTGAGTCTTCCTAGACCATGATATACCTAAATAAAATTGATGGAACAAATCCAGTGATGGGAAGGAAGCAGCACTCTGGACATTTAACTCCTGTCAGCTAATTACGGACCCAGCGTAAACATGAACAGGGCCTAGGTTTTCCTCCTGGCCGATTTCCCTAAGCTCGGCTGCAGCAATGAGCAGAAGGGCCTCGTTTCAATGGCCTTAAATAATGCCAGGCTCAGTGCCCGTTTAAAACCTGCTCAATCGAGAGTACAACTCCCAAGATAAATAGATCAACCCAGGTATTATCCAGTTGCAGAAATTCTGTCAAATGAGTGAGAAGTCAGCTGGGATGAAATGAAAGCATAAGCCTCCGTTGGAGAAGGTGACAAAAGGCAGGACGCTTCTAGGGACAGACCTGCTAAAGATGCCTAGGAGGTATTTGTTGGGCGTGAAGGTTTCCTGAACACTAGCAACAGAGTCGAGGAGACTGGGAGAAAAATAAATGTAAGATGGTTGAAAAATAAACGCACAGTGTTTCTGAGGGATGCGTCTACCCTCCTCAGAAGTGGGCTCTGATTTCCAACCCCTAAGCCAAGAGAAGATTTTTCTTGTCCAGAAGTTTCTCACGCCCCCTCCTTACCTGGCTTCCACTAAACTCCCTGTCACTTGCAATCTGCTGATGAGGGTCAATGTACTGTGTCCTGATATGGCAGATTAAAAATGAAATCAATAAATGCCTAAAACAAATGGGCTTTTGAGCTGTCTCGTTCAATCTGAGTCTTTAAGGGTGAGGTGAGAGGAGGGAGAAGGGGCTCAGAGGGCAGGGGAGAAGGACCAGTGAAACCATCAATTTCCAGCCAAAACACTGTGTGGACAGTGTGATTTCAAGGTACCTTTCTTTTTTCAGGGATCTGCCTTAAATCAACAAGAATACCCTGAACAGTTCACGCTGCTGAGCACCTTTGGGGTGGTGGTATGTTATGCATTTTTTTGTTTTCCATTCATCTGTTAAACATCATACTGTTTGGGTAAGTGAAGGGGTCTCTAGCATGCATATTTCAACCTTCAAGATGTGAACCTGTCTCTCTGAACCACGCTAAAGCAAAGTGAGAGTGCCAGGGTGGGGACTCCACCCCGTTTCCAGTTCTCTTGAACCCCATCCCATTTGCCAGTGAATTAAAGATAAAATTCATCCTGAGCTGTCTACCTATTGCTGAGACCTTGCCAGCTAATCTAGGCATCGCCATCATGAGTCTGAAAAAGAGATGGCTCAGGTCATCTCAGCCCTCCTCTGCAGTATTCTGAACTGTCCCTGCTGAATATGCTTCCCATGTAAATAACCTGTGCTATTAAGGTGCAAATTGCAACTTTTAAGTAATGATTGCTAATAGTCTAATGTTTACTGCCACACAAGGACATTCATGAAAACAAAATCTGCATTATTCATCTCCATATTAAATAAACAAAATAAATTGAGAGAGCTGTTCTTTCCTGCAAGACTTTCCTGAGATCTGGATTACCAGATAGCTTCTGAGAGTCAGCAAAAAGAAAACATTTCATCTCTTCCGATAGACAGAAGCCTGTAATTTATATTTACGTTAGACATTCATATATATATGATTTCCGAAGATTTTGCTTCCTATTAGAATTGGCTGGCATTATATAAAAACAAGAGTTCAGGATGGTGAAGTAAAATATGTTGCACGTGTGCGTGCAGAGGCTGCGATAGATTGTAGGAAATAGAAGGGTGAGAGTGTAAGTCTACACTTTTAAATTTTTAACGACTCTGCGTCCTGCAAAATACAAACAAATCTAAACACGGCTCTGTTTTATTTCACCTTTCTGCCATCTTCTCTGTCTTCCCTACAATGGATAGGGGGCAAAGATGCTGGTACAGAATCCTGCAATATTTTCAGGTTAAAAAGTAGATACATTTTAGTGGTGAATGAAATATATATCAAAGGAAGCAAACACACACACGTACGCAAACCCCTGGGGCACTGCAGGCTGCTTTCTAAACTTTCTTCCTTGCCTGAAGTTATAGTACGGTGGAAGAGCGTAGCGTTAGAAAGCCAGGAAGAATGACATTTCGAAGGGAAATGTTCTGACTTAGCTGTTTCCTTAAAGAGAGCTGCCTACCTCACAGCCCTTCCCTGAAAGGAGGGAGGAACATAACCCGTAAAGGCTAACATTGCCCATCACTTGTAATATCATCTACCCACATACCTGCTTTATTAGAAAGTTCCGTAAATGATTCCTTGAAATGTGGAACTTAAAACTAATGATGCAAAGGAATCAAATTGCCTCCAACAGTTCTTGGGAAAGAGTCTCCGTTCTGATTCACTCACAGGCTTTTTCTATCTTACATTATTCATTAATCAAGCTAGAAATCGAGCTTTCAGCATCAGCCCATGGGAATAATTACTTGCAGTTGTGTATTTTGTTTAATTTTTAGCAGTGATAAAAGTTAGCATGGCCACAGTTCTGGAGCCCACCTTGCTCTTCTCCCTGGATCTTAACTGGCAAAAGAATCTCCAAGCAGCTAACTTTACGTGGGAATAACCACTCTAGCTAAAACAGAGCACAGCATTGGTGACTTCAGAGGAAAAAAATATTACGTGGAGAAATATCCGCTTCAGTAATACGTGAGTAAATAATACCGTAAGAGGGGCCGCGTTGTGTACAAAATGAATTAGTCCCTTTCAACTTGACAAGGGTTTCCACTTCTTCCAGTGAAAATAATAAAAGCCATGGGTGCAAGCACGTAAAGACACCAGGAATACAATATGCCAGGAACTGAAACTACAGCCAGAACCTCCTAACACACTACAGCAAGCAGACACGCTAACTCCAACAGATACCAGCTGAATGAAAAGGATCTGATTTAAACAATGTGATACAGCTTTATGTTATACACACCTGAATCCGCATTGATCAGAGGACAATTATAATCAAAGCAGTGCAGTTCTGAGCAATGCACTTTTTGTAATGAGCTTACCAAAGGAGACATGTCCAGTCATTCTGGTAATTTAAATTACTGCCTAGTTGTCGATGGCCTTTACCGGAACAACAGGGGGGAAAAAAAGAGTACTTTTCAGGGCAGTATCACTTCTTGCTGGAATGTTGCCCGGGGATCTCTTGTGGGACAACACTAAGGACTTTATCTCTAATAATCTAGCTATACTTAAACTTATGTTGCTAGACCTAGATGAAGCAAGCTTACTCTTCCTGAACCTCAAAGGCCAGTGCATACTCCAAAGCTGTTCAGATTGCAAAGTAATCTAAGTTTTAAAAAATAAGTGAGTTAAATGTAGAAAGGGACGGGGGCAGGAGGAAGAAACCGTTTGCAGAAGAGGTAGCTAGAGTTGAAAAAAGAACACCTCATTGACTAAGCAAGTTCTAAATATATACGGCACTAAAATACCTAAATTATTTTGCTCTTAGAGAAACAATTGGAAAATAAATGAATCAAAGCTTTATAAATGATATTTCTCCAATCTGAACTAATCCATACGCAGTTTCAGAAGCAATTCTGCGCTCAAAAGGGAAGATAATTGTGGATGTCTCCAAGCACATGTACTGCCATTCTTGGCTGGAATCAGGCCTGATGGAAGATGAGCTTGGTGGTCCAGCATGTTCAGACACAAACACCCACTTTGCCCAGATTTGTGACTAACTTTGGATTTGTTCTGAGGGTGGCTCTGCAAAGTTTATGAAAGTGCTCCACTGAACTTCTNTTTCCTCCTGGCCGATTTCCCTAAGCTCGGCTGCAGCAATGAGCAGAAGGGCCTCGTTTCAATGGCCTTAAATAATGCCAGGCTCAGTGCCCGTTTAAAACCTGCTCAATCGAGAGTACAACTCCCAAGATAAATAGATCAACCCAGGTATTATCCAGTTGCAGAAATTCTGTCAAATGAGTGAGAAGTCAGCTGGGATGAAATGAAAGCATAAGCCTCCGTTGGAGAAGGTGACAAAAGGCAGGACGCTTCTAGGGACAGACCTGCTAAAGATGCCTAGGAGGTATTTGTTGGGCGTGAAGGTTTCCTGAACACTAGCAACAGAGTCGAGGAGACTGGGAGAAAAATAAATGTAAGATGGTTGAAAAATAAACGCACAGTGTTTCTGAGGGATGCGTCTACCCTCCTCAGAAGTGGGCTCTGATTTCCAACCCCTAAGCCAAGAGAAGATTTTTCTTGTCCAGAAGTTTCTCACGCCCCCTCCTTACCTGGCTTCCACTAAACTCCCTGTCACTTGCAATCTGCTGATGAGGGTCAATGTACTGTGTCCTGATATGGCAGATTAAAAATGAAATCAATAAATGCCTAAAACAAATGGGCTTTTGAGCTGTCTCGTTCAATCTGAGTCTTTAAGGGTGAGGTGAGAGGAGGGAGAAGGGGCTCAGAGGGCAGGGGAGAAGGACCAGTGAAACCATCAATTTCCAGCCAAAACACTGTGTGGACAGTGTGATTTCAAGGTACCTTTCTTTTTTCAGGGATCTGCCTTAAATCAACAAGAATACCCTGAACAGTTCACGCTGCTGAGCACCTTTGGGGTGGTGGTATGTTATGTATTTTTTTGTTTTCCATTCATCTGTTAAACATCATACTGTTTGGGTAAGTGAAGGGGTCTCTAGCATGCATATTTCAACCTTCAAGATGTGAACCTGTCTCTCTGAACCACGCTAAAGCAAAGTGAGAGTGCCAGGGTGGGGACTCCACCCCGTTTCCAGTTCTCTTGAACCCCATCCCATTTGCCAGTGAATTAAAGATAAAATTCATCCTGAGCTGTCTACCTATTGCTGAGACCTTGCCAGCTAATCTAGGCATCGCCATCATGAGTCTGAAAAAGAGATGGCTCAGGTCATCTCAGCCCTCCTCTGCAGTATTCTGAACTGTCCCTGCTGAATATGCTTCCCATGTAAATAACCTGTGCTATTAAGGTGCAAATTGCAACTTTTAAGTAATGATTGCTAATAGTCTAATGTTTACTGCCACACAAGGACATTCATGAAAACAAAATCTGCATTATTCATCTCCATATTAAATAAACAAAATAAATTGAGAGAGCTGTTCTTTCCTGCAAGACTTTCCTGAGATCTGGATTACCAGATAGCTTCTGAGAGTCAGCAAAAAGAAAACATTTCATCTCTTCCGATAGACAGAAGCCTGTAATTTATATTTACGTTAGACATTCATATATATATGATTTCCGAAGATTTTGCTTCCTATTAGAATTGGCTGGCATTATATAAAAACAAGAGTTCAGGATGGTGAAGTAAAATATGTTGCACGTGTGCGTGCAGAGGCTGCGATAGATTGTAGGAAATAGAAGGGTGAGAGTGTAAGTCTACACTTTTAAATTTTTAACGACTCTGCGTCCTGCAAAATACAAACAAATCTAAACACGGCTCTGTTTTATTTCACCTTTCTGCCATCTTCTCTGTCTTCCCTACAATGGATAGGGGGCAAAGATGCTGGTACAGAATCCTGCAATATTTTCAGGTTAAAAAGTAGATACATTTTAGTGGTGAATGAAATATATATCAAAGGAAGCAAACACACACACACGTACGCAAACCCCTGGGGCACTGCAGGCTGCTTTCTAAACTTTCTTCCTTGCCTGAAGTTATAGTACGGTGGAAGAGCGTAGCGTTAGAAAGCCAGGAAGGATGACATTTCGAAGGGAAATGTTCTGACTTAGCTGTTTCCTTAAAGAGAGCTGCCTACCTCACAGCCCTTCCCTGAAAGGAGGGAGGAACATAACCCGTAAAGGCTAACATTCCCCATCACTTGTAATATCATCTATCCACATACCTGCTTTATTAGAAAGTTCCGTAAATGATTCCTTGAAATGTGGAACTTAAAACTAATGATGCAAAGGAATCAAATTGCCTCCAACAGTTCTTGGGAAAGAGTCTCCGTTCTGATTCACTCACAGGCTTTTTCTATCTTACATTATTCATTAATCAAGCTAGAAATCGAGCTTTCAGCATCAGCCCATGGGAATAATTACTTGCAGTTGTGTATTTTGTTTAACTTTTAGCAGTGATAAAAGTTAGCACGGCCACAGTTCTGGAGCCCACCTTGCTCTTCTCCCTGGATCTTAACTGGCAAAAGAATCTCCAAGCAGCTAACTTTACGTGGGAATAACCACTCTAGCTAAAACAGAGCACAGCATTGGTGACTTCAGAGGAAAAAAATATTACGTGGAGAAATATCCGCTTCAGTAATACGTGAGTAAATAATACCGTAAGAGGGGCCGCGTTGTGTACAAAATGAATTAGTCCCTTTCAACTTGACAAGGGTTTCCACTTCTTCCAGTGAAAATAATAAAAGCCATGGGTGCAAGCACGTAAAGACACCAGGAATACAATATGCCAGGAACTGAAACTACAGCCAGAACCTCCTAACACACTACAGCAAGCAGACACGCTAACTCCAACAGATACCAGCTGAATGAAAAGGATCTGATTTAAACAATGTGATACAGCTTTATGTTATACACACCTGAATCCGCATTGATCAGAGGACAATTATAATCAAAGCAGTGCAGTTCTGAGCAATGCACTTTTTGTAATGAGCTTACCAAAGGAGACATGTCCAGTCATTCTGGTAATTTAAATTACTGCCTAGTTGTTGATGGCCTTTACCGGAACAACAGGGGGGAAAAAAAGAGTACTTTTCAGGGCAGTATCACTTCTTGCTGGAATGTTGCCCGGGGATCTCTTGTGGGACAACACTAAGGACTTTATCTCTAATAATCTAGCTATGCTTAAACTTATGTTGCTAGACCTAGATGAAGCAAGCTTACTCTTCCTGAACCTCAAAGGCCAGTGCATACTCCAAAGCTGTTCAGATTGCAAAGTAATCTAAGTTTTAAAAAATAAGTGAGTTAAATGTAGAAAGGGACGGGGGCAGGAGGAAGAAACCGTTTGCAGAAGAGGTAGCTAGAGTTGAAAAAAGAACACCTCATTGACTAAGCAAGTTCTAAATATATACGGCACTAAAATACCTAAATTATTTTGCTCTTAGAGAAACAATTGGAAAATAAATGAATCAAAGCTTTATAAATGATATTTCTCCAATCTGAACTAATCCATACGCAGTTTCAGAAGCAATTCTGCGCTCAAAAGGGAAGATAATTGTGGATGTCTCCAAGCACATGTACTGCCATTCTTGGCTGGAATCAGGCCTGATGGAAGATGAGCTTGGTGGTCCAGCATGTTCAGACACAAACACCCACTTTGCCCAGATTTGTGACTAACTTTGGATTTGTTCTGAGGGTGGCTCTGCAAAGTTTATGAAAGTGCTCCACTGAACTTCTTCTCCCTAATGTTTCGCTCCAGTTGGAACAGAAGGAAATATTGTGGGGGGTCTGCAGAAGACCAGCCTTCACTGATGCTGCCTTAAAGCTTGAGGGTAAAGACAGAAAGAAGGAGAGGAAAAAACTTAAGCTCTTTGCTAACGCCTGATTCAACTGAAGGACACAAAGAAATAAAAACGCCCACATTAAAAGCCAAACAAGATAATAATTGTGCATGTCTGGCTCTCAATCTAGAGGGCAAGGCTTGCGTCACTGGCACTCTGAGTTACCATGGTGAGTGATTTATTGATATATATCAAGAATGAATAGATCAAAGGCAGGGAGATGACAGGTGATCAATCAAATGTCAAATCAAAACTAGCAATCAAGTGGAAAGCTGATTTTTCAGTGGGTGGGTCTGGCAGGAGAAAAATGAACTTTCATATTACACTTCCGAGAAACAAAACCCCAGCATACTATTAAAAAAGCAATTAAGCAACCCAAAAGGAAGAAAAAAAAATCCTTTACAAGCTCTAATGTCCTGATCCATTAACCTGTTCCTCTCTCTCTCTCTTTTTTTTTTTTGGAGGAGGGGGTGGTAAGAATTCAAATGGGATAGTTCCCACCGCACGATTTAGAAAGTTTGCAGCTCACTCTGTGCAAAGAAGATCCAGAGCTGTTTCAGTGTTCGAGGGGCATCCCCCCGCCCCACCTTTTTTTTAAGAGAAGGGAGAGTGTTGATTAGATTTCCAAAGGAGGCTCCTCTTAGGAAACAGATTCAAAGGTTCCTTTCCTGGGGTGGTTTTTACACCTTGGCGATCGAAGCTGAACTCCCCTGGCTTGCCCCTGAGCCAGCCTTGCAGCCCTGGGCTGGCGCACGGCTCAAAGTTCAGCGCCCCAAACCCCCGCGAGAGGAAACGCCGTCCCCTGAGGCCAGAAGCCACTGGCAGCGACCACCCAGAGGGGGGCGGCGGCAGGACTGCTCCCCGCTGCGAACCCCCAAAGCTGAGCGCAACTTTGGCCCGAGAGGCAAGAAGCAGACTGGGAGAAAGTTAGGGGTGGGGTAGAGGGTGGAGGGAAAAAAGTTTAAGGAGGATAGGCTTGGTGGGATAGCTTGCCCCCACCCCCCCAACAGGAGCCTGGAAAGGGGAGGATAGGGGAGGCTGGAGAAGGCGAGCGAGGACGGGGTTATTAGCGGGGCAGAGGGGGGCACCCGGAGCTGACGCCCCCGAAAAGCAAGCGGGGGGGGGCGTCCCGGGGCGCCCGGGCGAGGAGCTGGCGCCCGGGCCGGCGGGCCGGCCGCCCCGCGCGGAGCCGGGTCTCTTACCTGCCGCGCGCCTGGGTGCCTGCTGCTTCCTCCTGGGCATCGCTCGAGTCCGCTCCAGTCCCACTTCTGGCGCCCCAGCCCCGAGCCGCCGCGCGCGGGGCCCGCTGTCTCGCTCGCCGCTCCGGGTCTCCTCCGCCTCCTGCCCGGCGGCTCCCAGGGCGTCGCTCGGCCTCGGTCCCCCTGTCCCTGCAACTCCTCCACCGGGGCCGGAGACCCCCTCTCTGGGTGGCAGGCAGGGCGCGGGCGGCTGTGCCGGCTGCTTTGAAGTGGAGGTTGGTTCTGCCTTGCTTGTTTGTTTGTTTTTGGATTTTTTTGTTTTTGCTTTTTCTTCTCTCTTTTTGTTTTTGCTTTTTGGAATTTTTTTTTTTTTTGGTTTGGTTTTTTTTTTTTTTTTTGTGACTGTTGAGACACTTGATTTCTTTATTAAACATCCAAGAGCGGGTTCGGATGGAAGGGACGAGGGACGCACACGCGCGCGTAAAGATAAGGAAAAACACCACCACCAACACACACACAATCCTGGGAGGGCAGCGGGCCCCGCTCGCTCCTTCCTTCTCCCGGCCGCCTGCACCGCCACCTCCTCGGCTTCCTCTTCCTCGCCGGGCTCGATGGCGGACTCGCGCCGGGGGCAGAGAGATCTCTCGCTGTCGGTTTGTGGCTGCTGTCAGATCCCCGTCTCTGAGTGATATGCGAGAGGACAGGAGCGGGTTTGGGAAAGACAGAAAATCTGGAATTCACTCGCACACACTCACACACGCACACTCACACACACACACACTCACACACGCACTCTCGCTCCCTCTCACTCACACACACACACTCACACCCCCCACAGATGCACACACACACACCACGCGCACGCACGCACACACACACACACACACACACACACACACACTCTCTCACACACACACAAGACAGGGCGAGGCGATGCCAGCAAACATCGATCCCGCTGAACAAACTGAACACTAACAAACTCCTCCTCCTCTCCCCGCGACCTGACGACAGGGAGAAATTTACTCCCCAGCCGCAGAGCGCCAGGCAGAGGGAGTCCATTAAAGGGACAGTGTCCCGCCGGGAGCGGGGCGGGGCGGGGGCCCCGCGCGCCGCCGGCCCTGCCGTGCGCCCCGCTCGCTCGCTGGCGCTGCGACGCGCCCCCCGGCCGCGGGGACACCCCTCGGGGGAGCGCTGAGAAAGGACCGCGCTGGGGGCAGGGGGATGGAAGGAGGAACCCCGGGCGCCAGGTAAGCTCCACCCACAGGGACGAACACAGGACCCTGAACACAGGATGAGGAGGGGAGGACTGCGCTTCCCTTTGGGAGGAGGGATGGCCACCATCCTCTGCTGACCCAGGGATGTCCTCACCACCCCCTTGCAATGAAAGCCTCTGCTTCTGCCACCTTCCTGCTAGTTTCTGGATGGTTATGAAAGCAAGAATCTCCCTGCTGTCTCCTTGATAGTTGAATCACATACTCCTCTCTTTGTTTTACTAAATAACATGTTTATTGAGCACCTACTATGTGCCTCTCTTCTGGAAACACAGAAGTCATANCTGCTGTCTCCTTGATAGTTGAATCACATACTCCTCTCTTTGTTTTACTAAATAACATGTTTATTGAGCACCTACTATGTGCCTCTCTTCTGGAAACACAGAAGTCATAGAGAAAGGGAAGATCATGCCCCCACCCCCCAGTGTTTGTGTTCTAATGGGGAGCAGATAAGTTGCCCCCAAATATCCGGACTTTGCTTAAAGTGTCACTTTCCCCTAGAGGCCAACCTCACTTAAAGTTTCACATGCACAGCTCCACCCCTATCACATTTCTCTATTTTATTTTCCTCCATTGGCTTACCAGTGTCACACGTATGATCACACATGTTAAATACAGTTTTCTATTTCTCTGGTCCAATTTCCCCTCTGGGATATAAGTTCTGTTGGGAAGANCATACTTTATGGGGAAAAAGTAAGTCTGTTGGGGAACTCTTGCCACATAGTCTAGAGCTGATTGAACTGAAATCCTCTTTTAGTTGTTTCTTTGTTATTTTTATGCTGTTCTTTTCTTGAAAAAAAAGTTATTTTTAAAATTATTTTTGACTGCACTGGGTCTTTGCTGCTGCTCATGGGCTTATTAGTTGCCGCAAGCGGGGACTACTCTTCGTTGTGCACAGGCTTCTCGTTGTGGAGCATGGGCTTCAGTAACTGTGGCTCATGGATTCTGGAGCGTGGGCTCGATAGTTGTGCTGCATGGGCTTAATTGCTCTGAGGCATGTGGAATCTCTTCATTCCAGTCCCGACAAAGAGTAATGCCAGAGAATGTTTAAACTACCACGCAGTTGCCCTCACTTCACATGCTAGCAAAGTAATGCTCAAAATCCTTCAAGCCAGGCTTCAACAGTATGTGAACCAAGAAGTTCCAGATGTACAGGCTGGATTTAGATAAGGCAGAGGAACCAGAGATCAAATTGCCAACATGGGGCTTCCCTGGTGGCTCAGAGGTTAAAGCGTCTGCCTCCAACACGGGAGACCCGGGTTCAATCC
>SJYW01032312.1:1422100-1434371 GCA_006410735.1 Raphicerus campestris | reverse complement strand
GGAGAGTGAAAAAGTTGGCTTAAAGCTCAACATTCAGAAAACGAAGATCATGGCATCTGGTCCCATCACTTCATGGGAAATAGATGGGGAAACAGTGGAAACAGTGTCAGACTTTATTTTAGGGGGCTCCAAAATCACTGCAGATGGTGACTACAGCCATGAAATTAAAAGACGCTTACTCCTTGGAAGGAAAGTTATGACCAACCTAGATAGCATATTCAAAAGCAGAGACATTACTTTGCCGACTAACGTCCGTCTAGTCAAGGCTATGGTTTTTCCTGTGGTCATGTATGGATGTGAGAGTTGGACTGTGAAGAAGGCTGAGCGCCGAAGAATTGATGCTTTTGAACTGTGGTGTTGGAGAAGACTCTTGAGAGTCCCTTGGACTGCAAGGAGATCCAACCAGTCCATTCTGAAGATCAACCTTGGGATTTCTTTGGAAGGAATGATGCTAAAGCTGAAACTCCAGCACTTTGGCCACCTCATGCAAAGAGTTGACTCATTGGAAAAGTCAGTGATGCTGGGAGGGATTGGAGGCAGGAGGATAAGGGGACGACCGAGGATGAGATGGCTGGATGGCATCACGGACTCAATGGATGTGAGTCTGAGTGAACTCCGGGAGATGGTGATGAACAGGGAAGCCTGGTGTGTTGAGATTCATGGGGTCGCAAAGAGTCAGACACAACTGAGTGACTGAACTGAACTGAACTGAACTGAATGGTGTTAATGCATACGGGGTAGTGAGTATCTGATTTTTGCAGTGACATTGAATGTATGAAAGTGGCCATCCCGTAGTCCCTTCTGCAAACCGCTTTGGACTGGTGGTGTGGTGGTCTGCTTAAAACCCGGGCTCTGGAGACTCAGTCCCTGAATTCTTTTCCTGGCTCTTTCACCCACTACCTGTGTTATTCTGGGCAAGCTACTTAAGCTACATCACCTGTCTCATGATGGACAATAATAGCACCATTCTCTTAGCTTTTTTTTTTTTTTTTAATGAAGATCATATGCAGAGATCATGAAGTGATTAGCCAAGTGGCTGGCCCAGGGTAGGAGTTCACTAAATTAGCTATTGTTATAATGATCAACATTGAAATACCTTCCCTCTTCACTGTTTCACAGGTAGACACGTGGAGATGTGGACTAATTCCCTGGCCACCCAGAAATGAAATCCAGTAACAACAAAATGACGATAACACTGATTGTAGGTGTCATGTGCTGAGTGCATGTGAAGCTCCAGACACTGTACTGAGTACTTTCCATGCAAGACCTATTGAATTTAATCCTTAAAACAACCTTAAAGAGCCAAGTAATATGACTCTCCTTTTACGTATAAGGAGACTCAGAGTAGATAGTGTAGGCCGATGGTTCTCAACGGTTTGCTATGCGCTGGAATTACCTGTAGGGCTTGATAAAACTCTGATTCTTGACTCCTTTCCCTGGAGTATTTGATTCGGTAGGTCTGGTGCGTGGGCCCTGAGATTTTCATTCCAAAACTTCCCAGCTGCTGCTGTTGCTGCTGCCTGGGGACCACATTTGAAAATCGCTGGTTTCAGTAACTTTCAAGGTTTGTTGTTATTGTTATTTGGTAGCTAAGTTGTGTCCAATTCTGTGACCCCATGGACTGCAGAAGCCGGCTTCCCTGTCCTTCACTATCTCCCGGAATTTTCTCAAGTTCACGTCCACTGAGTTGATAATGTTATCTAACCATCTCATCCTCTGTCGCCCCCTTCTCCTTTTGCCTTCAATCTTTCCCAGCATCAGGGTCTCTTCCTGTTCAAGATTACACAGTGACCTTGTTCTTGTTTAAGGTTCTTATTCAAGTTCAGGTTTAGTGAGTAAGTGGCAGAGTGAATTTTCAAATTTAAAAATTTGAGTACATTAAAAAATGTATTCTTAAACAGGTATCCCACTCCAGTATTCTTGCCTGGAGAATCCCATGGACAGAGGAGGAGCCTGGTGTACTACAGTCTACGGGGTCACAAAGAATCAGACATTACTGGGTGACTATCACATCACATATTACTTAAGAGTTCCTAACATCAAACTTTTGATTTAATGGTTGATAGTTGAATTCACAGAGCATAATGTTTCAGATAGCTACTTGTTTAAATATTCTCTTCCATGAAGCTCTTCATATTGCAAAATAGTTTTTAGTTCCCTGGAAGGGGAAAATTTCAGGGATATTTTCAGAAGGAGGAGTCCTGGTATCATCCTCATGCACCACTGTTGAGCTTCCCTGCTGCGGTGGGAGAGAATGCAAGGTCTACAGCCCACCCCAGCTGTAGAATGCGCTAGAAGTTCCAAGATGGAGCCCAGCCTCACGGGCTACATTTGGAGGCCATCTGTTTCTGAAAGACACAGTGTTTGCTCAGTCACCGACCTGGGAGGACTCTCAGACTCACTCCACTGGACACCCCAGGGCCCTGGAGATCTCCAAGGAATGTCTAAGATCTGGATTTCTCCATGGCCCAGGTGAACCTCTTGAAACGAGTCAGCCCAGGGGGCGGTGGGACACACTGCATTAGGGAGTAAGAACAGGGATGTGCTTGAGCCCACAGTGGGGAGTGTGGGGATGCAGGAGAGAGACGGCCAGAAGCGCCCGGCCAGAGATGCGCTTGGAGATGCAGGACTGCAGGAGGAGGGTCAGGAGAAAGCCCTGCATCCCTTAGTGGGCACAGCAAGGCAGCAAGGGGCCATGGCATCTTCCTCATTCAGCTGCAAATGACAAGAACTGAAATTCAAATACACAGACAAGAAGTACTTCACGAAATGGAAACATTCAAGGACTTGAGAAAACGGATGAGGCAGAGGTTGGTTGCTGGAAGCCTGAGCGTCCCGGTGGCCACAGTCAGGAGGAAGGAGGAGGAGGGCAGGCCTTGGCTTGCCGATGGAGACTGAGGCTCCGGTGATTCCACTGCCAGGCAGATTAGCTGGCCACTGGGGCCCTTCTTGTCTGACACAGGAAGATGCTATTTATTCGTCTGTTGACTCGTTCATGCAACAGCTGTTTGCTGAGCACCCTCTGTGGACTAGGCACTGTTAGAGGCTGCTCTGTGCTCTTGTCCCCTGAAAGCACCTGCTGAGGCCTTGTGCTCATCCAGGCTGTGTGGCCCTGGGATGTGCGCTCAGCTCTGGGCCGATCACTGAGGACGGGAGCGGGGCAGATGCTGACCCCAGAGCACATGCTCCCTGGGGGCAGGGCTGCCCCCTGCCTCACTTCAGTCACATCATTTCAGAGACTTGGTTCTTCAAAGCAAAGTTAAAGAGCTGTAACCAGAAGGGTGGCTCATGGGTGCTGGATAGTCAAGAACCATAAAGACTCACTCTAGTAGCTGACTGCCTGTTTGTGCCTCACTCGGATACGAAGAGGCAAAGATAAAGATATCAAGAGGCAAAGATAAAGCCAAAGTCCGCAACATTCTTACTACCAAGGACACCTTTCATGCTGCCCCCTGCTGCCTACCACGGGGACCAAATGTAACTAAATTAGAAAAATGTTGTCTATGGTTTACCCATTCATCCATCAAAACATCCACGTGCTATTTGACATGTTTTCATTGAGTGTCTAGTTTCTTGTCTTGTTCTAGCACTGGGATTATAGCAGTTGTGGCTTGCACAAGCCTGGGGCTTCTGCATCCGACCTAGACTCAGCGGCATCCAGGTTTCTGATTAGATGAGATAATTCAAATCTTCATCGTTAAAGTCACTAGTGGAAGGATTCTATTACTTGCAGTTAAAAGCATTCCTAATTGATACAATCAGATCCAAAAGAGACCCTCTAAGCAGCTTAGAGTATGAAGATGTCCAGTGAATAAATGATTATAAGTGCCACAAGGCTCCTGAAGAGGAGTTCGGGAGCTTACACTTAGGAGAACTAATCTTTTTATTTTTTTAATGCATTTAACAAGCAATAACACTTTTTCTACTATGTTAGAGAATTAGATCAGAGTGTGGCAAAGTTTTTCTTACAGGGCTACACAGTAAATATTTCTGCTTTGCTGGCCATATTAGCCTCTGCGGCAACTACTCACCTTTGTTGTTGTAGCACAAAAGAAACCACAGATGATACGTAAATAAGGGGCCTGGCTGTATGCCAATACAAAAATAGGTAGCTGGCTAGATTGGACTCTGGTCCATACTCTACTGACTCCTGAATTAGGTACACACATTGAGTATGCAATAAAAACAAGCAATCAAAAATAGTTCATAATATGCTTATTAAAATATGGCAAATTTCTCTAAGTTTTGTTTTACAGATTCCCAGTGCCAAGTCTCAAACTCACACATTCTGTGATTCAGTGATTCTTCTGCCGAGCTTCCCCTTCTCCTGCAGAAGGGAATCGAGTGGTGGGTCAGCTGGAGAGCTGCCCGAAGTACAAACCTTGAACAAGTTTAGAGACACTAATGAAAGAAGCTGGAAAAATACACATTTCCCCCCTCTGACAAAACATATATCACTATAAAGTGAAGAAGGCAAAAACATAACCGTTATTAGCCCTGGAATATTTCTGCTGAGGATTTTTGTCACTAACACACCCAGCATTGGTAGTCAGCTCAAAGATGGCAGTTGTGGTTAGCAGAAATTCCAGAGCCACATAATGTGTGTGGTGTTCTATGATTTACAAGGGATGTGATTTACATTGTGAATATTCGACCTTTCAATGTACCTCCCAAGAAGCTGCTTGGTTCAGAAGAGCTGCAAAAGAATGCGGAAGGAAAACTAAAATTGCAGACAAGTTGGAAATATCTTGCTTTACTTTTTAAAAGACATTGACTCTGTTTGGAGTGGAGACCGTCAGAAAGAGAAAAACAAACATTGCATATTAATGCATATATATGGGATCTAAAAAACTGGTACTGAGGAACCTATTTGCAAGGAAGGAATAGAATCGCAGATGTAGGGAGTGGACTTATGAACACGGTGGGGGAAGGAGGGAGTGGGATGAGTGGAGAAGTAGCCTCGACATATATACCCTCTCAGTGTAAAGTAGAGAGCTGTCGGGAAGGTGCTGGATAACACAGGGAGCCCAGCCTGGTGCTCCGTGATGACCTAGAGGGTGGGGGCGGGGAGGGCAGGGAGGCTCGGGGGGAAGGGGAGACATGTGTGTGTATATACATGTATCATTCTGGGTGATTCACGTTGCTGTACGGCAGAAACCAATGCGATATTGTAAAGAAAATTTCCTCCAATTAAGACATAAATTCAAAGAGAATATTGACTGTTTCAGCTAATGGAAGTAAACTGTAAGTCATGCAGATTCTGAAAAATAGTCTTACAAGAAAATTAGATTCCTTCCACCATCAGGGCCTACATCTGGGGCAAAATTTGCAAGGACCCTGGATTGAAAAGTCACTAGAGTATTCATCCACAGTGCTCTCGTTACACTAAGGCCCACAAAGTCAACTATTCCTTGTATCCAAGAAGGTAGTAACAAAATGGAGCGGATTGGATCTGAGGCAACAGGGAATGGTGGGCGCTCCGGCAGCCTGCAGGGTTTACCGCCTCTACAGGCGGCAGTCACTTTACAGAATCCCTATAGACTCCAGTTAGTTGTTTTCCCCCTTAGGAAAGAGCTCAAGATCTTTCTAAGAAGATAGTAATCTAAACTTTTCAATAAAAGTTCCCTATTGTATAAATTTACCAGCCAAGTAAAATATATTTGCGATTCAATCATGGCTTAAATTGTAAGCCTCTGTCTCCCTGTTTTCTTGCACGCGCGCACACACACACACACACACACACACACACACACACACACACACACACACATAAGTACCTTCTATTCTAGACAAGAGGCCCTGCTTCACCTACTGCGGTCAGGAGATGCCGGACGATGCTGGAGCGCAGCTGCGCATCTTAGCTGACCGGGTTTCTCAGCTCTGCCTCCCCAGATGAACTGCTGTAGAACACGGCACCCCTCCCCATATCTCAGCTATGGATCTATTAGTGGCGCTATTTATGGAGAGAAGAAGAGAGAGTGATAATTTATACACACATTTGTTCTGTAAAAATTATACTCCCATCCTCTGATTGGCTTGAGTCCCCCAGAATATCACTTCTCTGTGATAAATAATGTGTCTGGGAGGGGAAATGCTAAATCGTTTAAGAATTTCAAGTTTTTATGCTGCCACAAACTGTGTCATCCACTGAACCGTGCCGTTTTTTCCCCTTCTCAAAATGTCACAAAAAGAAAACTGATCACAACAGTCTACACCTGCCAAACACATTTGTTGAATTGACAACATGAAAAGAACTGCAATTGAAGTACCACCCCTGTAAAGAAATGCAGAATTTAATCCGATTTTAAAGGAAATGTTGCAAGTGGATACCTTTTGTTTAGTCAGGAGGCAAAGCAGATACAAAGGAGGGTAGTGACCAAAACCACTCAAGACACTGAGCGCTGGGACTTCTGAGGCACTTCGAGGAGGGAAACAAGCAATACTATACTAACTTATATTGAAGAAATGTGATTGCATTCAGTGGAGAAAATGCTTCCAAGATGGTGATGAATGAGGCAATGCAGTCATCTCGCAGTATCCACAGGATGGGTTCCAGGACTCCAGAAGATACTGAACTCCAAAAAAGCGCCCAAGTCCTTTATAGGACATGACACAGTGCAGTTGGCCCTCCAGACCCACAGATTTCACATGTGTGGATTCAACCAACCAAGGGGAATCGGATGCAGCATCCACAATCCAGAGGACAAACTCAACTGCCCGTTTCTTGCAAGTGTGCCAAGGATTGACAGCTTCAGTCATGTTGGACTCTTGGCAATCCTATGGACCATAGGTTGCCAGCTATTTGTAAGGCCTCCCCAGACAGCCATTTTGCTTTTTTGCATTTCTTTTCCAGGGGGATGGTCTTGATCCCTATCTCCCGTACAATGTCACAAACCTCTGTCCATAGTTCGTCAGGCACTCTATCTATCAGATCTAGGCCCTTAAATCTATTTCTCACTTCCACTGTATAATCATAAGNAACAGAGGATGAGATGGCTGGATGGCATCACGGACTCGATGGATGTGAGTCTGAGTGAACTCCGGGAGTTGGTGATGGACAGGGAGGCCTGGCATGCTGTGATTCATGAGGTCGAAAAGGGTCGGATATGACTGAGCAACTGAACTTGAACTTGAATAGGTTGCCAGGCTACTCTGTCCATGGGACTCTCCAGGCAAAATTACTGCAGTGGGCTGCATGCTCTCCTTCGGGGGGTCTTCCAGACCCAGGGGTTGAGCCCGAGTCTCTTATGTCTCCTGCGTTAGCAGGTGGGTTCTTTACTGCTAGTGCCACGAAGCCCGACCGCCCGTTTAGCGTGGCTCAAAGCTGAGGTGCTGTATGCTTCAGGAAGGTACTCCTGGGCACTCAGCAGGTAAACAAAGCGACTGGATAGCTAGGTGTGCGGCACCTCAGGGGCTTCTCCCGTCCAACTTCAGTTCCTCCTCCTCTTCCAGACAACACCATTTGGAGTCTGATTCCCCCACCATGATCAGCCATTAATTTTTGTGGTATCGATCCTTCCCCCAGCTTTTGAGGGTGGACTCTGACTGTCTGAAGCCAAAAATCTTATCCTGTCTCATCCCTCTGGAAACCATGATTTGATTTATGATGGAAGAAACCCAGTCAAAACCAATACAATCTCTGGAGAATTTTTCCAGGGTTTCTGAGATGAAACAAGTGGCTCTCAGCTCTTTGAGATCTGGTCCTTCTGTGATCTGTGTGGAGTGAAGATATATAGACTTGCATAACTTCTTTGCTTACTAAGACAGAAGTCCGTGGAACTGCCAGNACAAGTGGCTCTCAGCTCTTTGAGATCTGGTCCTTCTGTGATCTGTGTGGAGTGAAGATATATAGACTTGCATAACTTCTTTGCTTACTAAGACAGAAGTCCGTGGAACTGCCAGTGGGAACTCATTTGAAGCCTGAGGAAGTTGCTGATTCTACGCAAGGCAGAGAAGAAATACAGAAGGGAACTAAGCTGGTACTTGATGGTGCTAGATCAAGCTGTACCTGAAGCTAGCCCTGCCCCTGGCCCTTTCAGTGAGGCAAACATATGCATTTCTTCATTCTTCAAGACAGTTTGAATTTGTTTTCTGGTTGCAGTGCAGGAGAAGACTCTTGAGAGTCCCTTGGACTGCAAGGAGATTAAACCCATCAATCCTAAAGGAAGTCAGCCCTGACTATTCATTGGAAGGACTGATACTGACACTCCAGTACTTTGGCCACCTGATGCAAAGAGCCAGCTCACTGGAAAAGACCCTGATTCTGGGAAAGATTGAAAGCAAAAGGAGAAAGGGGTGTCAGAGGATAAGATAGTTAGATAGCATCGCCAACACAATGGATATGGATTTGAGCAAACTCTGATAGACAGTGGAGGACAGGAATGTCAGGCGACAGTCCATGGGGTTTCAGAGAGTTGGACATGCCTTAGCAACTAAACAACAGCGACACACATTACATGGTCGGGTTCTTAACTCGCTGTTTGGTTTCGCCAAGCTGATGACGACATATGGATCCAGTCTCAATGAGTGGCGCTGGGAAAGCGAGGTCGCACCGAGGGTCTCTGGCTCACTGTTTTATTTAGTGTGCTGTTTTCGATCAGCATGAATATCTTCTTCAATCATTTTCTTACCGGTCTCCTGTCCACACTTTGCAACACAGATCAAGCACCACCTTCCCTATTCAGAATTCATTCTGAGCAAGAAGTACAAACATTCGATTTTCAGATCTATTGAGGCGGCCCCAAGCAGTGCATAAAAGCATATGTGCTATCTTAGACAAACCTGATTTTGAATGCTGGCTCTGTAATCAACCAGCTGTGTGACTGTGGACATCTCACCTAAACCCTCTAAAACACTCCACCCAACCTCTAAAAAATGTTGTTAAGAATAGCATCTTACCTCAGATGACTCTTGTGAGGATGAAATGAGATAATTCATGGTGTGTGACACAGAAGACGTGCTCAGTAAATGCTGGGGCTGTTGTTAGGTTCTTCATACTTATCAAGGAACTCGCTTTACCGAGAGAGCCCAGTACATCTAATCTGCAGCTATTAGCCCAATAAACATTTGCTATGTGAGTAATTAAAAATTTGATGAATAGATGGTTGAAAGCACACATGAGTGAATTAAAATACAATGCAATGAAAAAAATGAATGCATGCATAAATGAATGAATGGGAGCTGGGAAGTGAGAAGCAGGGCCACGAGTGGAGGCGCTGGGCTTGCGGATGAGAAGGAGGGTGAGGGGAGGGACGCTGTGTTTTATGGGGATGCCCTTCCCGTGATCTGCGCTCCCGTGGGGCACGATGTCCCGCAGTGCTGCTCCCTGCTCCCTCTCATTACTGCAGGTCACCTGTCGGAGGTTTTTGATGGGCAGCTTTACAGACAGCCATAAAGCAGCCCTTGCGGCCAAAGCCATCCTACTCTGGGAGCCTCTGTGTTTCGGGCGTACACGTCACTTTCTTCCTTTTCTCTGGGTTCCAGCCACTCAGCACACAGATGGAATTCAGCATAGATGGCTTAATTCCTTCTAACAGCTCCTCACAGGCTCTGAGCTAAGGGCTTCCCTGGTAGCTTAGCTGGTAAGGAATCTACCTGCAATGCCAGAGACCCTGGTTCAGTTCCTGGTTTGGGAAGATCCCCTGGAGAAGGCATAGGCTACCCACTCCAGTATTCATGGACTACCCTTGTGGCTCAGCTGGTAAAGGATCCATCCACTGTGCGGTAGACCTAGGTTTGATCCTTGGGATGGGAAGATCCTCTGGTGGAGGGCATGGTAACCCACTCCAGTATTCTTGCCTGAAGAACCCCATGGACAGAGAAGTCTGGTGGGCTACCGTCCACGGGGTCACAAACAGCTGGACATGACTGAGTGACTAAGCACAGCACAGCAAGCTCTGAGATAAAAGTCAAAGGATCTCAAGACCCAAAAGGCCAGTAGGAATGAGTAGGATAATATGGACGTGTACTGAGTACTCACTTTAGAAGGCGATGGCAAGCCACTCCAGTACTCTTGCCTGGAGAATCCCAGGGACAGGGGAGCCTGGTAGGCTGCAGTCCGCGGGGTCGCACAGAGTCGGACATGACTGAAGTGACTTAGCAGCAGCAGCAAGACTCGGCGAGGGCAAGCAAGTTTACCGTCCTGAATGGAGCTCCTCATCCAAACTTTACAACTGTGTGTGGCAGCAACGCTCATTAGCTCAACTTCGCTAATGTAGAAACAGAGATACATCAAAACTGTGTTGCTACACGTTTACAGGTTAGGAAGTAACACCGGCAGGATTTTAACCCAGGCAAAATCACATGTGGAATCTCTGTGCAAAGAGCTTTAGACTTCAACATGCTCTGCTCCTGCTGCTGCTGCTAAGTCACTTCAGTCATGTCTGACTCTGTGCGACCCCACAGATGGCAGCCCACCAGGCTCCCCTGTCCTTGGGATTCTCCAGGCAAAAAACACTGGAGCGGGTTGTCATTTCCTTCTCCACTGCATGAAAGTAAAAAGTGAAAGTGAAGTCGCTCAGTCGTGTCTGACCCTCAGTGACCCCATGGACTGCAGCCCACCAGGCTCCCCCGTCCCTGGGATTTTCCAGGCAAGAGGACTGGCGTGCTCTACCTTGTGTCAATTTCAATAGCATTTGAAGCTATAAACTTACTTTTCCTTCTGCTTCCTTCAGAACTCTGGAAAATGCCCTGCATGGCAGTGAGTTTCTTGAAATAAAATTCTTCAACTATGGACACATTAGAGACACTTGGAGAAAATTTTAAGAGCTCACATTCATAGAATTTTTTGGAAAAAGAGGTTTTAAAAATTCCCCTATCTTTTTCTATTGATCCTTACAGGTCAGTGGACAGACACGTGGACTCCTCTTTGGATATGGATCTCTAGGGACCACTTGGCATTCTTAGTGCCAGGAATCTGAACCACCAGTCTGGCTGGCACAGCCAAGTTTGGCCAGCCTGGCTTTAGCTGTAATTCTGTTTTAGACACACTTCCATGTCAAACTGTCCAAGGAATTATGCCATTTGCTAGGACCCAGCCCCCAGCTTCACAGAGCAGAGTTCAGAGAAGGGATTTGGAACTGAGAAACAATAGCTTAATAACTGGCATGCCTGTAACTCACAGAAGTTCCCTTAGTCCTGGGAGTGGGTTGCAATCCACAGAGAGGGGTCCCGGGCAGCCATGTCCCTATTCTGTGTGTTTGTCCCCCACGGGGCTGAGAACATCTGGCTCATGGGAAACCATCGCATCCCGTTTCTCCAGCACTGGCGCCGAGAAACGGCGGATTAGATCCTGCCACTGAATCCAAATCATCCAACATTGGGACAGCCGTTTCCCACCAAACTGATTAAGTGCAGAGGAAAAGCTGCTCTGCAGCGACCATAGTCCGGGTAAGGAAAGCAAGGTGGAAACGAGATGAAAGAATTGAGACAGAGAGAGAGAGGGAATCCAGAAGGCCGTCTAGGTCTCGAACTCAGGCTCTTTCCGAGAGCTGGCTGCATTCTCGTCTCGTGAGTTCCCCGAGACACCCCCACCCTTAGAAAACACAACTGGACATTTTGCACCAGCCAACGAGGCTGCTTTCTGTCACCTGCACCCTAAAAGTGCAGAATCATAGGACGACCAAATCTTGCTACTTCTCAGAACAAGATTTAAATTCTTCTTGAGGCAATGTGGCTTACAAATAACATATAAATAATTTACTGGTCAAAAACATGATTGGCCAACTTCCTTGAAAAACAGACAAGAAATAGGCAGAGTTATTTATTCATTGTTTCAGCAACAGGTGACGGTAAGGATTTCTGAGTTGTCTCCCAGCTCTAAATTCCTTAAATTTTTTTTCTTTATAACTTATAATTGCTAATTAAAAAAAATAACAGTAGTGGTCAGGAAAATGAGAGGAAGGAGAAAGTCAGAATTCAGGAGAAAAACTAATTGTAAGTCAAGAAGATACACGGCCATTTTGAGGAGAATAAGACAGGACACAGGAAAGGTGCCTCCAGTGAAGGCCTGACCCAAAAGCTAAAGTGAGGGGGACCTCAGAGTGGGAGGAGCAGAGGGTACTCGGTGGTTATCAGGGAGGAACTTAACTCTGCTGCTGCTGCTGCTGCTAAGTCGCTTCAGTCGTGTCCGACTGTGTGCGACCCCATGGACTGCAGCCCACCAGGCTCCTCCGTCCCTGGGATTCTCCAGGCAAGAACACTGGAGTGGGTTGCCATTTCCTTCTCCAATGCATGAAAGTGAAAAGTGAAAGTGAAGTCGCTCAGTCGTGAC
>SJYW01032312.1:1393342-1412315 GCA_006410735.1 Raphicerus campestris | reverse complement strand
CTAAAAAGCCTCTTGATGAAAGTGAAAGAGGAGAGTGAAAAAGTTGGCTTAAAGCTCAACATTCAGAAAACGAAGATCATGGCATCCGGTCCCATCACTTCATGGGAAATAGATGGGGAAACAGTGGAAACAGTGTCAGACTTTATTTTATTGGGCTGCAAAATCACTGCAGATGGTGACTGCAGCCATGAAATTAAAAGACACTTACTCCTTGGAAGAAAAGTTATGACCAACCTAGATAGTATATTCAAAAGCAGAGATATTACTTTGCCAACTAAGGTCCGTCTAGTCAAGGCTATGGTTTTTCCTGTGGTCATGTAAGGATGTGAGAGTTGGACTGTGAAGAAGGCTGAGCACCGAAGAATTGATGCTTTTGAAGTGTGGCATCGGAGAAGACTCTTGAGAGTCCCTTGGACTGCAAGGAGATACAACCAGTCCATTCTGAAGATCAGCCCTGTGATTTCTTTGGAAGGAGTGATGCTAAAGCTGAAACTCCAGTACTCTGGCCACCTCATGAGAAGAGTTGACTCACTGGAAAAGACTCTAATGCTGGGAGGGATTGGGGGTAGGAGGAGAAGGGGACGACCGAGGATGAGATGGCTGGATGGCATCATGGACTCGATGGACGTGAGTCTGAGTGAACTCCGAGAGATGGTAATGGACAGGAAGGCCTGGCGTGCTGCGTTTCATGGGGTCGCAAAGAGTCGGACATGACTGAGCGACTGAACTGAACTGAATTGATGAAGTCAGAGAATATTATAATTCCATTTTTTTTTTCCTTCAGATTGATCTGGCTCTTAATGATCCTTCATGGTTCCATACAAACTTTAGAATTACTTATTCTAGTTCTGTGAACAATATCATGAGTATTTGGATAGTAATTGCATAAAATCCATAGATTGCTTTGGGTAGTACGGACATTTAACAACATTAATTCTTCCAATCCACGAAAGGATATCTTTCTATTTCTTTGTAGTCTCTCATATTGCCTTCATCATAGTTTTATAGTTTTCAGAATGCAGGTCTTTTACCTCCCTGATTAATTCTTATTTTATTCTTTTGATGTGATTGTAAATAAGATTTGTTTTCTTGTTTTTTCTTTCTGATAGTTCATTGTTAATGTATAGTAAAGCATCAGATTCCTACATAATAATTTTGTATCCTGCAACTTTACTGAATTAACTTATTACTAAATTTTTTTGGTGGAGTCTTTAGGGTTTTCTATTATCATACCATGTCATCTGTAAATAGTGACTGTTTTACTTCTTCCCTTCCAATTTGGATGCTTTTGTTTCTTTTGTTTGTATTTCTGTGGCTAGGACTTCCAGTACTGTGTTATAGAAGTGGCAAGAGTGAGCATCATTGCTTTGTTCCTGATTTTAGAGAAAAGGCTTATTCATTATTGAATATGATGTTGGTTGTGGGTTTGTCATAAATGGCCTTTATTATATTGAGATATGTTCCCTCTATTCCAAATTTGATGAGAATTTTAAAATCACAAATGAATGTTGAATTTTGTCAAATGCTTTTTCCTGCATCTATTGAGATAATCATGATTTTTATCTTTCCTTAGTTAATGTAGTATATCATATTGATTGATTTGTGAATATTGGACCATCTTCACATCCCTGGACTAAATCTCACTTAATTATGGTGTGTTACCCTTTTTTATATTGTTGAATTTGGTTTGCTAATATTTCCTTGAGGATTTTGCATTCACGTTCATGAAAGATGTTAGCTCCTAATTTTCTTTCTCGTGTGGTGCCCTTGTTTTGTTTAGGTATCAATGGTGACTTTATAAAACATGCTTAGAAGGTGTCCCTTCTCTTTAATTTTTGAATGAGTTTGAGAAGGACTGATATTAAAACTTTTTTGACTGCTTTGTAGAATTCACCAGTGAAACTATTTCCCCCTGGGGTTTTGTTAGTTGGGAGCTTTTAAAATTACTACTTCAATTTCCTTATTAGTAATCGGTCTATCTAGACTTTTAAAAATGCCTTTATTAATTTTTGGAAGATTGTATATCTCTAAAAGTTTAATCTATTTCTTCTAGGTTGTCCAAGTTATTTTTTTTTGTAGTAGACTCTTATGATACTTTGTATTTCTGTGGCATTAGTTGTAACTTCTCCTCTTTTATTAAAGATTTTATTTATTTGTCCCCTCTCTTCTTTTCTTGGTTAGTCTACTGAGAACTTGTCAATGTCATCTATCTTTCAAGGAACCAAGTTTTAGTTTCACTGATCTTTTTATTGCTTTAGTCTCTATTTCATTTGTTTCTGTTCTTTATTATTTCCTTCCTTTGGCTAATTTGGGGGTTCATTTGCTCATTTATATGTAAAGTTAGATTGTTTATTATTTGAAATTTTTCTTGTTTCTTGATGTAGGACTGTATTGGTATGAACTTCCCTCCAGAAATGCTTTTGCTGCACCCAATAGATTTTAGTATGTCATATTCTGTACTCATTTGTTTCTAGGTATTTTTTCATTTCATCATTGATTTCTTTGATTACTCATTGCTTATTCAGTAACCTGTTGTTTAATAACCATGTTTTTATGGTTTTCCCCCTTGGGACTGATTTTTTGTTTTATACCATTATGTTCAGAGAAGATACTTAACATGATTTTAATTTTCTTGAATTTATTGAGATGTTCTTTGTGACCTATATTTAATCTATATTGTGACCTATATAATCTATCTAGGAGAATGTTCCATATGCACTTGAGAAGAATGTGTATTCTGTGGCTTTNCTGCTGCTAAGCTGTGTCCAACTCTTTGCGCCCCCATGGACTGCAGCACGCCAGGCTTCCCTGTATTAAATATATATAGAGAAAAATACACTTCTATTTTGTAAAGCCTCCAAGACTTTGGGCCTCTTTGCTACAGCAGCTTAGGCAGTATCCTAACTGATGCCTAATACGATGTCTCACCAAGGATTCTACCATTTTTTTATGAGGAACTAAACCTGAGGAACTACAGGTTCCTATCAAAACTCATTTAATAGTTCTTATAGCTTGATATAAAAATAAATGATATATTAAACATAGTAATGTTTAGATGAAGAGTTTAGACACTACCTAATTTTTATTTTTGTTGATTTTTGTTATTTTTATGAGGACTTGAGTTAAAGGATCATCTTGAAACATTACTTTTATCTCTGTCCTTGGTAGACCTAACAGACCAGGGTTCGTAGCTCATAAACAGGGTTCTAAGACCAAGCATCAGCAGACAATCTGGCCAGCATCTGCTTTTGTAAATAAAATTTTATTGAAACACAGCCAGGCTTTCGTTTGCTTACTGTCTGCAGCTGCTTCCTGCTACCAGGACAGAACTGAGTAGCTGCAACAGGGGCTGTGTGCCCACCAAGCTTAAACTATCTACTGCCTAGTCCTTTCTGGAGAAGCTTCCTATCCTCGCAGGAGATAAATGCCAGGGATGCGACGCCTGTTGTGGAAAGTCCAGGTGAGCTCTGGATATTTCCTATTTAGATGCGGCATACGCCTCAGCAGTCATTATTATGGTAATTTCTTAAATGTGAAAAATCTATCAGAATTTTCATGAGTGGGTGGCTGCTCTCACTTGAGTAGCTTCCTTCGGAAAATATCTTCTGGAGGAATTGGTTATTTTTGAATTTTTTGTCTCGTGTGAATGAAGAAAGGAGTAGAATGAAGATAGAACACCAGATGCGAGTGGTTTCCTCCCTCTCTCCCAGGCACAACACTGGGCACTGGGGCTTCAGATGGAAAAGCCTGATGGATTTCATATAACGGCCACACTCTTTGCTTCTTGCATATGTGGCATAAAGGATAACGGTGATGCTATCAGATTTTGCAGAAGTTTGTGAGAGCTTGGGGGATGGGTTCCCAGAGTCGGCACAGATTGGAGTGTCTGAGGGGACACTCGTGTGGAAGGGATGCGGTTGGCACTCCCAGGGGCCTGCGGGGCAGGGAGCCGGGCGTGCGGGGGAACCACACTTCCCATCGCCTCCGCACCTGGACTGTGAATCCAAGCGGACCTGGGGCGGGGGAAGCGAGAGGCAAAGACTGTAAATATTATTCAAATAAAGAAAGCGCAAGGTCAGGAAGCAACTGAGCGCCGAATGTGGCTTCCTTTTTGTCCTTCTGAGATGCGGAGAAGGGGAGGGGTTTGCCGTCTCGCTGGCTTCCTGGCCCTCGCCCTAGACGGCCCCGCTGGAGATGGCCGCACAGGACGCTGTGGTCCCTGTGGACATTCACTAGCCACTCAGGTCAAGTCCTTCTCGTGCTCTGTGTCGTCAGAGGCCAGCGAGAGCCCTGGTCCCACTCCCCTACGCTGGGCCCCAGGCTGACAGAGAAGCAGGGGGATAAAGGAGTCAGTTCTTAAAGGATGTTGCCCAAGTGGCAGTTGCCATTTTTGCTCACGTTTAATTGGATCAGCCCCAACACCATCATATTCTTCCAGAGCAGCATCCCGCATGTGTCTCTCTCCTGGTTCCTGCCCTGTATTACCATGTTCTGCAATACTCACATACGGGGCTTTCCTGGTGGCTCAGACGGAAAGAACCCCTCTGCAATACAGGACACCCAGTTTCCATCCCGGGGTCGGGAAGATGCCCTGGAGGAGGGAAAGGCAACCTGGTCCAGGATTCTTGCCTGGAGAATTCCCTGGACAGTGGAGCCTGGCGGGCTACAGCTCATGGGGTCATGAAGAGTCAGACACGGCTGAGCAACTAAGATGTCTCAGTATCGTACAATAAGAAAGCTGACGCACAAATGCAAGCTCGTCCTGTCTGTCACAAATACTGTGATGGTGGCCCAAGGTGCGAAGTCAGGTTTGGTTCTAATTCTCTCTCCCTGTTTCTACAAGGACACACCTGTTTTCCCAGGGAGCTATGAAAGGTTGAATTAAAATGTTTACACACGTTAGTACAAGATAAAGACCCCCCCAACTCAAAGAGGCTAAACCAGGAGTGTCAGTCCTCATCCCATTCCCTAAATTATCTTCTACAGGCTTAACAACGTATGAAAGAAAGCGGGCATGAACCGTTGTCGCAGGTCGGCCAGGCACGGCGCTCAGCGCTTCTAGACCGAGTCACGCGCACGCTTTACAGAAAATCTTCTGAGGAAACTATTGCTGCTGCAGCTTTCTAGAAGCCAAAGCTGCAGCCCAGAGAAGTCAGAGAGCTTGCAAAATGCCTCGCAGCTGGTGTGAAGCCTGCTCAGTGAGCACCGGCCGCGCGTCCCTACAGGTCTCTCCCTTGCCCTTCTGGAACACCGGAGGAGATTCCTGCTGCTCCCAGGGTGGGGAGAAGAGGGGAAAGTACAGAGGACTCTGAATGTCCAGAGCGCTGCTCTTATTTATTCCGGCGATTCCTCCCGCCATGAGTGTGAACACTGATTAAAATGACCAGGTAACCCAAACATAACTAGGAAGGTGCGTGTTCTGGGGAAGGTGGGTGGTAATACCATGGAAAGCACTCCCAAGCCCACAATAAACAAGTTTGGGTTTAAAAATAACTTCAGACGCTTTGTGCTGTTGCTCATTTCCATCAGCAAACATAATAAAATAGAACTACACCGCCAGCTGTACGCGCCTGGTAGGAGAGCAGCCACGCGTGAATGGATAACCCACAGACAACGTCCTTGAATTTACGTGTTTAGGCATCCAGGTTTACCTGCCTGGAAATGAGGTTGGCAGGTACATCTTGTGGGGTTGTGTGTGTGTGTGTGTGTGTGTGTGTGTGTGTGTGTGTGNCAGACAATCTGGCCAGCATCTGCTTTTGTAAATAAAATTTTATTGAAACACAGCCAGGCTTTCGTTTGCTTACTGTCTGCAGCTGCTTCCTGCTACCAGGACAGAACTGAGTAGCTGCAACAGGGGCTGTGTGCCCACCAAGCTTAAACTATCTACTGCCTAGTCCTTTCTGGAGAAGCTTCCTATCCTCGCAGGAGATAAATGCCAGGGATGCGACGCCTGTTGTGGAAAGTCCAGGTGAGCTCTGGATATTTCCTATTTAGATGCGGCATACGCCTCAGCAGTCATTATTATGGTAATTTCTTAAATGTGAAAAATCTATCAGAATTTTCATGAGTGGGTGGCTGCTCTCACTTGAGTAGCTTCCTTCGGAAAATATCTTCTGGAGGAATTGGTTATTTTTGAATTTTTTGTCTCGTGTGAATGAAGAAAGGAGTAGAATGAAGATAGAACACCAGATGCGAGTGGTTTCCTCCCTCTCTCCCAGGCACAACACTGGGCACTGGGGCTTCAGATGGAAAA
The DNA here is from genome assembly GCA_006410735.1 of Raphicerus campestris. Taxonomy (NCBI): domain Eukaryota; kingdom Metazoa; phylum Chordata; class Mammalia; order Artiodactyla; family Bovidae; genus Raphicerus; species Raphicerus campestris. The sequence goes on along the minus strand of SJYW01032312.1, from coordinate 1,406,062 downwards.
GCCTGATGGATTTCATATAACGGCCACACTCTTTGCTTCTTGCATATGTGGCATAAAGGATAACGGTGATGCTATCAGATTTTGCAGAAGTTTGTGAGAGCTTGGGGGATGGGTTCCCAGAGTCGGCACAGATTGGAGTGTCTGAGGGGACACTCGTGTGGAAGGGATGCGGTTGGCACTCCCAGGGGCCTGCGGGGCAGGGAGCCGGGCGTGCGGGGGAACCACACTTCCCATCGCCTCCGCACCTGGACTGTGAATCCAAGCGGACCTGGGGCGGGGGAAGCGAGAGGCAAAGACTGTAAATATTATTCAAATAAAGAAAGCGCAAGGTCAGGAAGCAACTGAGCGCTGAATGTGGCTTCCTTTTCGTCCTTCTGAGATGCGGAGAAGGAGAGGGGTTTGCCATCTCGCTGGCTTCCTGGCCCTCGCCCTCGGCGGCCCTGCTGGAGATGGCCGCACAGGACGCTGCGGTCCCTGTGGACATTCACTAGCCACTCAGGTCAAGTCCTTCTCGTGCTCTGTGTCGTCAGAGGCCAGCGAGAGCCCTGGTCCCACTCCCCCACGCTGGGCCCCAGGCTGACAGAGAAGCAGGGGGATAAAGGAGTCAGTTCTTAAAGGATGTTGCCCAAGTGGCAGTTGCCATTTTTGCTCACGTTTAATTGGATCAGCCCCAACACCATCATATTCTTCCAGAGCAGCATCCCGCATGTGTCTCTCTCCTGGTTCCTGCCCTGTATTACCATGTTCTGCAATACTCACATACGGGGCTTTCCTGGTGGCTCAGAAGGAAAGAACCCCTCTGCAATACAGGACACCCAGTTTCCATCCCGGGGTCGGGAAGATGCCCTGGAGGAGGGAAAGGCAACCTGGTCCAGGATTCTTGCCTGGAGAATTCCCTGGACAGTGGAGCCTGGCGGGCTACAGCTCATGGGGTCATGAAGAGTCAGACACGGCTGAGCAACTAAGATGTCTCAGTATCGTACAATAAGAAAGCTGACGCACAAATGCAAGCTCGTCCTGTCTGTCACAAATACTGCGATGGTGGCCCAAGGTGCGAAGTCAGGTTTGGTTCTAATTCTCTCTCCCTGTTTCTACAAGGACACACCTGTTTTCCCAGGGAGCTATGAAAGGTTGAATTAAAATGTTTACACACGTTAGTACAAGATAAAGACCCCCCCAACTCAAAGAGGCTAAACCAGGAGTGTCAGTCCTCATCCCATTCCCTAAATTATCTTCTACAGGCTTAACAACGTATGAAAGAAAGCGGGCATGAACCGTTGTCGCAGGTCGGCCAGGCACGGCGCTCAGCGCTTCTAGACGGAGTCACGCGCACGCTTTACAGAAAATCTTCTGAGGAAACTATTGCTGCCGCAGCTTTCTAGAAGCCAAAGCTGCAGCCCAGAGAAGTCAGAGAGCTTGCAAAATGCCTCACAGCTGGTGTGAAGCCTGCTCAGTGAGCACCGGCCGCGCGTCCCTACAGGTCTCTCCCTTGCCCTTCTGGAACACCGGAGGAGATTCCTGCTGCTCCCAGGGTGGGGAGGAGGGGAAAGTACAGAGGACTCTGAATGTCCAGAGCGCTGCTCTTATTTATTCTGGCGATTCCTCCCGCCATGAGTGTAAACACTGATTAAAATGACCAGGTAACCCAAACATAACTAGGAAGGTGCGTGTTCTGGGGAAGGTGGGTGGTAATACCATGGAAAGCACTCCCAAGCCCACAATAAACAAGTTTGGGTTTAAAAATAACTTCAGACGCTTTGTGCTGTTGCTCATTTCCATCAGCAAACATAATAAAATAGAACTACACCGCCAGCTGTACGCGCCTGGTAGGAGAGCAGCCACGCGTGAATGGATAACCCACAGACAACGTCCTTGCATTTACATGTTTAGGCATCCAGGTTTACCTGCCTGGAAATGAGGTTGGCAGGTACATCTTGTGGGGTTGTGTGTGTGTGTGTGTGTGTGTGTGTGTGTGTGTGTGCACGAGTGGATTCCTGCAGTTTTGTTCATAAGATCAAGCTGTCTGCTATCTCCTCAACAGGAAAATGGGTATAAATCAGTCCAGAACATAAGTCGTTGTAAAAAGCGGGTCAGATATGTGGCTGGTGATTGTGAAGATGCTGCTTTGAGAGGGTTTGTGCAGCACAGACCTTTGGACATGGGCTCAACGGCGGTGGTCCAAGGTAGAGATTCTGTCTCTGAGTGATTCTCTTCCAGCCTCCCAGACCTCCAAACCTCCAGGCCGGAATTCGAATGTTTGTCCTGGAAATTCCCTGAGTTCCTTGATTACAGGAGCTCTCTCCTCGAGGCAGTCACACACGCCATTCTCCGGCTTACCTCCATCCCTGAACTTGGCTCAGCCCTGGTCCTCCTTCAGGCATTATTGTTATACAGGGTTGAGCTGGATAACTCTTCCTTCTGGGGGTCTGGTGGGGCTCTCCTGGGCCTCACATGATCTTTAGCAGCGTTAGAGCCTCTCCCCTCTAGAGGCAGCAGCCTCTGTCTTCCCAGGGGTGACAACCGAAGATGCTTAGTCATGTCCAACTCTGCGACCCCATGGACTGCTCCCCCCACCCCACACAAGCAGGCTCCTCTGTCCCTGGGATTTTCCAGGCAAGAGTACTAGAGCGGGTGCCATCTCCTCCTCCAGGGGATCGTCATGATCCAGGGGTCACACCCGCGGCTCGGGCACCTCCCACATTGGCAGGCAGATTCTCTACCTCGAGTGCCACCTGGGAAGCCAAAGATGCTTCCAGACATTGCCAGACACCCCTGTACTGGGAGTCTCGTTTCATTCCATGAGATCCGCTACCCCGTGAGCTGCATCCACCGAAGGAGCCTGCCGCCGTGTCCAGAGCTTGGTCTTGGAAGTGGACGTGGATTAGCCTGGATCTGGCAGGCTCTCAGGGAGCGGCTGGGTGGCTGAGGACGGAGCACTCGGAAAGGAAGACTAACTTGGCTTTGCTGAGTGACCTAGAAAGACTCCTTTACGCCCTTACTTTATGTGAAATGTGATCCTCACAGAGCACACCCCTGCAGTCTGATATGTGAAATTGCCCATTAGAGAACGCAACAACGCTATGTGCAGACTCCTCGGATTTCCAGAAAGAAGCCATGAGTCCTGATTTTCCCCGACCCCAGGGTCCGGCTTAACGCCGAAGTGCTGGAGTGAGACCAGCCATAGCCTAGAGATTCATTTCTCCCCAGTTTCCCTGAGTACAGCCTCAGAAATATTATTTTTTGAAAAATGACCTAAAGCTTTCCCAAAATCCTCAGGAATGACACCTGCGGGGAGCATCTGAAAGACTTCACATTCATTAACTAAACCTTCTTGTTAGGTTATCTTCCCAGAAATGCATTTGACAGTTAATGAAGTAGAAAAGATGGCAGTCGGAGAAAAAAATAAAATTCTGTCAGATTCTGGAGCTAGAACAGGGAGCTGGAAAAGCAGGAGCCTGGAGAGACGGCGATAGCTCAGCACCCCATGCTGAGCGTTCTATCGCCGGCTACGCTGCCTCGGATCAGAGCCGGCTGCAAAGTTCAGTTCCTGCCTGGCTCCCTGTTCAGATCCGAAGACCATACATAAGTCAGGGAACCTGGAGAAGGTGCTTGCAAGGGCAAAAGCAGCAGGGATACGGGGCTGACTGGCAGATATGTGAAACAGTGATCAGAAGTGAGAAAGAAAAAGGAAAGACATGTTCAAAAATATTTGGACTGCGTTAGACACCTTTCCCCTTCTCCATCGGATTGCAATTTAGCCCAAACCTTGCTTGAATGATCAGAAGGTAAAGCCAGCTTGCAGGCAGCCGAGTGAGCAGACTTGCTCTGAAAACATCCAGTTTTAAATGGCCTCGTGGGATGTTATTCACTTCCGGGTTCCTTCTCATCTGCCCAGTGTCTTCTGTGGGTTCAGGAAAGGGCTGGGGATGAAGAAAAAGGGGGGCACGCTGGGGTACACCCCTGCAGTTGCCAAAAGGATTATTTGGTGAATTCAGCTCAGTCCAGCCTTCCTGAAGTTGGGCAAACCTGTTTTCTTTGCCATGATGTATCACTTGGAAACACCAACTGCAAGGATTTCTTGTGTTCTCACAGAAAAGGGAAGGAAACAGCTGGTAAATGTTTCACAGATGGCAAAGCTCTTGGCACCTCTCTCAAGAGAGGGCCACCCATGCAGATGGCTCATTATTTTAACATTTGGATTTTCATCTTATTAAAACATCTTTTTTTCCCTCGTTTTATTTAGCATCATAAATTCTCTTACACTTTAGCAACCAACTAAGCGATCTGAGGACGCGCAATCTAAGGAACATCCTTTGGCTAAAACATAGATTGGTAACATCATTATTCCCAGCTCTGATCTCAACATGATGGGTTTCAATCTGATTAAAAATTCCAATGAAAGGGAAAGCTCAGAGTAGTGAATTTATCAAGCAAAAGTTCATGTAGTCCATATAGTAGCTGAATTATTCAGCAGAACGATAAACCGAGTGAAATTGGGGGAAATAGTTTTATTCAATGCATAAAATCCCTATTACTATGCAATATGCATATATAAAAATAGACAAATGCACTCTGGGTGTGGACTCACAAACACACCCTTTCTACATATGTAGAGAGGCTTCTGTACAAACAGCCAGGATTTAAACCAAGCAATGCCAGTTCCCGGTAGAGCAGAGAGGAAAGGGGCGAGATTTCAAAGGGTAGTTCTCTGCCCACTCAGACTTCAGCAAGCCCTGCCCTGCGCCTTCTGTCCCAGCAGCTCCTTCTAAGCACAGAGACAGGAAGGCTGCTGTGTGGCTGCGCAGGAAGAACCAACACCCTCTCACGGCCCTAACTTTGTTGGGAAAGCAGGCCTCAGTATTCTCCTTTCCAAATACTGCTCCCAAGGGCTGGCGAAAGTTGAGGTCACCTCAGCATCCCTAACTATCGCACTGGGGTGTGGGAACTGTTGGAGCTGCAAATGCAAGTGACAAAGCAATGTAATAAGAACCAACCAATCTCTTTAATGCCGTGAGATGCTGGCCTAAATACAGGACCCGTCACTGTGCTCCCGCAAATGGGCCTTATGGAGCGAGGTCTGTGCGTGCCACGTTGTAAATGTTATTAGCAACGGTACACAATGCACATTATGGATGCACGGAGCTCCAAGCCGCCTCACTTTTGGGGGTCAAATCTGAATCCCTGAAATGCTGAGAAAATGTTAATAGTTGCCAGCACCAAGAATGTATCAGTGGAGAATATATGCAGGCATCATAAATGGAGGCTCTCTGCTCATCAACTTGAATCACCTCTGGTATCTCTAGCCTGAAGCAGTAGCTCACTAATGTATTCTGTGAGCTGCTGGCTCATCTATCAGATGGAGAGCAAGATGGTAGGTGCAGAGAGTGTAGTTTCACCAGCAAGAACTGGAAAGAGTGGTGCTGATTAGGCATGCCCAGAAAGCAAGGAGTTGTGGAGAAATGAGAGAAACATTTTCTGCCACAGTTCTCTGCAGGAGGGTGCTTCTTGGGGTGCCATGCCGCCTCAGGGTTCATGGCGTCTGTAACACAAACTGAATTCACAAGAGTACATAGTCTTTGTGCAGAGCCTGCAGCTGGTAAATGTTACCTTTCTTCTTAGGCTCACCCACTCTGGCTCCCTTGTAGCTTAGAATGTAAAGAATCTGCCTGTAATCTCGGAGACCCAGGTTCGATCCCTGGGTCAGAACGATCCCTGGAGACGGGAATAGCTACCCACTTCAGTATTCTGGCCTGCAGAATTCCATGGATAGATGAGCCTGGTGGGCTGCAATCCATGTGTTACGAAGAGTCGGACACGACTGAGCGACTAACACTTTCACTCCGATCGTCTAAGCCTGCAGTTCTTAAGAAGGGATCCCCAGGCCAGCAGCATCAGCCCCACCTGGACCCACTCGGACCTCTTGAATCAGAAACTCTGCAGGAGGACCCCGGAAGCCTGTGTTTCAACAAGCCCTCCAGGTGATGCTGATGCAGGCTCAAGTTTGAGAACCATCGCTCTAAGGCATAATCATTTGTCACTCTACCAGTGCCCAAGAATCTTTTGGGTGACAGACATCAAGTATGATTCCAGTAAAATCCTGGCAGCAGAATACATTTGTCTATTTAACTGCATGCAAAACGCTTGTCAANGGTCAGATACGTGGCTGGTGATTGTGAAGATGCTGCTTTGAGAGGGTTTGTGCAGCACAGACCTTTGGACATGGGCTCAACGGCGGTGGTCCAAGGTAGAGATTCTGTCTCTGAGTGATTCTCTTCCAGCCTCCCAGACCTCCAAACCTCCAGGCCGGAATTCGAATGTTTGTCCTGGAAATTCCCTGAGTTCCTTGATTACAGGAGCTCTCTCCTCGAGGCAGTCACACACGCCATTCTCCAGCTTACCTCCATCCCTGAACTTGGCTCAGCCCTGGTCCTCCTTCAGGCATTATTGTTATACAGGGTTGAGCTGGATAACTCTTCCTTCTGGGGGTCTGGTGGGGCTCTCCTGGGCCTCACATGATCTTTAGCAGCGTTAGAGCCTCTCCCCTCTAGAGGCAGCAGCCTCTGTCTTCCCAGGGGTGACAACCGAAGATGCTTAGTCATGTCCAACTCTGCGACCCCATGGACTGCTCCCCCCACCCCACACAAGCAGGCTCCTCTGTCCCTGGGATTTTCCAGGCAAGAGTACTAGAGCGGGTGCCATCTCCTCCTCCAGGGGATCGTCATGATCCAGGGGTCACACCCGCGGCTCGGGCACCTCCCACATTGGCAGGCAGATTCTCTACCTCGAGTGCCACCTGGGAAGCCAAAGATGCTTCCAGACATTGCCAGACACCCCTGTACTGGGAGTCTCGTTTCATTCCATGAGATCCGCTACCCCGTGAGCTGCATCCACCGAAGGAGCCTGCCGCCGTGTCCAGAGCTTGGTCTTGGAAGTGGACGTGGATTAGCCTGGATCTGGCAGGCTCTCAGGGAGCGGCTGGGTGGCTGAGGACGGAGCACTCGGAAAGGAAGACTAACTTGGCTTTGCTGAGTGACCTAGAAAGACTCCTTTACGCCCTTACTTTATGTGAAATGTGATCCTCACAGAGCACACCCCTGCAGTCTGATATGTGAAATTGCCCATTAGAGAACGCAACAACGCTATGTGCAGACTCCTCGGATTTCCAGAAAGAAGCCATGAGTCCTGATTTTCCCCGACCCCAGGGTCCGGCTTAACGCCGAAGTGCTGGAGTGAGACCAGCCATAGCCTAGAGATTCATTTCTCCCCAGTTTCCCTGAGTACAGCCTCAGAAATATTATTTTTTGAAAAATGACCTAAAGCTTTCCCAAAATCCTCAGGAATGACACCTGCGGGGAGCATCTGAAAGACTTCACATTCATTAACTAAACCTTCTTGTTAGGTTATCTTCCCAGAAATGCATTTGACAGTTAATGAAGTAGAAAAGATGGCAGTCGGAGAAAAAAATAAAATTCTGTCAGATTCTGGAGCTAGAACAGGGAGCTGGAAAAGCAGGAGCCTGGAGAGACGGCGATAGCTCAGCACCCCATGCTGAGCGTTCTATCGCCGGCTACGCTGCCTCGGATCAGAGCCGGCTGCAAAGTTCAGTTTCTGCCTGGCTCCCTGTTCAGATCCGAAGACCATACATAAGTCAGGGAACCTGGAGAAGGTGCTTGCAAGGGCAAAAGCAGCAGGGATACGGGGCTGACTGGCAGATATGTGAAACAGTGATCAGAAGTGAGAAAGAAAAAGGAAAGACATGTTCAAAAATATTTGGACTGCGTTAGACACCTTTCCCCTTCTCCATCGGATTGCAATTTAGCCCAAACCTTGCTTGAATGATCAGAAGGTAAAGCCAGCTTGCAGGCAGCCGAGTGAGCAGACTTGCTCTGAAAACATCCAGTTTTAAATGGCCTCGTGGGATGTTATTCATTTCCGGGCTCCTTCTCATCTGCCCAGTGTCTTCTGTGGGTTCAGGAAAGGGCTGGGGATGAAGAAAAAGGGGGGCACGCTGGGGTACACCCCTGCAGTTGCCAAAAGGATTATTTGGTGAATTCAGCTCAGTCCAGCCTTCCTGAAGTTGGGCAAACCTGTTTTCTTTGCCATGATGTATCACTTGGAAACACCAACTGCAAGGATTTCTTGTGTTCTCACAGAAAAGGGAAGGAAACAGCTGGTAAATGTTTCACAGATGGCAAAGCTCTTGGCACCTCTCTCAAGAGAGGGCCACCCATGCAGATGGCTCATTATTTTAACATTTGGATTTTCATCTTATTAAAACATCTTTTTTTCCCTCGTTTTATTTAGCATCATAAATTCTCTTACACTTTAGCAACCAACTAAGCGATCTGAGGACGCGCAATCTAAGGAACATCCTTTGGCTAAAACATAGATTGGTAACATCATTATTCCCAGCTCTGATCTCAACATGATGGGTTTCAATCTGATTAAAAATTCCAATGAAAGGGAAAGCTCAGAGTAGTGAATTTATCAAGCAAAAGTTCATGTAGTCCATATAGTAGCTGAATTATTCAGCAGAACGATAAACCGAGTGAAATTGGGGGAAATAGTTTTATTCAATGCATAAAATCCCTATTACTATGCAATATGCATATATAAAAATAGACAAATGCACTCTGGGTGTAGACTCACAAACACACCCTTTCTACATATGTAGAGAGGCTTCTGTACAAACAGCCAGGATTTAAACCAAGCAATGCCAGTTCCCGGTAGAGCAGAGAGGAAAGGGGCGAGATTTCAAAGGGTAGTTCTCTGCCCACTCAGACTTCAGCAAGCCCTGCCCTGCGCCTTCTGTCCCAGCAGCTCCTTCTAAGCACAGAGACAGGAAGGCTGCTGTGTGGCTGCGCAGGAAGAACCAACACCCTCTCACGGCCCTAACTTTGTTGGGAAAGCAGGCCTCAGTATTCTCCTTTCCAAATACTGCTCCCAAGGGCTGGCGAAAGTTGAGGTCACCTCAGCATCCCTAACTATCGCACTGGGGTGTGGGAACTGTTGGAGCTGCAAATGCAAGTGACAAAGCAATGTAATAAGAACCAACCAATCTCTTTAATGCCGTGAGATGCTGGCCTAAATACAGGACCCGTCACTGTGCTCCCGCAAATGGGCCTTATGGAGCGAGGTCTGTGCGTGCCACGTTGTAAATGTTATTAGCAACGGTACACAATGCACATTATGGATGCACGGAGCTCCAAGCCGCCTCACTTTTGGGGGTCAAATCTGAATCCCTGAAATGCTGAGAAAATGTTAATAGTTGCCAGCACCAAGAATGTATCAGTGGAGAATATATGCAGGCATCATAAATGGAGGCTCTCTGCTCATCAACTTGAATCACCTCTGGTATCTCTAGCCTGAAGCAGTAGCTCACTAATGTATTCTGTGAGCTGCTGGCTCGTCTATCAGATGGAGAGCAAGATAGTAGGTGCAGAGAGTGCAGTTTCACCAGCAAGAACTGGAAAGAGTGGTGCTGATTAGGCATGCCCAGAAAGCAAGGAGTTGTGGAGAAATGAGAGAAACATTTTCTGCCACAGTTCTCTGCAGGAGGGTGCTTCTTGGGGTGCCATGCCGCCTCAGGGTTCATGGCGTCTGTAACACAAACTGAATTCACAAGAGTACATAGTCTTTGTGCAGAGCCTGCAGCTGGTAAATGTTACCTTTCTTCTTAGGCTCACCCACTCTGGCTCCCTTGTAGCTTAGAATGTAAAGAATCTGCCTGTAATCTCGGAGACCCAGGTTCGATCCCTGGGTCAGAACGATCCCTGGAGACGGGAATAGCTACCCACTTCAGTATTCTGGCCTGCAGAATTCCATGGATAGATGAGCCTGGTGGGCTGCAATCCATGTGTTACGAAGAGTCGGACACGACTGAGCGACTAACACTTTCACTCCGATCGTCTAAGCCTGCAGTTCTTAAGAAGGGATCCCCAGGCCAGCAGCATCAGCCCCACCTGGACCCACTCGGACCTCTTGAATCAGAAACTCTGCAGGAGGACCCCGGAAGCCTGTGTTTCAACAAGCCCTCCAGGTGATGCTGATGCAGGCTCAAGTTTGAGAACCATCGCTCTAAGGCATAATCATTTGTCACTCTACCAGTGCCCAAGAATCTTTTGGGTGACAGACATCAAGTATGATTCCAGTAAAATCCTGGCAGCAGAATACATTTGTCTATTTAACTGCATGCAAAACGCTTGTCAAGAAGGATTCAGGGAGTTCTTTTTGTGAAGGAGGGCTTCCTCTCTCCTGCCTGTGCTCCATCCATCTCTTTGGAAACCGTACAGGCTTTCAATCCAAGCTCCCATCTCACAAGCCATTTTAAAGACACCCACCCCTGCCCTTTTCACTTGATACTGGCGCATAAGACAGAGGAACCCTGAAGCTGGCTTTCTGATAGCTGGAAAGACTGACAGATTTCATTACATTCGTCACAGGGCCTAAAAAGTCCACGTGGGAGAAAATAATCCCACTTAGTAAAAACATCTCACTGTGCCTTTGAGTGGGGGTGGAGAGCAGAAAGAGTATTGCTCCTGGGAAAGCTGCAAGGCACGTGGCTTGTGTGCTGAAGTGCGATGACTACTCACTGGCCTCTGGTTTAGGTGGCTGAGAAAGCCCCCACGATACTGCATGGGGGCTGGGATTTATATACATCTTGGAAATGGCATAAGAATCAAAGGGGAAATGAATTTCCTGCGGTGCAGATGAGCTTCGTAAAATCACTCCCATCTGAGTACACCTCCTTCTCCNAAACATTTTCTGCCACAGTTCTCTGCAGGAGGGTGCTTCTTGGGGTGCCATGCCGCCTCAGGGTTCATGGCGTCTGTAACACAAACTGAATTCACAAGAGTACATAGTCTTTGTGCAGAGCCTGCAGCTGGTAAATGTTACCTTTCTTCTTAGGCTCGCCCACTCTGGCTCCCTTGTAGCTTAGAATGTAAAGAATCTGCCTGTAATCTCGGAGACCCAGGTTCGATCCCTGGGTCAGAACGATCCCTGGAGACGGGAATAGCTACCCACTTCAGTATTCTGGCCTGCAGAATTCCATGGATAGATGAGCCTGGTGGGCTGCAATCCATGTGTTACGAAGAGTCGGACACGACTGAGCGACTAACACTTTCACTCCGATCGTCTAAGCCTGCAGTTCTTAAGAAGGGATCCCCAGGCCAGCAGCATCAGCCCCACCTGGACCCACTCGGACCTCTTGAATCAGAAACTCTGCAGGAGGACCCCGGAAGCCTGTGTTTCAACAAGCCCTCCAGGTGATGCTGATGCAGGCTCAAGTTTGAGAACCATCGCTCTAAGGCATAATCATTTGTCACTCTACCAGTGCCCAAGAATCTTTTGGGTGACAGACATCAAGTATGATTCCAGTAAAATCCTGGCAGCAGAATACATTTGTCTATTTAACTGCATGCAAAACGCTTGTCAAGAAGGATTCAGGGAGTTCTTTTTGTGAAGGAGGGCTTCCTCTCTCCTGCCTGTGCTCCATCCATCTCTTTGGAAACCGTACAGGCTTTCAATCCAAGCTCCCATCTCACAAGCCATTTTAAAGACACCCACCCCTGCCCTTTTCACTTGATACTGTCGCATAAGACAGAGGAACCCTGAAGCTGGCTTTCTGATAGCTGGAAAGACTGACAGATTTCATTACATTCGTCACAGGGCCTAAAAAGTCCACGTGGGAGAAAATAATCCCACTTAGTAAAAACATCTCACTGTGCCTTTGAGTGGGGGTGGAGAGCAGAAAGAGTATTGCTCCTGGGAAAGCTGCAAGGCACGTGGCTTGTGTGCTGAAGTGCGATGACTACTCACTGGCCTCTGGTTTAGGTGGCTGAGAAAGCCCCCACGATACTGCATGGGGGCTGGGATTTATATACATCTTGGAAATGGCATAAGAATCAAAGGGGAAATGAATTTCCTGCGGTGCAGATGAGCTTCGTAAAATCACTCCCATCTGAGTACACCTCCTTCTCCTCCAGCACGTTGAAAACCATTTGAATAATGCCCGTTATTCAGTCGCATTGTGTGCTCTGAAAGCCATTTAATGAAGGTAGACAGGCTTCCAAGAAGGTGCATTCTTTGACTAATGTAGATACTCCTGGAAAAATCTTTCCCCAACACAGAGGCAAGATTTACTGAGTGGAAGAAGGAGTGCTATTAGAACGTCTTGTTTCACTCAATCAAATCGAATGGGAGTGACCTTGGGTTCAACTTGATCTATTCTGGGTGAACCTTGCTCTATGCAATGTATGTACTGAAAAGCTGCAAGTCAATCAAATTTTAGCAAATCAAACCGTCTTTCCATTGACTTCTGTTACATTGTCGAAGTTGCTTTATCTTTCTGATTGATCCCAATTAGCAGCAGCAATCAGCTACAACCTTTCTACTAAATAGTTAATAATCTATAATCTGACACTTTATTTTGTTTGAGGAGGGCCACTCCTCAATAACATTTTGTGAATATTTAGGAAAAGTTATTTGTACAGGATATATACATACACACACACACACATACACGTGCGTGTGCACATATGGATGTATGCACACACACATGCACACATGCGTACATGTACACACATGTATACACATACATACATACACACTCACATGCATGCATTCATATATACACATACATTTATACACACATACATACATATACATGCACATACACACATATACACGCATTCACATATGCACAAACGCACACACACA